>CM033354.1:17447615-17932064 GCA_019395295.1 Osmanthus fragrans | reverse complement strand
TGGCCATTTAGGAATAATAGAATCTAAAAGGAATATTACAATAGAGCTAAAAGCAAATTTTATTATTATCTCAAATTTTCCAAAAGGAAAACAAATAATAAAATTGCAACCAATATCTATAATCCGAAATATGTTCTCCTATTGAATTTCCACAAACAGTTCTTTCCACATCTCTATCTCATACAGTCCTTTTTGACATATCAATTATGAAGGTAAATTCTATTGAAATGGGTTACTTTATGTTTTAGCCTAATTCCGAGGACTAAATTTATAATTTCCAAATATTTTTTAAATACTTTACATTACAAGTTCAATTCCCAAACATATAGCTCATGGAAAAATTTTTATAACATGTACTGGATACAAACTTTTAAACGTTTCAAACTGCATCAACTATAGCAAAATTTCATTCTCATGTAACTTTTCATTGTAACAATCAATTTCAGATGCAGTTATATAATAAATTCATGGTATCCAGCAATTGAAAATTTTCAGACTTCATCAAATAAAATTTTCTAAACATTTTACCTTTTCGGAGTAGGCGTGGCGCGGCAAGAGCGGGTAGCATTTAAATTAAATATTAAACACTTTTTATTTTATTTTTTGAAAAATTTTCACAAGTCTACAGAAAGGTAAACATGTGCTCTGATACCACACTGTAACGCCCCAATTTTCACTAATAACACGAGGCGCTACTTAAGTCAAAGTAACATGTAAATAAATATTTTCGAAAGTCGCCACAATACGAAGGCAAACATATACTTTAAAAATCCATAGCAATTTAACACAAAACGCGGAAACATCACTTTTAAAATAATTTCTCACATTCAAGAGTTAATACCAAATGTAATAAGCAAAAATCAACATTTGCAAAGATACCAAATTCGGTATTTAAAATGTCAAATGGAAACCAACTATTTAAAATTCTTGTTCAAAATCAATAATTCAAAAGTGTCATTAATAAATTAAAATTTGCCCCGCTCGTTGCCTTGCCCTGCCAAGCTCCTTAACCTGAAAGGTTGGGAAAATAGTGGGGTGAGCATAACGAATTATACTCAGTGGAGTTACAGCAATCAGTCCAAATTAAATCAAAATATGCAATCAAGTGGTGAACATAATATCCATACAACATACTATAGAATATGTACTGTGGGCATTCCCAAGGACCCAATTTCGATCCCGGACCTATTTACGGTCCCTGACAACATGGCATAAGCTTAGCAAATTTTAGCACTGTGGGCATTCCCAAGGACCCGATTTCGATCCCGGACCTATTTACGGTCCCTGGCAACATTTTCATATGTATAAACATCATATCACAATCAAAATCACACATCGAGAATTAACATGGACAAATAACCACAATTGCTTAAAAGTAAACCCCACCTCGAAGTCTTGAAAGTTTTCTTGGAAATTGAACAATTTGTAATGTTACCGTGCTTCACACTTTGCCCGCGAACTCGTCTAGCAAGAACAAAATTAATTTAATTTAAGATACTAAGTTTAATTAAAACTTTAAAACCTTTAGGGACCAAATTGAAAAGATTTAAAACTGAAATTTAATAGTTTAAAGGCTGAATGTAAATTTTTTGGAATTCTATGGGCTGATTTAAAAGTTATTAAAACATAGGGGCTGAATTAAATAATTTATAAAACTTCGGAATTAAGATAATAAACATTTAAAAACTTTGGGCTAACTTGAAGGACTTTTAAAAACTTGGGCTAAATGGGGTAAATACTCAAAAATCAATTATTTATAAAACAAACTTATATCTCTCTCTCTCTCTCTCAAATGGCGACTGACAGTGGAGGCCGAGAGGAGAAACGGAGGAAGCCGGGAGGAGAAGGTAAGGCGAAGTGGGTAAACTCCGGCCAAAAATTGAGGGTATCGCCGTCACGAGGGCGCCGGCGGGTGAGGGGTCGATTTGGGGGTTGCTTGGGCGTCGATCGGGGTCGAGAACCGAGGCCAAATGTCCGATTTTCTTGGCTGTTTCCGACGAGAAATCTGGCCGAACGTGCGTGGGGTCGAGGTAAGTGTATGGGTATTGTGTTTTCTTGGTTTTGTGGTTGCTTGGTGTTGAATTTGGGTGAGATGGAGGTTGATTTTTGGGTCGAATGGGGCTGCCGTTTTGGGGTAACTGCGGTGGCGGGTTTGTGGTGGTTCGATTTCTTGGTGGCGGCAGTGGTTTGTGTGATTTGCAACAGGGTTTGGGTGATGGTTTACCTGCAGGTTGGTGTGGCGGTGGGAAGGCTGAAATTCCGGTTTCTGTGGGACAAATCGTGTGTGTGTGTGTGTCTTACATTGGATTGAGGTGAAATTGTGTGAAACTTTCAACTGATAATTGGGCAAAGATTGAAGGAATTTTGGTAGTAGTTTCTTACCTGTTTGTTGGCCGTGTGTTTGGAGTTGCTGTAGGTTGATAGGTGCTGTGGTGAAAGTGATTGAATGGTATCAACAGAATATTAGGCACGAAAGTAGTGATAGTGATTTTGTATTTTGAAAAGCTACAAAAAAAAAATAAGAGAATACAGCCACCGCCTCTTAGCACCGCCACGACATTTTTGACCAAAATGAATAGTGAATTTTTTATCTTCTCTTTTATGTAAGAGGGTAGTGAAGTGGAAGTCATAGTGAAAGAGTAGTGAATAATTTCACTTCAAACAGTGCTGTTTAGCCCCATCCCGCTAATGAAAAGTGAATGGATATAGGGGTGAAAAGGAGGTTTCCAAAATGAATAGTGAATTTTGTATTCTCTCTCTCGTAAGAGTAGCGAGATGCAAAAGAATAAGAGCAATACAGCCACCACCTCTCAGCATGACATTTTTGACCAAAATGAATAGGGAATTTTTTATCTTCTCTTTTACATATGAGGGTAGTGAAGTGGAAGTGATGGTGAATGAGTGAGTGTGAATAATTTCACCTCAAATTGCGTCGTTTAGCCCCATCTAGTTAATGAACATTGAATGGATATAGGTGTGAAAAGGAGGTTTCCAAGATGAATAGTGAATTTCCTCTCATTTATAAGAGTAGTGAGATGCAAAAGAATTAAGAGCAATACAGCCACCGCCTCCTAGAATGACATTTTTCGCCAAAATGAATAGTGAATAGTGAATTTAGTATCTTCTCTTTTTTATATAAGAGAGCAGTGGAGTGGAAGTGATAGTGATAGCGATAGTGAAAGAGTAGTGAATAATTTTACTTCAAACGGCGTCGTTTAGCGCCATCCAGTTAATGAACAGTGAATGGATACAGGTGTGAAAAAGCGGTTTCCAAAATGAATAGTGAATTTCGTATCCTCTCTTTTATTCTTAGTGAGATGCAAAAGAATAAGAGCAATACAGCCACCGCCTCTTAGCATGACATTTTTGGCCAAAATGAACATTGAAATAGTGAATTTTGTATCTTCTCTTTTTATATAAAAGAGTAGTGAAGTGGAAGTGGTAGTGATAGTGACAGTGAAAGAGTAGTGAATAACTTTTACTTCAAACGGCGTCGTTTAGCCCCATCCAGTTAACGAACAGAGAATGGATGCAGGTGTAAAAAGGAGGTTTCCAAAATGAATAGTGAATTTTGTATCCTTTCTTTTATAAGAGTTGTGATTGTGAGATGCAAAAAAATAAGAGAATACAGCCACCCCCTCTTAGCATTACATTTTTTTTTACCAAAATGAATACTGAATTTTTTATCTTCTCTTTTTTATATATGAGGGTAGTGAAGTGGAAGTGATGGTGAATGAGTAGTGAATAATTTCACCTCAAATGGCGTCGTTTAGCCCCATTTAGTTAATGAACAGTGAATGGATATATGTGTGAAAAGGAGGTTTCCAAAATGAATAGTGAATTTTGTATCCTCTCTTTTATAAGAGTAGTGATAGTGAGGAGAAAAAAATAAGAGAATACAGCCACCGCCTCTTAGCACGACATTTTTGACCAAAATGAATAGTGAATTTTTTATCTTCTCTTTTATGTAAGAGGGTAGTGAAGTGGAAGTCATAGTGAAAGAGTAGTGAATAATTTCACTTCAAACAGTGCTGTTTAGCCCCATCCCGCTAATGAAAAGTGAATGGATATAGGGGTGAAAAGGAGGTTTCCAAAATGAATAGTGAATTTTGTATTCTCTCTCTCGTAAGAGTAGCGAGATGCAAAAGAATAATAGAATACAGCCACCTCATCTTAGCATGACATTTTTGACCAAAATGAATAGTGAATTTTTTATCTTCTCTTTTACATATGAGGGTAGTGAAGTGGAAGTGATGGTGAATGAGTGGTGAATAATTTCACCTCAAATTGCGTCGTTTAGCCCCATCTAGTTAATGAACATTGAATGGATATAGGTGTGAAAAAGGAGGTTTCCAAGATGAATAGTGAATTTTTTCCTCTCATTTATAAGAGTAGTGAGATGCAAAAGAATTAAGAGCAATACAGCCACCGCCTCCTAGAATGACATTTTTCGCCAAAATGAATAGTGAATAGTGAATTTAGTATCTTCTCTTTTATATAAGAGAGCAGTGGAGTGGAAGTGATAGTGATAGCGATAGTGAAAGAGTAGTGAATAATTTTACTTCAAACGGCGTCGTTTTAGCGCCATCCAGTTAATGAACAGTGAATGGATACAGGTGTGAAAAAGCGGTTTCCAAAATGAATAGTGAATTTCGTATCTCTCTCTTTTATTCTTAGTGAGATGCAAAAGAATAAGAGCAATACAGCCACCGCCTCTTAGCATGACATTTTTGGCCAAAATGAACATTGAATAGTGAATTTTGTATCTTCTCTTTTTATATAAAAGAGTAGTGAAGTGGAAGTGGTAGTGATAGTGACAGTGAAAGAGTTGTAAATAATTTTATTCAAACGGCGTCGTTTAGCCCCATCCAGTTAACGAACAGAGAATGGATGCAGGTGTAAAAAGGAGGTTTCCAAAATGAATAGTGAATTTTGTATCCTTTCTTTTATAAGAGTTGTGATTGTGAGATGCAAAAAAATAAGAGAATACAGCCACCCCCTCTTAGCATTACATTTTTTTTTTACAAAAAATGAATACTGAATTTTTTATCTTCTCTCTCTTTTATATATGAGGGTAGTGAAGTGGAAGTGATGGTGAATGAGTAGTGAATAATTTCACCTCAAATGGCGTCGTTTAGCCCCATTTAGTTAATGAACAGTGAATGGATATATGTGTGAAAAGGAGGTTTCCAAAATGAATAGTGAATTTTGTATCCTCTCTTTTATAAGAGTAGTGATAGTGAGGAGAAAAAAAAAATAAGAGAATACAGCCACCGCCTCTTAGCACGACATTTTTGACCAAAATGAATAGTGAATTTTTTATCTTCTCTTTTATGTAAGAGGGTAGTGAAGTGGAAGTCATAGTGAAAGAGTAGTGAATAATTCACTTCAAACAGTGCTGTTTAGCCCCATCCCGCTAATGAAAAGTGAATGGATATAGGGGTGAAAAGGAGGTTTCCAAAATGAATAGTGAATTTTGTATTCTCTCTCTCGTAAGAGTAGCGAGATGCAAAAGAATAATAGAATACAGCCACCTCATCTTAGCATGACATTTTTGACCAAAATGAATAGTGAATTTTTTATCTTCTCTTTTACATATGAGAGGGTAGTGAAGTGGAAGTGATGGTGAATGAGTGGTGAATAATTTCACCTCAAATTGCGTCGTTTAGCCCCATCTAGTTAATGAACATTGAATGGATATAGGTGTGAAAAGGAGGTTTCCAAGATGAATAGTGAATTTCCTCTCATTTTATAAGAGTAGTGAGATGCAAAAGAATTAAGAGCAATACAGCCACCGCCTCCTAGAATGACATTTTTCGCCAAAATGAATAGTGAATTTAGTATCTTCTCTTTTATATAAGAGAGCAGTGGAGTGGAAGTGATAGTGATAGCGATAGTGAAAGAGTAGTGAATAATTTTACTTCAAACGGCGTCGTTTAGCGCCATCCAGTTAATGAACAGTGAATGGATACACAGGTGTGAAAAAGCGGTTTCCAAAATGAATAGTGAATTTCGTATCCTCTCTTTTATTCTTAGTGAGATGCAAAAGAATAAGAGCAATACAGCCACCGCCTCTTAGCATGACATTTTTGGCCAAAATGAACATTGAATAGTGAATTTTGTATCTTCTCTTTTATATAAAAGAGTAGTGAAGTGGAAGTGGTAGTGATAGTGACAGTGAAAGAGTTGTAAATAATTTTATTCAAACGGCGTCGTTTAGCCCCATCCAGTTAACGAACAGAGAATGGATGCAGGTGTAAAAAGGAGGTTTCCAAAATGAATAGTGAATTTTGTATCCTTTCTTTTATAAGAGTTGTGATTGTGAGATGCAAAAAAATAAGAGAATACAGCCACCCCCTCTTAGCATTACATTTTTTTACCAAAATGAATACTGATTTTTTTTATCTTCTCTTTTTATATATGAGGGTAGTGAAGTGGAAGTGATGGTGAATGAGTAGTGAATAATTTCACCTCAAATGGCGTCGTTTAGCCCCATTTAGTTAATGAACAGTGAATGGATATATGTGTGAAAAGGAGGTTTCCAAAATGAATAGTGAATTTTGTATCCTCTCTTTTATAAGAGTAGTGATAGTGAGGAGAAAAAAAATAAGAGAATACAGCCACCGCCTCTTAGCACGAAATTTTTGACCAAAAAATGAATAGTGAATTTTTTATCTTCTCTTTTATGTAAGAGGGTAGTGAAGTGGAAGTCATAGTGAAAGAGTAGTGAATAATTTCACTTCAAACAGTGCTGTTTAGCCCCATCCCGCTAAATGAAAAGTGAATGGATATAGGGGTGAAAAGGAGGTTTCCAAAATGAATAGTGAATTTTGTATTCTCTCTCTCGTAAGAGTAAGAGTAGTGAGATGCAAAAATAACAGAATACAGCCACCTCATCTTAGCATGACATTTTTGACCAAAATGAATAGTGAATTTTTTATCTTCTCTTTTACATATGAGGGTAGTGAAGTGGAAGTGATGGTGAATGAGTGGTGAATAATTTCACCTCAAATTGCGTCGTTTAGCCCCATCTAGTTAATGAACATTGAATGGATATAGGTGTGAAAAGGAGGTTTCCAAGATGAATAGTGAATTTCCTCTCTTTTTATAAGAGTAGTGAGATGCAAAAGAATTAAGAGCAATACAGCCACCGCCTCCTAGAATGACATTTTTTTTCGCCAAAATGAATAGTGAATAGTGAATTTAGTATCTTCTCTTTTTTATATAAGAGAGTAGTGGAGTGGAAGTGATAGTGATAGTGATAGTGAAAGAGTAGTGAATAATTTTACTTCAAACGGCGTCGTTTAGCGCCATCCAGTTAATGAACAGTGAATGGATACAGGTGTGAAAAAGCGGTTTCCAAAATGAATAGTGAATTTCGTATCCTCTCTTTTATTCTTAGTGAGATGCAAAAGAATAAGAGCAATACAGCCACCGCCTCTTAGCATGACATTTTTGGCCAAAATGAACATTGAATAGTGAATTTTGTATCTTCTCTTTTATATAAAAGAGTAGTGAAGTGAAAGTGGTAGTGATAGTGACAGTGAAAGAGTAGTGAATAATTTTTACTTCAAACGGCGTCGTTTAGCCCCATCCAGTTAACGAACAGAGAATGGATGCAGGTGTGAAAAGGAGGTTTCCAAAATGAATAGTGAATTTTGTATCCTTTCTTTTATAAGAGTAGTGATAGTGAGATGCAAAAAAAATAAGAGAATACAGCCACCATCTCTTAGCATGACATTTTTTTACCAAAATGAATACTGAATTTTTTATCTTCTCTTTTATATATGAGGGTAGTGAAGTGGAAGTGATGGTGAATGAGTAGTGAATAATTTCACCTCAAATGGCGTCGTTTAGCCCCATTTAGTTAATGAACAGTGAATGGATATATGTGTGAAAAGGAGGTTTCCAAAATGAATAGTGAATTTTGTATCCTCTCTTTTATAAAGTAGTGAGTGATAGTGAGGAGAAAAAAAAATAAGAGAATACAGCCACCGCCTCTTAGCACGACATTTTTGACCAAAATGAATAGTGAATTTTTTTTATCTTCTCTTTTTATGTAAGAGGGTAGTGAAGTGAAGTGGAAGTCATAGTGAAAGAGTAGTGAATAATTTCACTTCAAACAGTGCTGTTTAGCCCCATCCCGCTAATGAAAAGTGAATGGATATAGGGGTGAAAAGGAGGTTTCCAAAATGAATAGTGAATTTTTTGTATCTCTCTCTCTAAGAGTAAGAGTAGCGAGATGCAAAAGAATAATAGAATACAGCCACCTCATCTTAGCATGACATTTTTGACCAAAATGAATAGTGAATTTTTTATCTTCTCTTTTACATATGAGGGTAGTGAAGTGGAAGTGATGGTGAATGAGTGGTGAATAATTTCACCTCAAATTGCGTCGTTTTTAGCCCCATCTAGTTAATGAACATTGAATGGATATAGGTGTGAAAAGGAGGTTTCCAAGATGAATAGTGAATTTCCTCTCATTTATAAGAGTAGTGAGATGCAAAAGAATTAAGAGCAATACAGCCACCGCCTCCTAGAATGACATTTTTCGCCAAAATGAATAGTGAATAGTGAATTTAGTATCTTCTCTTTTATATAAGAGAGCAGTGGAGTGGAAGTGATAGTGATAGCGATAGTGAAAGAGTAGTGAATAATTTTACTTCAAACGGCGTCGTTTAGCGCCATCCAGTTAATGAACAGTGAATGGATACAGGTGTGAAAAAAAAGCGGTTTCCAAAATGAATAGTGAATTTCGTATCCTCTCTTTTATTCTTAGTGAGATGCAAAAGAATAAGAGCAATACAGCCACCGCCTCTTAGCATGACATTTTTGGCCAAAATGAACATTGAATAGTGAATTTTGTATCTTCTCTTTTATATAAAAGAGTAGTGAAGTGGAAGTGGTAGTGATAGTGACAGTGAAAGAGTTGTAAATAATTTTATTCAAACGGCGTCGTTTAGCCCCATCCAGTTAACGAACAGAGAATGGATGCAGGTGTAAAAAGGAGGTTTCCAAAATGAATAGTGAATTTTGTATCCTTTCTTTTATAAGAGTTGTGATTGTGAGATGCAAAAAAATAAGAGAATACAGCCACCCCCTCTTAGCATTACATTTTTTTACCAAAATGAATACTGAATTTTTTATCTTCTCTTTTATATATGAGGGTAGTGAAGTGGAAGTGATGGTGAATGAGTAGTGAATAATTTCACCTCAAATGGCGTCGTTTAGCCCCCATTTAGTTAATGAACAGTGAATGGATATATGTGTGAAAAGGAGGTTTCCAAAATGAATAGTGAATTTTGTATCCTCTCTTTTATAAGAGTAGTGATAGTGAGGAGAAAAAAAATAAGAGAATACAGCCACCGCCTCTTAGCACGACATTTTTGACCAAAATGAATAGTGAATTTTTTATCTTCTCTTTTATGTAAGAGGGTAGTGAAGTGGAAGTCATAGTGAAAGAGTAGTGAATAATTTCACTTCAAACAGTGCTGTTTAGCCCCATCCCGCTAATGAAAAGTGAATGGATATAGGGGTGAAAAGGAGGTTTCCAAAATGAATAGTGAATTTTGTATTCTCTCTCTCGTAAGAGTAGCGAGATGCAAAAGAATAATAGAATACAGCCACCTCATCTTAGCATGACATTTTTTGACCAAAATGAATAGTGAATTTTTTATCTTCTCTTTTATATATGAGGGTAGTGAAGTGGAAGTGATGGTGAATGAGTGGTGAATAATTTCACCTCAAATTGCGTCGTTTAGCCCCATCTAGTTAATGAACATTGAATGGATATAGGTGTGAAAAGGAGGTTTCCAAGATGAATAGAATGAATTTCCTCTCATTTATAAGAGTAGTGAGATGCAAAAGAATTAAGAGCAATACAGCCACCGCCTCCTAGAATGACATTTTTCGCCAAAATGAATAGTGAATAGTGAATTTAGTATCTTCTCTTTATATATATAAGAGCAGTGGAGTGGAGTGGAAGTGATAGTGATAGCGATAGTGAAAGAGTAGTGAATAATTTTACTTCAAACGGCGTCGTTTTAGCGCCATCCAGTTAATGAACAGTGAATGGATACAGGTGTGAAAAAGCGGTTTCCAAAATGAATAGTGAATTTCGTATATCCTCTCTTTTATTCTTAGTGAGATGCAAAAGAATAAGAGCAATACAGCCACCGCCTCTTAGCATGACATTTTTGGCCAAAATGAACATTGAATAGTGAATTTTGTATCTTCTCTTTTATATAAAAGAGTAGTGAAGTGGAAGTGGTAGTGATAGTGACAGTGAAAGAGTTGTAAATAATTTTATTCAAACGGCGTCGTTTAGCCCCATCCAGTTAACGAACAGAGAATGGATGGACACAGGTGTAAAAAAGGAGGTTTCCAAAATGAATAGTGAATTTTGTATCCTTTCTTTTATAAGAGTTGTGATTGTGAGATGCAAAAAAATAAGAGAATACAGCCACCCCCTCTTAGCATTACATTTTTTTTTACCAAAATGAATACTGAATTTTTTATCTTCTCTTTTATATATGAGGGTAGTGAAGTGGAAGTGATGGTGAATGAGTAGTGAATAATTTCACCTCAAATGGCGTCGTTTAGCCCCATTTAGTTAATGAACAATGAATGGATATATGTGTGAAAAGGAGGTTTCCAAAATGAATAGTGAATTTTGTATCCTCTCTTTTATAAGAGTAGTGATAGTGAGGAGAAAAAAAAATAAGAGAATACAGCCCACCGCCTCTTAGCACGACATTTTTGACCAAAAAAATGAATAGTGAATTTTTTATCTTCTCTTTTATGTAAGAGGGTAGTGAAGTGGAAGTCATAGTGAAAGAGTAGTGAATAATTTCACTTCAAAACAGTGCTGTTTAGCCCCATCCCGCTAATGAAAAGTGAATGGATATAGGGGGTGAAAAGGAGGTTTCCAAAATGAATAGTGAATTTTGTATTCTCTCTCTCGTAAGTAAGAGTAGCGAGATGCAAAAGAATAATAGAATACAGCCACCTCATCTTAGCATGACATTTTTGACCAAAATGAATAATAGTGAATTTTTATCTTCTCTTTTACATATGAGGGTAGTGAAGTGGAAGTGAAGTGATGGTGAATGAGTGGTGAATAATTTCACCTCAAATTGCGTCGTTTAGCCCCATCTAGTTAATGAACATTGAATGGATATAGGTGTGAAAAGGAGGTTTCCAAGATGAATAGTGAATTTCCTCTCATTTATAAGAGTAGTGAGATGCAAAAGAATTAAGAGCAATACAGCCACCGCCTCCTAGAATGACATTTTTCGCCAAAATGAATAGTGAATAGCGAATTAAGTATCTTCTCTTTTATATAAGAGAGTAGTGGAGTGGAAGTGATAGTGATAGTGATAGTGAAAGAGTAGTGAATAATTTTACTTCAAACGGCGTCGTTTAGCGCCATCCAGTTAATGAACAGTGAATGGATACAGGTGTGAAAAAAAGCGGTTTCCAAAATGAATAGTGAATTTCGTATCCTCCTCTCTTTTATTCTTAGTGAGATGCAAAAGAATAAGAGCAATACAGCCACCGCCTCTTAGCATGACATTTTTGGCCAAAATGAACATTGAATAGTGAATTTTGTATCTTCTCTTTTATATAAAAGAGTAGTGAAGTGGAAGTGGTAGTGATAGTGACAGTGAAAGAGTTGTAAATAATTTTATTCAAACGGCGTCGTTTTAGCCCCATCCAGTTAACGAACAGAGAATGGATGCAGGTGTAAAAAGGAGGTTTCCAAAATGAATAGTGAATTTTGTATCCTTTCTTTTATAAGAGTTGTGATTGTGAGATGCAAAAAATAAGAGAATACAGCCACCCCCTCTTAGCATTACATTTTTTTTTACCAAAATGAATACTGAATTTTTTTATCTTCTCTTTTATATATGAGGGTAGTGAAGTGGAAGTGACGGTGAATGAGTAGTGAATAATTTCACCTCAAATGGCGTCGTTTAGCCCCATTTAGTTAATGAACAGTGAATGGATATATGTGTGAAAAGGAGGTTTCCAAAATGAATAGTGAATTTTTTGTATCCTCTCTTTTATAAGAGTAGTGATAGTGAGGAGAAAAAAAAATAAGAGAATACAGCCACCGCCTCTTAGCACGACATTTTTGACCAAAAAATGAATATTGAATTTTTTTATCTTCTCTTTTATGTAAGAGGGTAGTGAAGTGGAAGTCATAGTGAAAGAGTAGTGAATAATTTCACTTCAAACAGTGCTGTTTAGCCCCATCCCGCTAATGAAAAGTGAATGGATATAGGGGTGAAAAGGAGGTTTCCAAAATGAATAGTGAATTTTGTATTCTCTCTCTCGTAAGAGTAGCGAGATGCAAAAGAATAATAGAATACAGCCACCTCATCTTAGCATGACATTTTTGACCAAAATGAATAGTGAATTTTTTATCTTCTCTTTTACATATGAGGGTAGTGAAGTGGAAGTGATGGTGAATGAGTGGTGAATAATTTCACCTCAAATTGCGTCGTTTAGCCCCATCTAGTTAATGAACATTGAATGGATATAGGTGTGAAAAGGAGGTTTCCAAGATGAATAGTGAATTTCCTCTCATTTATAAGAGTAGTGAGATGCAAAAGAATTAAGAGCAATACAGCCACCGCCTCCTAGAATGACATTTTTCGCCAAAATGAATAGTGAATAGTGAATTTAGTATCTTCTCTTTTTATATAAGAGAGCAGTGGAGTGGAAGTGATAGTGATAGCGATAGTGAAAGAGTAGTGAATAATTTTACTTCAAACGGCGTCGTTTAGCGCCATCCAGTTAATGAACAGTGAATGGATACAGGTGTGAAAAAGCGGTTTCCAAAATGAATAGTGAATTTCGTATCCTCTCTTTTATTCTTAGTGAGATGCAAAAGAATAAGAGCAATACAGCCACCGCCTCTTAGCATGACATTTTTGGCCAAAATGAACATTGAATAGTGAATTTTGTATCTTCTCTTTTATATAAAAGAGTAGTGAAGTGGAAGTGGTAGTGATAGTGACAGTGAAAGAGTAGTGAATAATTTTTACTTCAAACGGCGTCGTTTAGCCCCATCCAGTTAACGAACAGAGAATGGATGCAGGTGTAAAAAGGAGGTTTCCAAAATGAATAGTGAATTTTGTATCCTTTCTTTTATAAGAGTTGTGATTGTGAGATGCAAAAAAATAAGAGAATACAGCCACCCCCTCTTAGCATTACATTTTTTTTTACCAAAATGAATACTGAATTTTTTATCTTCTCTTTTATATATGAGGGTAGTGAAGTGGAAGTGATGGTGAATGAGTAGTGAATAATTTCACCTCAAATGGCGTCGTTTAGCCCCATTTAGTTAATGAACAGTGAATGGATATATGTGTGAAAAGGAGGTTTCCAAAATGAATAGTGAATTTTGTATCCTCTCTTTTATAAGAGTAGTGATAGTGAGGAGAAAAAAAATAAGAGAATACAGCCACCGCCTCTTAGCACGACATTTTTGACCAAAATGAATAGTGATTTTTTTTTTATCTTCTCTTTTATGTAAGAGGGTAGTGAAGTGGAAGTCATAGTGAAAGAGTAGTGAATAATTTCACTTCAAACAGTGCTGTTTAGCCCCATCCCGCTAATGAAAAGTGAATGGATATAGGGGTGAAAAGGAGGTTTCCAAAATGAATAGTGAATTTTGTATTCTCTCTCTCGTAAGAGTAGCGAGATGCAAAAGAATAATAGAATACAGCCACCTCATCTTAGCATGACATTTTTGACCAAAATGAATCGTGAATTTTTTTATCTTCTCTTTTTTACATATGAGGGTAGTGAAGTGGAAGTGTTGAGTGAATAATTTCACCTCAAATTGCGTCGTTTAGCCCCATCTAGTTAATGAACATTGAATGGATATAGGTGTGAAAAGGAGGTTTCCAAGATGAATAGTGAATTTCCTCTCATTTATAAGAGTAGTGAGATGCAAAAGAATTAAGAGCAATACAGCCACCGCCTCCTAGAATGACATTTTTGGCCAAAATGAATAGTGAATAGCGAATTAAGTATCTTCTCTTTTATATAAGAGAGTAGTGGAGTGGAAGTGATAGTGATAGTGATAGTGATAGTGAAAGAGTAGTGAATAAATTTACTTCAAACGGCGTCGTTTAGCGCCATCCAGTTAATGAACAGTGAATGGATACAGGTTTGAAAAAGCGGTTTCCAAAATGAACAGTGAATTTCGTATCCTCTCTCTTTTATTCTTAGTGAGATGCAAAAGAAATAAGAGCAATACAGCCACCGCCTCTTAGCATGACATTTTTGGCCAAAATGAACATTGAATAGTGAATTTTATTCTATATCTTCTCTTTTATAAAAAGAGTGATTGTGAATGCAAAAAAAATAAGAGAATACAGACCGCCTCTTAGCATGACAGTACCAAAATGAGTTGTGAATTTTTTTATCTTCTCAAACGGCGTAGTGAAGTTAGTGCCCCATGAGTAGTTAACGAACCTCAAATGGCGTCGTTTAGCCCCATTTAGTTAATGAACAGTGAATGGATATTGGTGTGAAAAAAGGAGGTTTCCAAAATGAATAGTGAATTTTGTATCCTCTCTTTTATAAGAGTAGTGAGATGTGAGATGCAAAAAAATAAGAGAATACAGCCACCCCCTCTTAGCATGACATTTTTTTTTTACCAAAATGAATAATAGTGAATTTTTTATCTTCTCTTTTATATATAAAGAGGGTAGTGAAGTGGAAGTGATAGTGAATGAGTAGTGAATAATTTCACTTCAAATGGCGTCGTTTAGCCCCATTTAGTTAATGAACAGTGTGAATGGATATAGGTGTGAAAAGGAGGTTTCCAAAATGAATAGTGAATTTTGTATCTCTCTCTTTTATAAGAGTAGTGATAGTGAGAAAAAAAAAAAAAATAAGAGAATACAGCCACCGCCTCTTAGCATGACATTTTTTTTGACCAAAATGAATAGTGAATAGTTTTTTTATCTTCTCTTTTATATAAGAGGTAGTGTAGTGAAGTGGAAGTGATGAGTGAAAGAGTAGTGAATAATTTCACCTCAAAACAGTGCGTCGTTTAGCCCCATCTAGTTAATATACAGTGAATGGATATAGGTGTCGAAATGAGGTTTCCAAAATGAATAGTGAATTGTATAACCTCTCTTTTATAAGAGTAGTGAGATGCAAAAGAATAAGAGAGAATACAGCCACCTCCTCTTAGCATGACATTTTGGACCAAAAATGAATAGTGAATTTTTTATCTTCTCTTTTTTATGATATGAGTGGAGGTAGTGAAGTGGAAGTGATGTGAATGGTGAATGAGTAGTGAATAATTTCACCTCAAATTGCGTCGTTTAGCCCCATTTAGTTAATGAACATTGAATGGATATAGGTGTGAAAAGGAGGTTTCCAAAATGAATAGTGAATTTTTCCTCTCTCTTTTATAAGAGTAGTGAGATGCAAAAGAATTAAGAGCAATACAGCCACCCACCGCCTCTTAGAATGACATTTTTCGCCAAAATGAATAGTGAATAGTTTTTTATATCTTCTCTTTTATATATAGAGAGAAGTGGAGTGGAAGTGATAGTGATAGCGATAGTGAAAGAGTAGTGAATAATTTTACTTCAAACGGCGTCGTTTAGCGCCATCCAGTTAATGAACAGTGAATGGATACAGTGTGTGAAAAAAGCGGTTTCCAAAATGAATAGTGAATTTCGTATCCTCTCTTTTATTCTTAGTGAGATGCAAAAGAATAAGAGCAATACAGCCACCGCCTCTTAGCATGACATTTTTGGCCAAAATGAACATTTGAATAGTGAATTTTGTATCTTCTCTTTTATATATGAGAGTAGTGAAGTGGAAGTGGTAGTGATAGAGTGAAAGAGTTGTAAATAATTTTTATTCAAACGGCGTCGTTTAGCCCCATCCAGTTAACGAACAGTGAATGGATGCAGGTGTAAAAAAGGAGGTTTCCAAAATGAATAGTGAATTTTGTATCCTTTCTTTTATAAGAGTAGTGATAGTGAGATGCAAAAAAATAAGAGAATACAGCCACCGCCTCTTAGCATGACATTTTTACCAAAATGAATAGTGATTTTTTTATCTTCTCTTTTATATATGAGGGTAGTGAAGTGGAAGTGATGGTGAATGAGTAGTGAATAATTTCACCTCAAATGGCGTCGTTTAGCCCCATTTAGTTAATGAACAGTGAATGGATATATGTGTGAAAAGGAGGTTTCCAAAATGAATAGTGAATTTTGTATCCTCTCTTTTATAAGAGTAGTGAGAGTGAAATGCAAAAAAATAAGAGAATACAGCCACCGCCTCTTAGCATGACATTTTTACTAAAATGAATAGTGAATAGTGAATTTTTTATCTTCTCTTTTATATAAGAGGGTAGTGAAGTGAAAGTGATAGTGAAGTGAGTAGTGAATAATTTCACTTCAAAAGTGCGTCGTTTAGCCCCATCCCTAGTTAATGAAAAGTGAATGGATATAGGTGTGAAAAGGAGGTTTCCAAATGAATAGTGAATTTTGTATTCTCTCTCTCTCGTAAGAGTAGAGAGATGCAAAAGAATAAAGAGAATACAGCCACCGCCTCTTAGCATGACATTTGACATTTTTGACCAAAATGAATAGTGAATTTTTTATCTTCTCTTTTTATATGAGGTAGTAGTGGAAGTGGAAGTGATGATGTGAAATGAGTAGTGAATAATTTCACCTCAAGTTGCGTCGTTTAGCCCCATCTAGTTAATGAAAAGTGAATGGATATAGGTGTTAAAAGAAGGTTTCCAAAACGAATAGTGAATTTTGCATCCTCTCTTTTAGAAGAGTAGTGAGATGCAAAAGAAATAAGAGCAATACAGCCACCGCCTCTTAGCATGACATTTTTGGCCAAAATGAATAGTGAATAGTGAATTTAGTATCTTCTCTTTTATATAAGAGAGTAGTGGAGTGGAAGTGATAGTGATAGTGATAGTGAAAGAGTAGTGAATAATTTTACTTCAAACGGCGTCGTTTAGCCCCATCCAGTTAATGAACAGTGAATGGATACAGGTGTAAAAAAGGAGGTTTCCAAAATGAATAGTGAATTTCGTATCTCTTCCTCTCTAAAAGAGTTAGTGAGATGAATAAGAGAATACAGCCACAGCCACCCTCTTAGCATGACATTTTTTGGCCAAACCAAAATTGAATAGTGAATTTTGTATCTTCTCTTTTTATATAAGAGAGTAGTGAAGTGGAAGTGCATAGTGATAGTGACATGAAAGAGTTGAATAAATAATTTTATTCAAACGGCGTCGTTTAGCCCCATCCAGTTAATGAACAGTGAATGGATGCAGGTGTAAAAAGGAGGTTTCCAAAATGAATAGTGAATTTTGTATCCTCTCTTTTATAAGAGTTAGTGATATGTGAGATGCAAAAAAATAAGAGAATACAGCCACCGCCTCTTAGCATGACATTTTTTTTACCAAAATGAATAGTGAATAGTGAATTTTTTTATCTTCTCTTTTATATAAAAGGTAGTGAAGTGGAAGTGATGGTAGTGATGAGTAGTGAATAATTTCACCTCAAACGGCGTCGTTTAGCCCCATTTAGTTAATGAACAGTGAATGGATATAGGTGTGAAAAGGAGGTTTCCAAAATGAATAGTGAAATTTTGTATCCTCTCTTTTTATAAGAGTAGTGATAGTGAGATGCAAAAAAAAAGAGAGAATACAGCCACCGCCTCTTAGCATGACATTTTTGACCAAAATGAATAGTGAATTTTTTATCTTCTCTTTTATATATGAGGGTAGTAGTGAAGTGGGAAGTCATAGTGAGAGATGAAAGTGAATAATTTCACTTCAAACGGCGTCGTTTAGCCCCATAGTTAATGAACAGTGAATGGATTATAGGTGTGAAAAGGAGGTTTCCAAAATGAATAGTGAATTTTGTATCCTCTCTCTCTTAAAGAGTAGAGAGATGCAAAAGAATAAGAGAATACAGCCACCAGCCTCTTAGCATGACATTTTTGACCAAAATGAATAGTGAATAGTTTTTTATCTTCTCTTTTACATATGAGGGTAGTGAAGTGAAGTGGAAGTGATGGTGAGATGAAAAAGTAGTGAATAATTTCACCTCAAATAGGCGTTATGAGATCGTTTTAGCCCCATTTAGTTAATGAACTTTGAATGGATATAGGTGTGAAAAGGAGGTTTCCAAAATGATGAATAGTGAATTTTTTATCCTCTCTTTATAAAGAGTAGTGAGATGCAAAAGGTTAAGAGCAATACAGCCACCGCCTCCTCTTAGCATGACAATTCGCGAGCCAAAATGAATAGTGATAGTGAATTTTAGTATCTTCTCTTTTATATAAAAGACCTAGAGAGTGGAGTGCCAAAGTGATAGTGATAGCTGATAGTGAAAGAGTAGTGAATAATTTTACTTCAAACGGCGTCGTTTAGCGCCATCCAGTTAATGAAACTTTGAATGGATAAAGGTGTGAAAAAGCGGTTTCCAAAAATGAATAGTGAATTTTCGTATCCTCTCTTGGAGAGAATAGTGATTGATTGATAGAAAAAAACGAAATAAGCAACACAGCCACCGCCTCTTAGCATGACATTTTTGGCCAAAATGAACATTGAATAGTGAATTTTTTTTATCTTCTCTTTTATATAAAAGAGTAGTGAAGTGGAAGTGGTAGTGATAGTGACAGTGAAGGAGGAAGAGATGGATAATAATTTTATTCAAACGGCGTCGTTTTCTTCCCCATCCAGTTAACATGAACACGGAGTGAATGGATGAAGGTGTCCAAAAAAAAGAAGGTTTCCAAAATGATGTGAATTTTGTATAGTGAATTTTGTATCTTCCTTTCTTTTATAAGAGTAGTGTGATAGTGAGATGTAAAAAAAAATAAGAGAATACAGCCACCACCCCCTCTTAGCATGACATTTTTTACCAAAATGAATAGTGAATTTTTTATCTTCTTCTTTTTATATAAGAGGGTAGTGAAGTGGAAGTGATAGTGAATGAGTAGTGAATAAATTTCACCTCAAATGGCGTCGTTTAGCCCCATTTAGTTAATGAACAGTGAATGGATATATGTGTGAAAAGGAGGTTTTCCAAAATGAATAGTGAAAGAATCCTCTCTTTATAAGAGTAGTGATAGTGAGATGAAAAAAAAATAAGAGAATACAGCCACCGCCTCTTAGCACGACATTTTTGACCAAAATGAATAGTGAATTTTTTTATCTTCTCTTTTATGTAAGAGGGTAGTGAAGTGGAAGTCATAGTGAAAGAGTAGTGAATAATTTCACTTCAAACAGTGCTGTTTTAGCCCCATCCCGCTAATGAAAAGTGAATGGATATAGGTGAAAAAGGAGGTTTCCAAAATGAATAGTGAATTTTGTATTCTCTCTCTCGTAAGAGTAGTGAGATGCAAAAGAATAATAGAATACAGCCACCTCATCTTAGCATGATTTTTTTGACCAAAATGAATAGTGAATTTTTTATCTTCTCTTTTATATATGAGGGTAGTGAAGTGGAAGTGATGGTGAATGAGTGGTGAATAATAATTTCACCTCAAATTGCGTCGTTTAGCCCCATCTAGTTAATGAACATTGAATGGATATAGGTGTGAAAAGGAGGTTTCCAAGATGAATAGTGAATTTCCTCCTCTCATTTATAAGAGTAGTGAGATGCAAAAGAATTAAGAGCAATACAGCCACCGCCTCCTAGAATGACATTTTTCGCCAAAATGAATAGTGAATAGTGAATTTAGTATCTTCTCTTTTATATAAGAGAGCAGTGGAGTGGAAGTGATAGTGATAGCGATAGTGAAAGAGTAGTGAATAATTTTACTTCAAACGGCGTCGTTTAGCGCCATCCAGTTAATGAACAGTGAATGGATACAGGTGTGAAAAAGCGGTTTCCAAAATGAATAGTGAATTTCGTATCCTCTCTTTTATTCTTAGTGAGATGCAAAAGAATAAGAGCAATACAGCCACCGCCTCTTAGCATGACATTTTTGGCCAAAATGAACATTGAATAGTGAATTTTGTATCTTCTCTTTTATATAAAAGAGTAGTGAAGTGGAAGTGGTAGTGATAGTGACAGTGAAAGAGTTGTAAATAATTTTATTCAAACGGCGTCGTTTAGCCCCATCCAGTTAACGAACAGAGAATGGATGCAGGTGTAAAAAGGAGGTTTCCAAAATGAATAGTGAATTTTGTATCCTTTCTTTTATAAGAGTAGTGATTGTGAGATGCAAAAAAATAAGAGAATACAGCCACCCCCTCTTAGCATTACATTTTTTTACCAAAATGAATACTGAATTTTTTTATCTTCTCTTTTATATATGAGGGTAGTGAAGTGGAAGTGACGGTGAATGAGTAGTGAATAATTTCACCTCAAATGGCGTCGTTTAGCCCCATTTAGTTAATGAACAGTGAATGGATATATGTGTGAAAAGGAGGTTTCCAAAATGAATAGTGAATTTTGTATCCTCTCTTTTATAAGAGTAGTGATAGTGAGAGGAAAAAAATAAGAGAATACAGCCACCGCCTCTTAGCACGACATTTTTTTGACCAAAATGAATAGTGAATTTTTTATCTTCTCTTTTATGTAAGAGGGTAGTGAAGTGGAAGTCATAGTGAAAGAGTAGTGAATAATTTCACTTCAAACAGTGCTGTTTAGCCCCATCCCGCTAATGAAAAGTGAATGGATATATAGGGTGAAAAGGAGGTTTCCAAAATGAATAGTGAATTTTGTATATTCTCTCTCTCGTAAGAGTAGCGAGATGCAAAAGAATAATAGAATACAGCCACCTCATCTTAGCATGACATTTTTGACCAAAATGAATAGTGAATTTTTTATCTTCTCTTTTTTACATATGAGGGTAGTGAAGTGGAAGTGATGGTGAATGAGTGGTGAATAATTTCACCTCAAATTGCGTCGTTTAGCCCCATCTAGTTAATGAACATTGAATGGATATAGGTGTGAAAAGGAGGTTTCCAAGATGAATAGTGAATTTCCTCTCATTTATAAGAGTAGTGAGATGCAAAAGAATTAAGAGCAATACAGCCACCGCCTCCTAGAATGACATTTTTCGCCAAAATGAATAGTGAATAGTGAATTTAGTATCTTCTCTTTTATATAAGAGAGCAGTGGAGTGGAAGTGATAGTGATAGCGATAGTGAAAGAGTAGTGAATAATTTTACTTCAAACGGCGTCGTTTAGCGCCATCCAGTTAATGAACAGTGAATGGATACAGGTGTGAAAAAGCGGTTTCCAAAATGAATAGTGAATTTCGTATCCTCTCTTTTATTCTTAGTGAGATGCAAAAGAATAAGAGCCAATACAGCCACCGCCTCTTAGCATGACATTTTTGGCCAAAATGAACATTGAATAGTGAATTTTGTATCTTCTCTTTTTATATAAAAGAGTAGTGAAGTGGAAGTGGTAGTGATAGTGACAGTGAAAGAGTTGTAAATAATTTTATTCAAACGGCGTCGTTTAGCCCCATCCAGTTAACGAACAGAGAATGGATGCAGGTGTAAAAAGGAGGTTTCCAAAATGAATAGTGAATTTTGTATCCTTTCTTTTATAAGAGTAGTGATTGTGAGATGCAAAAAAATAAGAGAATACAGCCACCCCCCTCTTAGCATTACATTTTTTTTTTTACCAAAATGAATACTGAATTTTTTTTTATCTTCTCTTTTATATATGAGGGTAGTGAAGTGGAAGTGATGGTGAATGAGTAGTGAATAATTTCACCTCAAATGGCGTCGTTTAGCCCCATTTAGTTAATGAACAGTGAATGGATATATGTGTGAAAAGGAGGTTTCCAAAATGAATAGTGAATTTTGTATCCTCTCTTTTATAAGAGTAGTGATAGTGAGGAGAAAAAAAAATAAGAGAATACAGCCACCGCCTCTTAGCACGACATTTTTGACCAAAATGAATAGTGAATTTTTTATCTTCTCTTTTATGTAAGAGGGTAGTGAAGTGGAAGTCATAGTGAAAGAGTAGTGAATAATTTCACTTCAAACAGTGCTGTTTTTAGCCCCATCCCGCTAATGAAAAGTGAATGGATATAGGGGTGAAAAGGAGGTTTCCAAAATGAATAGTGAATTTTGTATTCTCTCTCTCGTAAGAGTAGCGAGATGCAAAAGAATAATAGAATACAGCCACCTCATCTTAGCATGACATTTTTGACCAAAATGAATAGTGAATTTTTTTATCTTCTCTTTTACATATGAGGGTAGTGAAGTGGAAGTGATGGTGAATGAGTGGTGAATAATTTCACCTCAAATTGCGTCGTTTAGCCCCATCTAGTTAATGAACATTGAATGGATATAGGTGTGAAAAGGAGGTTTCCAAGATGAATAGTGAATTTCCTCTCATTTATAAGAGTAGTGAGATGCAAAAGAATTAAGAGCAATACAGCCACCGCCTCCTAGAATGACATTTTTCGCCAAAATGAATAGTGAATAGTGAATTTAGTATCTTCTCTTTTATATAAGAGAGCAGTGGAGTGGAAGTGATAGTGATAGCGATAGTGAAAGAGTAGTGAATAATTTTACTTCAAACGGCGTCGTTTAGCGCCATCCAGTTAATGAACAGTGAATGGATACAGGTGTGAAAAAGCGGTTTCCAAAATGAATAGTGAATTTCGTATCCTCTCTTTTATTCTTAGTGAGATGCAAAAGAATAAGAGCAATACAGCCACCGCCTCTTAGCATGACATTTTTGGCCAAAATGAACATTGAATAGTGAATTTTGTATCTTCTCTTTTATATAAAAGAGTAGTGAAGTGGAAGTGGTAGTGATAGTGACAGTGAAAGAGTTGTAAATAATTTTATTCAAACGGCGTCGTTTAGCCCCATCCAGTTAACGAACAGAGAATGGATGCAGGTGTAAAAAGGAGGTTTCCAAAATGAATAGTGAATTTTGTATCCTTTCTTTTATAAGAGTTGTGATTGTGAGATGCAAAAAAATAAGAGAATACAGCCACCCCCTCTTAGCATTACATTTTTTTTACCAAAATGAATACTGAATTTTTTATCTTCTCTTTTATATATGAGGGTAGTGAAGTGGAAGTGATGGTGAATGAGTAGTGAATAATTTCACCTCAAATGGCGTCGTTTAGCCCCATTTAGTTAATGAACAGTGAATGGATATATGTGTGAAAAGGAGGTTTCCAAAATGAATAGTGAATTTTGTATTCTCTCTTTTATAAGAGTAGTGATAGTGAGGAAAAAAAAAAAGAGAATACAGCCACCGCCTCTTAGCACGACATTTTTGACCAAAATGAATAGTGAATTTTTTATCTTCTCTTTTATGTAAGAGGGTAGTGAAGTGGAAGTCATAGTGAAAGAGTAGTGAATAATTTCACTTCAAACAGTGCTGTTTAGCCCCATCCCGCTAATGAAAAGTGAATGGATATAGGGGTGAAAAGGAGGTTTCCAAAATGAATAGTGAATTTTGTATTCTCTCTCTCGTAAGAGTAGCGAGATGCAAAAGAATAATAGAATACAGCCACCTCATCTTAGCATGACATTTTTGACCAAAATGAATAGTGAATTTTTTATCTTCTCTTTTACATATGAGGGTAGTGAAGTGGAAGTGATGGTGAATGAGTGGTGAATAATTTCACCTCAAATTGCGTCGTTTAGCCCCATCTAGTTAATGAACATTGAATGGATATAGGTGTGAAAAGGAGGTTTCCAAGATGAATAGTGAATTTCCTCTCATTTATAAGAGTAGTGAGATGCAAAAGAATTAAGAGCAATACAGCCACCGCCTCCTAGAATGACATTTTTTTTTCGCCAAAATGAATAGTGAATAGTGAATTTAGTATCTTCTCTTTTATATAAGAGAGCAGTGGAGTGGAAGTGATAGTGATAGCGATAGTGAAAGAGTAGTGAATAATTTTACTTCAAACGGCGTCGTTTAGCGCCATCCAGTTAATGAACAGTGAATGGATACAGGTGTGAAAAAGCGGTTTCCAAAATGAATAGTGAATTTCGTATCCTCTCTTTTATTCTTAGTGAGATGCAAAAGAATAAGAGCAATACAGCCACCGCCTCTTAGCATGACATTTTTGGCCAAAATGAACATTGAATAGTGAATTTTGTATCTTCTCTTTTATATAAAAGAGTAGTGAAGTGGAAGTGGTAGTGATAGTGACAGTGAAATTGTGTAAATAATTTTATTCAAACGGCGTCGTTTAGCCCCATCCAGTTAACGAACAGAGAATGGATGCAGGTGTAAAAAGGAGGTTTCCAAAATGAATAGTGAATTTTGTATCCTTTCTTTTATAAAGAGTTGTGATTGTGAGATGCAAAAAAATAAGAGAATACAGCCACCCCCCCTCTTAGCATTACATTTTTTTTTTACCAAAATGAATACTGAATTTTTTATCTTTCTCTTTTATATATGAGGGTAGTGAAGTGGAAGTGATGGTGAATGAGTAGTGAATAATTTCACCTCAAATGGCGTCGTTTAGCCCCATTTAGTTAATGAACAGTGAATGGATATATGTGTGAAAAGGAGGTTTCCAAAATGAATAGTGAATTTTGTATCCTCTCTTTTATAAGAGTAGTGATAGTGAGAGAGAAAAAAAAAATAAGAGAATACAGCCACCGCCTCTTAGCACGACATTTTTGACCAAAATGAATAGTGAATTTTTTATCTTCTCTTTTATGTAAGAAGAGGGTAGTGAAGTGGAAGTCATAGTGAAAGAGTAGTGAATAATTTCACTTCAAACAGTGCTGTTTAGCCCCATCCCGCTAATGAAAAGTGAATGGATATAGGGGTGAAAAGGAGGTTTCCAAAATGAATAGTGAATTTTGTATTCTCTCTCTCGTAAGAGTAGCGAGATGCAAAAGAATAATAGAATACAGCCACCTCATCTTAGCATGACATTTTTGACACAAAATGAATAGTGAATTTTTTATCTTCTCTTTTACATATGAGGGTAGTGAAGTGGAAGTGATGGTGAATGAGTGGTGAATAATTTCACCTCAAATTGCGTCGTTTAGCCCCATCTAGTTAATGAACATTGAATGGATATAGGTGTGAAAAGGAGGTTTCCAAGATGAATAGTGAATTTCCTCTCATTTATAAGAGTAGTGAGATGCAAAAGAATTAAGAGCAATACAGCCACCGCCTCCTAGAATGACATTTTTGGCCAAAATGAATAGTGAATAGCGAATTAAGTATCTTCTCTCTTTTATATAAGAGAGTAGTGGAGTGGAAGTGATAGTGATAGTGATAGTGAAAGAGTAGTGAATAATTTTACTTCAAACGGCGCCGTTTAGCGCCATCCAGTTAATGAACAGTGAATGGATACAGGTGTTAAAAAGCGGTTTCCAAAAAATGAATAGTGAATTTTTCGTATCCTCTCTTTTATTCTTAGTGAGATGCAAAAGAATAAGAGCAATACAGCCACCGCCTCTTAGCATGACATTTTTGGCCAAAATGAACATTGAATAGTGAATTTTGTATCTTCTCTTTTATATAAAAGAGTAGTGAAGTGGAAGTGGTAGTGATAGTGACAGTGAAAGAGTTGTAAATAATTTTATTCAAACGGCGTCGTTTAGCCCCATCCAGTTAACGAACAGAGAATGGATGCAGGTGTAAAAAGGAGGTTTCCAAAATGAATAGTGAATTTTTGTATCCTTTCTTTTATAAGAGTTAGTGATTGTGAGATGCAAAAAAAATAAGAGAATACAGCCACCCCCTCTTAGCATTACATTTTTTTTTTTACCAAAATGAATACTGAATTTTTTATCTTCTCTTTTATATATGAGGGTATGAAGTGGAAGTGATGGTGAATGAGTAGTGAATAATTTCACCTCAAATGGCGTCGTTTAGCCCCATTTAGTTAATGAACAGTGAATGGATATATGTGTGAAAAGGAGGTTTCCAAAATGAATAGTGAATTTTGTATCCTTTTTTTTATAAGAGTAGTGATAGTGAGATGCAAAAAAAATAAGATAATACAGCCACCATCTCTTAGCATGACATTTTTGGACAAAATGAATAGTGAATTTTTTATCTTCTCTTTTATGTAAGAGGGTAGTGAAGTGGAAGTCATAGTGAAAGAGTAGTGAATAATTTTCACTTCAAACAGTGCTGTTTGGCCCCCATCCCCTTAATGAAAAGTGAATGGATATAGGGGTGAAAAAGGAGGTTTCCAAAATGAATATGAATTTTGTATTCTCTCTCTCTCGTAAGAGTAGCGAGATGCAAAAGAAATAATAGAATACAGTCATCTTAGCATGACATTTTTGACCAAAATGAATAGTGAATTTTTTATCTTCTCTTTTACATATGAGGGTAGTGAAGTGGAAGTGATGGTGAATGAGTGGTGAATAATTTCACCTCAAATTGCGTCGTTTAGCCCCATCTAGTTAATGAACATTGAATGGATATAGGTGTGAAAAGGAGGTTTCCAAGATGAATAGTGATTTTCTTCGCATTTATAAGAGTAGTGAGATGCAAAAAAGAATTAAGAGCAATACAGCCACCGCCTCCTAGAATGACATTTTTCGCCAAAATGAATAGTGAATAGTGAATTTAGTATCTTCTCTTTTATATAAGAGAGCAGTGGAGTGGAAGTGATAGTGATAGCGATAGTGAAAGAGTAGTGAATAATTTTACTTCAAACGGCGTCGTTTAGCGCCATCCAGTTAATGAACAGTGAATGGATACAGGTGTGAAAAAGCGGTTTCCAAAATGAATAGTGAATTTCGTATCCTCTCTTTTATTCTTAGTGAGATGCAAAAGAATAAGAGCAATACAGCCACCGCCTCTTAGCATGACATTTTTGGCCAAAATGAACATTGAATAGTGAATTTTGTATCTTCTCTTTTATATAAAAGAGTAGTGAAGTGGAAGTGGTAGTGATAGTGACAGTGAAAGAGTTGTAAATAATTTTATTCAAACGGCGTCGTTTAGCCCCATCCAGTTAACGAACAGAGAATGGATGCAGGTGTAAAAAGGAGGTTTCCAAAATGAATAGTGAATTTTGTATCCTTTCTTTTATAAGAGTAGTGATTGTGAGATGCAAAAAAATAAGAGAATACACCAGCCACCCCCTCTTAGCATTACATTTTTTTTTTTACCAAAATGAATACTGAATTTTTTATCTTCTCTTTTATATATATGAGGGTAGTGAAGTGGAAGTGATGGTGAATGAGTAGTGAATAATTTCACCTCAAATGGCGTCGTTTAGCCCCATTTAGTTAATGAACAGTGAATGGATATATGTGTGAAAAGGAGGTTTCCAAAATGAATAGTGAATTTTGTATCCTCTCTTTTATAAGAGTAGTGATAGTGAGGAGAAAAAAAATAAGAGAATACAGCCACCGCCTCTTAGCACGACATTTTTGACCAAAATGAATAGTGAATTTTTTATCTTCTCTTTTATGTAAGAGGGTAGTGAAGTGGAAGTCATAGTGAAAGAGTAGTGAATAATTTCACTTCAAACAGTGCTGTTTAGCCCCATCCCGCTAATGAAAAGTGAATGGATATAGGGGTGAAAAGGAGGTTTCCAAAATGAATAGTGAATTTTGTATTCTCTCTCTCGTAAGAGTAGCGAGATGCAAAAGAATAATAGAATACAGCCACCTCATCTTAGCATGACATTTTTGACCAAAATGAATAGTGAATTTTTTATCTTCTCTTTTACATATGAGGGTAGTGAAGTGGAAGTGATGGTGAATGAGTGGTGAATAATTTCACCTCAAATTGCGTCGTTTAGCCCCATCTAGTTAATGAACATTGAATGGATATAGGTGTGAAAAGGAGGTTTCCAAGATGAATAGTGAATTTCCTCTCATTTATAAGAGTAGTGAGATGCAAAAGAATTAAGAGCAATATAAGCCACAGCCACCGCCTCCTAGAATGACATTTTTCGCCAAAATGAATAGTGAATAGTGAATTTAGTATCTTCTCTCTTTATATAAGAGAGCAGTGGAGTGGAAGTGATAGTGATAGCGATAGTGAAAGAGTAGTGAATAATTTTACTTCAAACGGCGTCGTTTAGCGCCATCCAGTTAATGAACAGTGAATGGATACAGGTGTGAAAAAGCGGTTTCCAAAATGAATAGTGAATTTCGTATCCTCTCTTTTATTCTTAGTGAGATGCAAAAGAATAAGAGCAATACAGCCACCGCCTCTTAGCATGACATTTTTGGCCAAAATGAACATTGAATAGTGAATTTTGTATCTTCTCTTTTATATAAAAGAGTAGTGAAGTGGAAGTGGTAGTGATAGTGACAGTGAAAGAGTTGTAAATAATTTTATTCAAACGGCGTCGTTTAGCCCCATCCAGTTAACGAACAGAGAATGGATGCAGGTGTAAAAAGGAGGTTTCCAAAATGAATAGTGAATTTTGTATCCTTTCTTTTATAAGAGTAGTGATTGTGAGATGCAAAAAAATAAGAGAGAATACAGCCACCCCCTCTTAGCATTACATTTTTTTACCAAAATGAATACTGAATTTTTTATCTTCTCTTTTATATATGAGGGTAGTGAAGTGGAAGTGATGGTGAATGAGTAGTGAATAATTTCACCTCAAATGGCGTCGTTTAGCCCCCATTTAGTTAATGAACAGTGAATGGATATATGTGTGAAAAGGAGGTTTCCAAAATGAATAGTGAATTTTGTATCCTCTCTTTTATAAGAGTAGTGATAGTGAGGAGAAAAAAAAATAAGAGAATACAGCCACCGCCTCTTAGCACGACATTTTTGACCAAAATGAATAGTGAATTTTTTATCTTCTCTTTTATGTAAGAGGGTAGTGAAGTGGAAGTCATAGTGAAAGAGTAGTGAATAATTTCACTTCAAACAGTGCTGTTTAGCCCCATCCCGCTAATGAAAAGTGAATGGATATAGGGGTGAAAAGGAGGTTTCCAAAATGAATAGTGAATTTTGTATTCTCTCTCTCGTAAGAGTAGCGAGATGCAAAAGAATAATAGAATACAGCCACCTCATCTTAGCATGACATTTTTGACCAAAATGAATAGTGAATTTTTTATCTTCTCTTTTACATATGAGGGTAGTGAAGTGGAAGTGATGGTGAATGAGTGGTGAATAATTTCACCTCAAATTGCGTCGTTTAGCCCCATCTAGTTAATGAACATTGAATGGATATAGGTGTGAAAAGGAGGTTTCCAAGATGAATAGTGAATTTCCTCTCATTTATAAGAGTAGTGAGATGCAAAAGAATTAAGAGCAATACAGCCACCGCCTCCTAGAATGACATTTTTCGCCAAAATGAATAGTGAATAGTGAATTTAGTATCTTCTCTTTTATATAAGAGAGCAGTGGAGTGGAAGTGATAGTGATAGCGATAGTGAAAGAGTAGTGAATAATTTTACTTCAAACGGCGTCGTTTAGCGCCATCCAGTTAATGAACAGTGAATGGATACAGGTGTGAAAAAGCGGTTTCCAAAATGAATAGTGAATTTCGTATCCTCTCTTTTATTCTTAGTGAGATGCAAAAGAATAAGAGCAATACAGCCACCGCCTCTTAGCATGACATTTTTGGCCAAAATGAACATTGAATAGTGAATTTTGTATCTTCTCTTTTATATAAAAGAGTAGTGAAGTGGAAGTGGTAGTGATAGTGACAGTGAAAGAGTTGTAAATAATTTTATTCAAACGGCGTCGTTTAGCCCCATCCAGTTAACGAACAGAGAATGGATGCAGGTGTAAAAAGGAGGTTTCCAAAATGAATAGTGAATTTTGTATCCTTTCTTTTATAAGAGTAGTGATTGTGAGATGCAAAAAAATAAGAGAATACAGCCACCCCCTCTTAGCATTACATTTTTTTTTTTACCAAAATGAATACTGAATTTTTTATCTTCTCTTTTATATATGAGGGTAGTGAAGTGGAAGTGATGGTGAATGAGTAGTGAATAATTTCACCTCAAATGCGGCGTCGTTTAGCCCCATTTAGTTAATGAACAGTGAATGGATATATGTGTGAAAAGGAGGTTTCCAAAATGAATAGTGAATTTTTGTATCTCTCTCTTTTATAAGAGTAGTGATAGTGAGGAGAAAAAAAATAAGAGAAATACAGCCACCGCCTCTTAGCACGACATTTTTGACCAAAATGAATAGTGAATTTTTTATCTTCTCTTTTATGTAAGAGGGTAGTGAAGTGGAAGTCATAGTGAAAGAGTAGTGAATAATTTCACTTCAAACAGTGCTGTTTAGCCCCATCCCGCTAATGAAAAGTGAATGGATATAGGGGTGAAAAGGAGGTTTCCAAAATGAATAGTGAATTTTGTATTCTCTCTCTCGTAAGAGTAGCGAGATGCAAAAGAATAATAGAATACAGCCACCTCATCTTAGCATGACATGACATTTTTGACCAAAATGAATAGTGAATTTTTTTTTATCTTCTCTTTTACATATGAGGGTAGTGAAGTGGAAGTGATGGTGAATGAGTGGTGAATAATTTCACCTCAAATTGCGTCGTTTAGCCCCATCTAGTTAATGAACATTGAATGGATATAGGTGTGAAAAGGAGGTTTCCAAGATGAATAGTGAATTTCCTCTCATTTATAAGAGTAGTGAGATGCAAAAGAATTAAGAGCAATACAGCCACCGCCTCCTAGAATGACATTTTTCGCCAAAATGAATAGTGAATAGTGAATTTAGTATCTTCTCTTTTATATAAGAGAGCAGTGGAGTGGAAGTGATAGTGATAGCGATAGTGAAAGAGTAGTGAATAATTTTACTTCAAACGGCGTCGTTTAGCGCCATCCAGTTAATGAACAGTGAATGGATACAGGTGTGAAAAAGCGGTTTCCAAAATGAATAGTGAATTTCGTATCTCTCTCTTTTATTCTTAGTGAGATGCAAAAGAATAAGAGCAATACAGCCACCGCCTCTTAGCATGACATTTTTGGCCAAAATGAACATTGAATAGTGAATTTTGTATCTTCTCTTTTATATAAAAGAGTAGTGAAGTGGAAGTGGTAGTGATAGTGACAGTGAAAGAGTTGTAAATAATTTTATTCAAACGGCGTCGTTTAGCCCCATCCAGTTAACGAACAGAGAATGGATGCAGGTGTAAAAAGGAGGTTTCCAAAATGAATAGTGAATTTTGTATCCTTTCTTTTATAAGAGTTGTGATTGTGAGATGCAAAAAAATAAGAGAATACAGCCACCCCCCTCTTAGCATTACATTTTTTTACCAAAATGAATACTGAATTTTTTATCTTCTCTTTTATATATGAGGGTAGTGAAGTGGAAGTGATGGTGAATGAGTAGTGAATAATTTCACCTCAAATGGCGTCGTTTAGCCCCATTTAGTTAATGAACAGTGAATGGATATATGTGTGAAAAGGAGGTTTCCAAAATGAATAGTGAATTTTGTATCCTCTCTTTTATAAGAGTAGTGATAGTGAGGAGAAAAAAAATAAGAGAATACAGCCACCGCCTCTTAGCACGACATTTTTGACCAAAATGAATAGTGAATTTTTTATCTTCTCTTTTATGTAAGAGGGTAGTGAAGTGGAAGTCATAGTGAAAGAGTAGTGAATAATTTCACTTCAAACAGTGCTGTTTTAGCCCCATCCCGCTAATGAAAAGTGAATGGATATAGGGGTGAAAAGGAGGTTTCCAAAATGAATAGTGAATTTTGTATTCTCTCTCTCGTAAGAGTAGCGAGATGCAAAAGAATAATAGAATACAGCCACCTCATCTTAGCATGACATTTTTGACCAAAATGAATAGTGAATTTTTTATCTTCTCTTTTACATATGAGGGTAGTGAAGTGTGAAGTGATGGTGAATGAGTGGTGAATAATTTCACCTCAAATTGCGTCGTTTAGCCCCATCTAGTTAATGAACATTGAATGGATATAGGTGTGAAAAGGAGGTTTCCAAGATGAATAGTGAATTTCCTCTCATTTATAAGAGTAGTGAGATGCAAAAGAATTAAGAGCAATACAGCCACCGCCTCCTAGAATGACATTTTTCGCCAAAATGAATAGTGAATAGTGAATTTAGTATCTTCTCTTTTATATAAGAGAGCAGTGGAGTGGAAGTGATAGTGATAGCGATAGTGAAAGAGTAGTGAATAATTTTACTTCAAACGGCGTCGTTTAGCGCCATCCAGTTAATGAACAGTGAATGGATACAGGTGTGAAAAAGCGGTTTCCAAAATGAATAGTGAATTTCGTATCCTCTCTTTTATTCTTAGTGAGATGCAAAAGAATAAGAGCAATACAGCCACCGCCTCTTAGCATGACATTTTTGGCCAAAATGAACATTGAATAGTGAATTTTATATCTTCTCTTTTATATAAAAGAGTAGTGAAGTGGAAGTGGTAGTGATAGTGACAGTGAAAGAGTTGTAAATAATTTTATTCAAACGGCGTCGTTTAGCCCCATCCAGTTAACGAACAGAGAATGGATGCAGGTGTAAAAAGGAGGTTTCCAAAATGAATAGTGAATTTTGTATCCTTTCTTTTATAAGAGTAGTGATTGTGAGATGCAAAAAAATAAGAGAATACAGCCACCCCCTCTTAGCATTACATTTTTTTACCAAAATGAATACTGAATTTTTTATCTTCTCTTTTATATATGAGGGTAGTGAAGTGGAAGTGATGGTGAATGAGTAGTGAATAATTTCACCTCAAATGGCGTCGTTTAGCCCCATTTAGTTAATGAACAGTGAATGGATATATGTGTGAAAAGGAGGTTTCCAAAATGAATAGTGAATTTTGTATCCTCTCTTTTATAAGAGTAGTGATAGTGAGGAGAAAAAAAATAAGAGAATACAGCCACCGCCTCTTAGCACGACATTTTTGACCAAAATGAATAGTGAATTTTTTATCTTCTCTTTTATGTAAGAGGGTAGTGAAGTGGAAGTCATAGTGAAAGAGTAGTGAATAATTTCACTTCAAACAGTGCTGTTTAGCCCCATCCCGCTAATGAAAAGTGAATGGATATAGGGGTGAAAAGGAGGTTTCCAAAATGAATAGTGAATTTTGTATTCTCTCTCTCGTAAGAGTAGCGAGATGCAAAAGAATAATAGAATACAGCCACCTCATCTTAGCATGACATTTTTGACCAAAATGAATAGTGAATTTTTTATCTTCTCTTTTACATATGAGGGTAGTGAAGTGGAAGTGATGGTGAATGAGTGGTGAATAATTTCACCTCAAATTGCGTCGTTTAGCCCCATCTAGTTAATGAACATTGAATGGATATAGGTGTGAAAAGGAGGTTTCCAAGATGAATTGTGAATTTCCTCTCATTTATAAGAGTAGTGAGATGCAAAAGAATTAAGAGCAATACAGCCACCGCCTCCTAGAATGACATTTTTCGCCAAAATGAATAGTGAATAGTGAATTTAGTATCTTCTCTTTTATATAAGAGAGCAGTGGAGTGGAAGTGATAGTGATAGCGATAGTGAAAGAGTAGTGTGAATAATTTTACTTCAAACGGCGTCGTTTAGCGCCATCCAGTTAATGAACAGTGAATGTGAAAAAGCGGTTTCCAAAATGAATAGTGAATTTCGTATCCTCTCTTTTATTCTTAGTGAGATGCAAAAGAATAAGAGCAATACAGCCACCGCCTCTTAGCATGACATTTTTGGCCAAAATGAACATTGAATAGTGAATTTTGTATCTTCTCTTTTTTATATAAAAGAGCAGTGAAGTGGAAGTGGTAGTGATAGTGACTGTGAAAGAGTTGTAAATAATTTTATTCAAACGGCGTCGTTTAGCCCCATCCAGTTAACGAACAGATAATGGATGCAGGTGTAAGAAGGAGGTTTCCAAAATGAATAGTGAATTTTGTATCCTTTCTTTTATAAGAGTAGTGATTGTGAGATGCAAAAAAATAAGAGAATACAGCCACCCCCTCTTAGCATTACATTTTTTTTTTTACCAAAATGAATACTGAATTTTTTATATCTTCTTTTTTATATATGAGGGTAGTGAAGTGGAAGTGATGGTGAATGAGTAGTGAATAATTTCACCTCAAATGGCGTCGTTTAGCCCCATTTAGTTAATGAACAGTGAATGGATATATGTGTGAAAAGGAGGTTTCCAAAATGAATAGTGAATTTTGTATCCTCTCTTTTATAAGAATAGTGATAGTGAGGGGAAAAAAAAAAGAGAATACAGCCACCGCCTCTTAGCACGACATTTTTGACCAAAATGAATAGTGATTTTTTTTTATCTTCTCTTTTATGTAAGAGGGTAGTGAAGTGGAAGTCATAGTGAAAGAGTAGTGAATAATTTCACTTCAAACAGTGCTGTTTAGCCCCATCCCGCTAATGAAAAGTGAATGGATATAGGGGTGAAAAGGAGGTTTCCAAAATGAATAGTGAATTTTGTATTCTCTCTCTCGTAAGACTAGCGAGATGCAAAAGAATAATAGAATACAGCCACCTCATCTTAGCATGACATTTTTGACCAAAATGAATAGTGAATTTTTTATCTTCTCTTTTACATATGAGGGTAGTGAAGTGGAAGTGATGGTGAATGAGTGGTGAATAATTTCACCTCAAATTGCGTCGTTTAGCCCCATCTAGTTAATGAACATTGAATGGATATAGGTGTGAAAAGGAGGTTTCCAAGATGAATTGTGAATTTCCTCTCATTTATAAGAGTAGTGAGATGCAAAAGAATTAAGAGCAATACAGCCACCACCTCCTAGAATGACATTTTTCGCCAAAATGAATAGTGAATAGTGAATTTAGTATCTTCTCTTTTATATAAGAGAGCAGTGGAGTGGAAGTGATAGTGATAGCGATAGTGAAAGAGTAGTGAATAATTTTACTTCAAACGGCGTCGTTTAGCGCCATCCAGTTAATGAACAGTGAATGGATACAGGTGTGAAAAAGCGGTTTCCAAAATGAATAGTGAATTTCGTATCCTCTCTTTTATTCTTAGTGAGATGCAAAAGAATAAGAGCAATACAGCCACCGCCTCTTAGCATGATATTTTTGGCCAAAATGAACATTGAATAGTGAATTTTGTATCTTCTCTTTTATATAAAAGAGTAGTGAAGTGGAAGTGGTAGTGATAGTGACAGTGAAAGAGTTGTAAATAATTTTATTCAAACGGCGTCGTTTAGCCCCATCCAGTTAACGAACAGAGTATTGATGCAGGTGTAAGAAGGAGGTTTCCAAAATGAATAGTGAATTTTGTATCCTTTCTTTTATAAGAGTAGTGATTGTGAGATGCAAAAAAATAAGAGAATAAAGCCACCCCTTCTTAGCATTACATTTTTTTACCAAAATGAATACTGAATTTTTTATCTTCTCTTTTATATATGAGGGTAGTGAAGTGGAAGTGATGGTGAATGAGTAGTGAATAATTTCACCTCAAATGGCGTCGTTTAGCCCCATTTAGTTAATGAACAGTGAATGGATATATGTGTGAAAAGGAGGTTTCCAAAATGAATAGTGAATTTTGTATCCTCTCTTTTATAAGAGTAGTGATAGTGAGGAAAAAAAAATAAGAGAATACAGCCACCGCCTCTTAGCACGACATTTTTGACCAAAATGAATAGTGAATTTTTTATGCTATTTCTTATAGTATTCCGAGATTTTGTTTATTCCGTATTTAAATCTTTTATTTTGATATGATTATTTAGTTTTTGCTATTTTTGATTGATAACATTCCAATAATATATTGTATGTGTTCGAATTTTTTGCTTAGTTATACATGTACATCTACCAATTAGTATTTTACATTTTTTTTATTGATATTGAGTTTTTGCTATTTCTTGTAACATTCCGAGATTTTGTTTATTCCATATTTACATCTTTTATTTTGATATGATTATTGAGTTTTTACTATTTTTGATTGATAACATCCCGATAATATATTGGATGTGTTCAAATTTTTTGGTTAGCTATATCTGTACGTCTATCAATTAGTATTTTGCTATTCTTGATTGATAACATTCCGATAATATATTGTATGTGTTCGAATTTTTTGCTATTGATGATGATGTCAGTTATCGTATATGGGACACATACACTGAAATACGGTAAGAACCTGAACTTACCGTATATTGCACTTACCGTATATTCCTTTAATACAATAAAATATGGTAAGAACCTGAACTTACTATATATTGGCTTTCCACTTACTGTATATAATACAAATGACCACGAAATACGATATGAACCAGAAAATTCAGCAAATATCTTCAATTAATAATAATTAAATAAGAACAATTATCCTTTAATGATTTACATTAAATTAATGAAAATATGAAATTATGCAATAAACGAAAATCTTGTGTAAAAAGAAAAAAAAAACTTAAATCGACGATTTGAAAAGGGAAACATCGAATTTTGGCCCCCGAAAATGACTCGCACCCAGCGGAGCTTGGCGGCCACGACGTGTGCACTAAAAAGAGCTTTCCGAATTGGGGCTATGAGCTCGATTCTGAAAATCGTAGTCAAAGTTATGACCGAAATACTAAGAAATGACCAAAACTGCACAAAAAATGACTTTGGGGACCGAAGTGCAGATGTGCCAAAAGTTTAAGGACCTAGGATTGCAAGTTTTAAGGATGAAATTGATAGAAAAGTCAAATTATGAGGACTAAAAAGTACAAAATGAAAGTTGAAGGACTTGACGAGCAATTACTCCTAGGACTTAGCTGCAATAAATGAAAGGAGTTTTTACTCCAATTTTTTTCTTTTCACTCTTATTTTCAATCATACAATCGTAAAATAATATTACACGTAAATCAAATTTTTCTTTACCATATATTCTTCAAAAAAAAAAAAATATGGATACCGCTATTTCCATCCACACTTTTTATATTTATTTACATCTCACTCTAAGTTTATACCTATTAAATTTTATTTTTTTAAAAAAAAATACTATTTACATCACGTCATATTTCAATATTGTCCTTATTAAATTAATTCATTTAATTACTATATATCCAAATGAATTTTATATTTCCATCTTACTTTAAATACATTTATCCACATATTCCATAAAACCATAAACTCTTTTAAATCAAATGAACGAATTAAGAACAAAGTTGTACTAATTGAATATTATATAAACATATATTATTCGCTTAACCATGTTAGATTAGAAGTTTTATCGTTCTTGTTCGTAAAACACAATCCGTCAAAGCAAACAACCATAAATTATTATAGCATAATCAGAACACATAGGCATGTGGCTGTATAAATGTCTTTCATGCAACATGTTGACTCATTAACACTTGGATAATACTGAGAATATGCGACATAAAAAGAAAATGTTGAGGGAAGGATACATTTTAGAAAATTTAGAATAGCTAGTAAAAGAAATAGAGGAGAAATCTTTTCAGATATAAGGATCTTAAACTTGAATGCAAGTCAACTAAGGAATTAAAAATCCAAAAAATATGTAAATATATTAGTGATTACCTTTTTTGTCTTCAATATTCAACGAGGATTTGCTAGGATAACTCTGAAATGCAACTGTGTAGAATTGAAGCCTAAGCATATGAAATTAGATGTTACAACTCAATGCACAAAAGCAAAAGTGAAACAAAAGTAGACTGGAGAAATGAAAATATGAATTAAAATTTAGCTCTGTTGCAAAAGGTCATGTGAAAATAATGCCTACAATATTCGACAATAAATTCACTTACAATAAGTTCTGTGACCACACTTATGTAATTTATATATATTTATATTTAAATGTAACATTAAAACAAACAAACAATAGTAAGTTAAACAATTGCACGAAAACTCTAAAAGAGAGAATATTCTAAATATGCTGTAGTATTTAAATTTAGTATAATTTATATATATTTATTGAAACTATAATTTAGTTTTTGTGAATTTCCTTTGCATTCTCTTATTTAGTCATTCCCTACAATCAAATGGTCAATTAGTTTCAGTTTGACACGTGAAAAGACACACATACAGCAACAAAAAAAACATGCTAGTGTTTTTGACAAAATTGTAAAGGAAATAGTTACAATTGCAAGAAGATTTGCTTAACTTGCTGGAAAATATGATTCCTTCAATGATGACTTGTATCAATGTATAAAGGAAAGAATTTCTTTGTATACTACATTTTTAGTACATGTTGTATGGAAAGTTTCAACAGATGATGGATTAAGTAAAATTTTCAGAGATTTGCTTGTTTTAGCTCTTGACAATGCTACATAAAGCTGACCATGACAAAAAACTGGCTCTGAAAGATATAAACCAACGAAATCAAGTGTTTGTCCTTGAACTTTGTTTATCGTCATTGCAAAACATGGTCTGATTGGAAATTGAGTTCTTTTGAATGTAATTGAAGTTTGATTACTTTGAAGTGATATAAAAGGTATTCTTGGCAAGAAAACATATTTTCCACAATGCTCACCACATGTAATTTCAGCAAGAATCACATTCTTATCAAATTTTCGACAAGTCTTGTTCCATTGCATAGACCTTCGGAAGGATTGATATTTCGCAATAACATGACAGGACAATTTATTTTAAGTTTCAATTCAAGTGGTGGAATACCATTTGAGGTCAAACTATTTAAGAAATCTTCATCTAACCTTTGTTTAGATTTATCAATTGCTTCATCAAAGCTATAGTATGTGAAAATTTCACCAGAAATTTCTTCCAACAAAATTTATTAATGTGATATGATCAACATATTCATTTCTTGGTGTAAGAATAACACGACTTGCCATCGTATGTAAATTGTCAGCATATGCTTCTATATGTAAATTTTATTAATATGATCAACGTATAACTTGTTTTTTTGAATATATTGCTTATGTTTTTGTTTTCATTTTCAGGCTCACTACGGAATATCAAACGAAGTTGAAATATTACATTCTTAATATCATTTCGAAGTACTCACGGCCTAATATTTCACGACATTAATGGTGTGCGAAACGGCCAATCGTAACAAAAGTTACGGCGCGTCAAAGTAGGTCGTTCCAAACTAATATTTCAAAAATTTTGATAACAAGTTAACTTTAAAAATTCTTCGACGATTGTACGCTAGTCGAATCCAAAAATCTTCTATATCTTCTTGAAGCTCATTTTGAGAACTATATTATAGATATATCGAATGATCTTAATGAATATCGAAAATAGTTAAACGGACGTCAAACGCATGTGTTAAAAAAGACGTACAACTCGTCTTTTTGAATATATTACTTATGTTTTTGTCCTCATTGTCGGACTCATTACGAAATATCAAACGAAACTGAAATATTACATTCTTAATATCATTTTCAAGTACTCAGTGCCTATTATTTCACGACGTTGATGGTGTGTGAAACGGCCAATCGTAGCAAATGTTACGGCGCGTCAAAGTAGGCTATTCCAAACTAATATTTCGAGAGTTTCGATAACAAGCCAACTTTAAAATTCCTAGACAAATCTTCTATATCCTGTCGAATCGATAAATCTTCTATATCCTGTCGAAACTCATTTCGAGAACTATAGTATAGATATATTGAAGCTCTACCTCGTTTTTTTTCTTCTCCCAATGCAACATTCTTGGAAAAATGAAATTGACGTCAAATTTTTTTTTTCAAAACGATATATAAATGTTGTAGTGACAGAGTAAATATTTATAAACAACATTACAGGCAAGATATTTTGTGATATATATACTTTTGAATGTAAGATATTTTGATATATATATTTTTAAACAGCTTTGTCAAACAAACAGTAATTTTGGAAAGGGTGTGAACACTTGGTTTCAATTGAATAGTAAATTTGGCATCCTCTCTTATTAAATATAAGGCTAGTTTAGGCCCGTGCAATGCACGGGTCACATGAGTTCGATGGTAATGTTAGTGTGTTAAATGTGTTTCTTTTACGTGAATTATATTCTGATTTACATTTTCAAAAAAGTGGGAAAAAACAACTGTAACATAAAAACCTTAGGGATGTGGTAAAATTGGATTTCATGTCCCTACATCAGATGAGAATTTAAAAATAATTAACAAACTATCGTCAAGAAGTGAAAGATAAGGAAATAAGAATGATCCAAAGTAGAAGAACATGCATAACGTCGACTTCTATGTAATTGAAGGTTTACATTTCCAGTTTTTTATTTAGGCCCCGTTTGACCCACATTTTAATTCTCATTCTCATTTTCAACCACACATTCTTCAATAAAATAATATTTTCCATCACATCAATAATTTTTCCTTCTTTTTCAACCACACATTTTCCATCATATCACTATTTCAAAATTCATTTTTCCCAAATAATCTCTATCAAACACACTCTTAAGATCCAAACCAAAAATAAAAAAGTAAAAAGGTAAAATCATCCATGATACACTTGAAAATGATGGTACTAGTCCAAAATCAGCAAACTTTAGATTTCCTTCATTGTCTATGAGAATATTGGAGCGTGCAAACCTTCGATGTCTCTGTGAGGTACTTGATTGACATGCCAATAATGAAGATTAGTAAGCAATTGCTTCATACAACACTTGAAGTAACTTAATTGCGAAACAAATATTTGTTTTTATTTCAATGATTTCAACCACGTAACATGTATTATAAATTAGTTGAAGGTGAATTTATATTCAATAAAGTTACTATTTTCAATTGAACATTGACAATTATTTCTTATGTGCACAAGTAAACCTGTGATTACTCATCAGAATGAGGTTGAAAGACAAGGCCTCTGCCTGTCAATCTATCTCAATGAATAAAATAAAACTAAAGATATGCTTTGATTACGGCTCCATTAGTTATACAAGGAAGGGCCTTCAGCATGTCTTCTATTGATTTATACACTTACAAATTTGAGAGGAGGTTATAGAATAGTGTCTCTCTTAGGCCATTCCCAGAATTTGAGATGCAGTGCAATTGAAATCATATTCACTGCAAAACCAAGAAAGCCGAACGGAGGTTCCCCATTGGTCAATCTTGGTTTTAGAAGATCAAGAGCTATGTGTTGGGAATTTACTTATCATGCACAACGAAAAATTAAATAGATTTCAATTCTCACCAAGGATCTGCTTTGTGTTTAGATGAAAACTGTGATAGGAACTATATCTTTTACGAGATCTGCAAACTCCTTTGCTATTCTTGTAATTTCAGCAATCCTAATCTGTCTCCCACAGCTGTCCAATCGTCTAGCCTCCAACGGTATCCACACAGGGAACAAGATTGAGAGAGAGAACTAGGGTTTATTTTTCTTGTGATAGCAAGAATAATGAAAATCCATCAACTAATCTCAAACCCTAACAGCTTATTTATATAAGCCCAAAAGGGCTTGGCCAGTCCTACAATTTAACCCGGTCCAATAGTTAATTAATCTAATTAATTAAATCCGGTCCATGAATTAATTAATCCAATTAATTAATTCGGGCCTATTAATAAGCGATCCAATTAATTAATTATCCAACGCTTGTCAATTAATTAATTGGCAGACCTCAATCTTCTAGTTCTCCTTTTGTGTGTGACCCATTAGGTTCCCAGTCACGATGCCTAACGACATGAATTATTATTTTGATCCGATCAAAATTGATAAAGCAAAACACCCTTTTGATTTATCACTAATTCACATCCGTTGTTCCAGATTGACATCTAGCAATGTGTCAGGGCAATACATGTGACGAGAAATGTCACGTGGTATGACAAAACCAAACTCGTTCGTTTATCGTGAAACTATAATCCCTTCGTCAATATGATCCGATCAATTACGAGATATGGATTGTGTCAATCTCGATTATTGATCATATCTTTCATTCCACTTATTAAGTCAATGTAAGTCGAAAAATCCTTTTCAATTTATGCGTACACATTGGCCAAGGATTTCATTATCAACTTAACTAGATGAAATGCAGATCATAAACTCTTACTATCTAAGAGTGACAAATCTTGTATTGATCACTCACAACCTTCATATGATTCTTGACATACCCGAATGATGCCGTATTAGCGGCCCCTTGACAGAGCAACTTCCAGCATCACCAAAGTATGACTATCCCCACATAAGGTATTATGATGATCTCAAGTCGAAGGACCAATTTCACTACCGAACGTTAAAGATTAACCACTGACACTCAGATAGTTATCCATGTAAAATCTCCCAGCAGGGTCTCCAATGTTTTGTTCTATAACAAAACATCCACGTGTTCATTTAAGTGTCACCACACTTTAGTTTGTGAGATCAACTCCTTACTTCACAAGTAAGGATGACACACGTGATGGTCTATCCGTAACAACGATATCCGTATCTCGTTATTACTTACGACCATGGATGATTTAAGATTCAATCATATGTAATTTGTATCTCATAATCACAACTCCTTGTGATTAACAAATTATCGAGACTTGAATCTACGGACTCTATTATTCAATATCATAATAGATCTTGCCATAATAAATGCATTAAACATATATCAAAAGTACTAATACCCAAAGTTGATTGGACCTAGGGCATAATACTTACAAACTCCCACTTGTACTAGATCCAATCACTTATGTATCTAATACCATAAGAGTTCACATGACGATCATGTTTATATTGTGACAACTCCTTGCCAGTGTATCTGCAATATTATCAATTGTGAGAATTTGTTCTTTCTTTACGTCATTTCTTTGTACTATCTCTTTGATGAGATGGTACCGCCTCAACACTTGTTTGGATCATCGATGAGACTTTAGTTCCAACAATGCTAGGAACTATTCCAAGTTCATTAATGAACTTCTTGACCCATACTACAACCTTTGTTGCTTCTAAAGCAATAGTATATAAGACTCTCGCCATTGAATCAACTGTAGTTTCCTATTTGGAACCTTTCCAATACACCGTTTAAGAGTAAATCAATATCCTGATTGAATTTGCTATCTTTCTAGTCTGACTAGAAGTTAGCATCAGTGTATTCATGAACTCTCAGTTCATTTTCTCCATATAAAATCTTCTCAAGATTTTATTTTTGTAGATTGCGATAAAATAAGTAATCTTCTAGATCTATCTCTATAGATCAAGTTGCTTCTCATATATCTTTATGAAGAAATCTTTTAACAACCACAACTTCAACGATTGAAACGTAGGAATGTTGTAACGTCCCGAGTTCCGCGGACCCGGAACGCTACGTCATCTTCTCTTTGCCCTAATTTAACTGAAAAGTTTGGCGGAATAACTAATTTTTAAAAGCATCACATTTAAAATTTGTAAACGTTAACGGCAATAAACTTCATTAGAATTAATTTAAAGAAAATTTATTAAACTTTAAAACTCAAGTTTGAAATAGCGGAAACGACAAGGTAAGTTCATAACGTTCAAATGAGTGAAATTTAAAAGTAAATTAAAGCAATTAACTATATTAATTCGTCCACGTCACTACTGCCCATCAAACTCGGCCGTCTCCAAAATCTGCAAATATGGTTAAAATAGTGGAATGAGCATTTCGAAGAAATACTCAGTAGACTCATCGCCAGTAATTAATTTACAGGATAATTGAACACATAATTATGCAACTTATACAGTGATATTCTCATGGGCTTATTTTCTTTGAAAAATCATAGGCTCTTTAAAATCATAGGGTGTGGGTAGTCTGTCTCATGCATTTAAGCAAGTAAGTTATGCATAACATCATCTTATCTCATAAGAGATTCTCTTTCTTCTCATGCAATTAAGCATATAAGTTACGACAAGCATAACAACATAATCTATCCCATAAGGGATTCTCATCTTATGCATCAAGCATATAAAATCACATAATACATGCAATTATAATTTAAACTAATTAATGGGGGCGAGTCTACCTCAATCTATCTCGATTTGCGAGAAAAGTGAAGCGAGAAGAAAAATCTCAGTTCCTCAATCGTTCGCACGTTTCGTCTAACCAAAAATAGAAAATAAACCTTGAATTAGTGTTTTGAAATTTTTAACGATTAAAAACGATAAAAATAAGGTTTAGGAACTTAATTGGAATTTATTAAAATTGAAAATAAAAGTTTAAGGGCTAGAATTGAACTTTTCGAAAATAGGGACTAAATTGAAAATTTGTTAAAACTGAAAATGAGAATTCAGGGACTGAAATGGACTTTTTTAGAATCTGTGGACTGATTTGATTTAAAACATAAGTTTTGGGGCTGTCCTTCTTTAAAAACCAAACTTTGGGACTGAAATAAAACATTTTAGAACTTGGAGACCAAAATAGACTAACTTCTAAACTAGGGGCTTAAATCGAAATTTTTCAAAAATCAATTTTTAATAAAACTCTCTCAACTCTCTCTCTCTCTCTCTCTCGCGTAACTGAGGCAGGCGGAGGAGAGGCGACGGGCTTCGCCGCTTTCGGCCGGCGACGCCAGCGCCGGCGTCGCGTGGGGACGCCGGTGGCGTGGGGGCGACTGGGGATGATTTTTGGCGTACGGGTTGAAAGGTAACCGAGGCTTGAAGCTCGGATTTTCCTGGGTTTCCCGGCAGCGAACCGGCTAGGACGTGGGTCGAGAATAAGGTAAGTCGTGGTCTTCTTATTTTCTTGGTTTTTGGGTTTTGATTTGGGGTTGGTTTGGAAGCTCGATTTTTGGGTTGACAAGTGGCTGTCGATTGGTGTGGGTGGCGGTTCGACATCGGGGTGACTGGAAGGTGAATTTGGGTGTTCTTGTGGTGGCTTGCAGGAGGTGTTGTAGTGAGGTGGTGGTGGTTCGGTTGGGCAGTTAGGTGTTGGTTCTGGATTGTCGAATAGATGGATGACTACAGTGGCGTTGGAGGGGGTTCTGTAGTGGTGGTTCGAACGGTGGCTGGACTGGGCAAAACAGTGGGATTGGCATGCGATTTTGGATTGCAGAGAGGTGGCTGTGGTGGTGTGTGTGGTGGCGGCAGGGGTGGAGCCTGTAGGTTGGACGGCTGTGGCCTAGGTTTGGAGGTGGTGTTGATGAAAATTTAGAGCAGTGTCTTACCCTTGTTGGATTGGTTGCGTGAGTGAGGTTGAGGGGGGAGAGGTTGGGGTATATATACAGTAGGAGTATTCTAGGGCACAAATCCCTAGGCAGTAACGGACCGAAAATTGGGCCGGGAGAATTTTCTGATTGGGCTTAAAGAATTGGGCTATAATAACCCTAATTGGACTAATGGATCATTGGACTCGAAATAATAATCTATCGTATTAATTTCGGATTTAAACAATAAGGAATTTAAAATAGTCGAAATTGGATTCGATTTAAATTAATTTAATAACGGCTAGACGAACGCGTTTCCATTCTTAAAACTCGGGTTTACGGTTTAGCGACACGTTTTTCATGAACATAATTAAAATTCTCGGTCACTACAACCTTATCCCCTTAAATTAATTTCGTCCTCGAAATTTAAACTTACTTGATCTATAATATCTGGATACTTAGCCAGAATCTCATCCTCCTTTTCCCAGGTAGCTTCATCGCTATCCTGTCTACCCCATTGGACTTTGACTAAATGAACTTCTTTGTTTCTTAAGACATGGACTTTTCTCTCCACAATGCACATAGGCGTCTCCTCATAAGACAGATTCCTCTGAACCGAAATAGTCTGAAAATTTACCACATGGCTCGGGTCGTGGATATACTTCCTCAATAAAGAAACGTGGAAAACATTGTGTACGGCCGAGAGCTCTGGTGGTAACGCTAAACGATAAGCCACGTTACCTACTTTTTCTAAGATTTCAAATGGTCCGATAAAACGAGGTCTTAGCTTCCCTCTTTTGCCAAAACGAATGGTACCTTTCATAGGAGCTACTTTCAAAAATACTTTCTCTCCAATCTCAAACTCCAAGTCTTTTCTCCTTTGATCGGCATAACTTTTCTGTCTATCTTGGGCGGCTTTGATCCGTAGTCTGATCTTTTCAATAACCTCAACTGTCCTCTCAATCAATTCTGGACCTAAAATTCTTCTCTCGCCTACTTCATCCCAATAAACTGGTGATCGACAACGTCTACCATATAGTGCCTCATATGGTCCCATACCAATAGTAGCCTGAAAACTGTTATTATAGGCAAACTCCACTAACGGAAGATGAGTCTCCCAATTACCACTCAAGTCTAGCACACAAGCTCTAAGCATATCTTCCAGTGTCTGAATAGTGCGTTCAGACTGTCCATCTGTTTGGGGATGGTAAGCTGTACTAAAATTTAATTTAGTACCCATTGCGACATGTAAACTCTTCCAAAATCTCGAAGTGAATCTCGGATCTCTATCGGAGACAATGGAAGCTGGTACTCCATGAAGTCGAACGATCTCTTTATCATACAATTGGGCTAATTGATCTACATTGAGAGTCATTCTGATTGGTAGGAAGTGAGCTGACTTCGTAAGTCGGTCTACAATAACCCAAATAGCGTCGTGACCTCTTATTGATTTTGGTAACCCTGTCACAAAATCCATGGAAATTTTCTCCCATTTCCATTCTGGTATATCCAAGGGATTTAACAACCCTGATGGTCTCTGATGTTCGGCCTTGACTTGCTGACACGTCATGCATCGAGAGACAAACTTTGCAATGCAACCTTTCATGTTTCTCCACCAAAAGGTATTGCGCAAATCACGATACATCTTTGTCCCTCCTGGGTGGCATGCATATGGTGCTGAATGAGCTTCTGTCAAAATCTCATTCCGGATATGTTCATCCTTCGGCACACAAAGACGTCCTTTGAACATAAGCGCTTTATCAGCGGTAATCTCGAAACCTATTCTCTTGCCAGTCCCAACCTCGGATCTGATCTTTTCCAAGAATTTATCTCCGGCTTGAGCTGCTACAATTCGACCTCTCAAGTCTGGTTTGACGATCAGATTTGCCAATCTGTTAGATCCTTGGACTGTTGGGACTTGTAATTCGATTCTTAAATTTTGAAAATCTCGAATCAATTGATCTTGCGTTGTTCCCAAAGCTGATAACTGTCCAGCATTCTTTCTGCTCAAAGCGTCTGCAACCTTATTTGCTTTACCCGGGTGGTAAAGAATAGTGCAGTCATAATCTTTTACTAGCTCTAACCATCGTCGTTGTCTCATGTTCAGTTCCTTCTGAGTGAAGAAATACTTGAGACTCTTGTGATCGGTGTAGATTTCACATTTACTCCCATACAAATAGTGCCGCCATATCTTAAGAGCATGCACGACAGCTGCGAGCTCTAAATCATGGGTCGGGTAATTCTTTTCATGTGGCTTCAACTGCCTTGAAGCATATGCGATCACTTTGCCATTCTGCATCAATACACAACCTAAACCATGTTTGGATGCATCGCTGTAAATAACGAAACCATCGGACCCGTCTGGTATAGTCAATACTGGTGCTGAGACAAGTCTGTTCTTAAGTTTCTGAAAGCTTTGTTCACATGGTTCTGTCCATTGAAACTTAACTCCCTTCTTGGTCAACTGGGTCATAGGACCTGCTATTTTAGAGAAATCCTCTATGAATCGCCGATAATACCTGGCTAATCCAAGAAAGCTTCTCACATCTCCAACATTTGCAGGTGTTGGCCAATTCGTTACAGTTTCAACTTTAGAAGGATCAACTTCAATGCCTTTAGCTGTAACAATGTGACCTAAGAAACTTATTCGCTCAAGCCAAAATTCACATTTCTTGAATTTGGCATACAACTTTTCTGCTCTCAGTGTTTCCAACACAGTCCTCAAATGTTCTTCATGTTGTGCAGAATTCCTGGAGTAGACCAGTATGTCATCGATAAAAACAATAACGAATTTATCGAGATACTGATGGAAAACTCTATTCATCAAGTCCATAAATATTGCGGGTGCGTTCGTGAGGCCGAAGGGCATTACTGTGAACTCATAATGCCCATATCGTGTCCTGAACGCTGTCTTTGGTATGTCACTTGGCGAAACCTTTAGCTGATGGTAACCAGATCTCAAATCAATCTTGGAGAAGATAGCTGTACCTTTCAGCTGATCGAACAAGTCTTCGATCCTGGGAAGGGGATACTTATTCTTTATCGTCAACTTGTTAAGTTCTCGGTAGTCGACGCACATCCACATACTTTCGTCATTCTTCTTTACAAATAGAACAGGTGCTCCCCATGGAGATACACTTGGCCTGATGAAACCCTTCTCTAGCAATTCCTCCAACTGCACCTTCAGTTCTTGCAACTCTTTCGGCGCCATGCGGTACGGAGCTTTAGAAACAGGGGCAGCTCCTGGCACCAAATCAATGGAAAATTCCACTTGCCTATCTGGTGGAGTACCCGATAGATCATCTGGAAAGACATCGCTGTACTCGCATACCACTGGCACTGAGTCCAGAGTAATCTCCTCTACGGGTTTGTCTTGAAGACTAACCACATAGCCATGACAGTCATCCTTGGCTAATAATTTCTCTGCTTGTAAAGCCGAGATAAGGCGAGGAAGTGCTTTGATCTTCATCCCGTGAAATCTGAATACTTCTTCACCATCTTTGCGAAAAATAACCTCTTTCTCGTGGCACATGATTGCGGCATGGTTGGTGCTAAGCCAATCCATACCCAGAATAATGTCGAAATCGTTCATTCGTATAATATTCAAGTCTGCCTCCGAAACTTGGCCATCAAAATCTATTTGTACTGCTTTGACTATCTTATTGGTATCAATAGTTCCTCCTGACGGTAAACTAACCTCGAGAGTACTACCAGTTTCTTCTCCTATTAAGTTCAGTCTTCCTAAACATGCTTCAGCTATAAATGAATGCGTAGCTCCTGAGTCTATTAGAACATATACAGGAATACTAGAGATAGATAGTATACCTGCAATCACGTCAGAATCCTCAGCTGCATCCATAGCAAACACTCTTGCTTTTCCTTTTCTGTTCTGGTCTGGGTTCGTCTTCTGATTGGAACCCTGGGCGGACGGGGCACGACAATCCGATGTAAAGTGACCAGGCTGGCCACACTTGTAGCAGACACCCTTTCCAAAAAGGCACTCTCCTTTATGTGGCCTCTGGCACTTAGGGCAGGGTGGAGTGAAAGTGGTCATCTGTCTCCCTGCTGGTCCTAGATTTGGCCTCTTGGTAAATGTTTGATTCCGGTTCTGATTCTGATTCTGATTGCGATTGGGACCTTGCCACTTTCTCTTTCCCTGATACCTCTGCTCGTTCTGATTGCCTTGGTTCCCAACTCTCACACCGGCATAGGCTACTGCTTGAGCCTTCTTCACAACATCTCCGTAAGTTGGCAGTTCATGTGAACTGACAATCTGTCGAATATCATGGCGTAGACCTCTCTCAAAACGCCTTGCCTTCTTGAACTCAGTCTCCACCAGATGTGGAGCATAACGTGACAGTTCCTCGAATTTCCTCTCGTACTCAGTTATATCCATTTCACCTTGCACCAAACGTAGAAATTCGGACTCCTTATGATCTCTGAGGGCCTGTGGGAAGAATTTATCCCTGATCTCAGCCTTAAATTTGTCCCAAGTCAGAGCTGCTAACTGCTCTGAGCTCCTTGTCCGTGATGCAGATTCCCACCAGAAACCAGCTCTTCCGATTAACATGAACTCGGCACATATCACCTTCTTATCCTCAGGACAAGATATGTGCCTGAATATCTTATCAATGGCCTGGAGCCATTCTTCCACTGCTAGTGGATTATCTCCTCCATCGAACGCAGGTGGGTGGTATCTTCGGAACTGTTCTATTGCTGGTATTGTTGGGTTAACCGGCTGTGGAGCTTGTCTCATCTCTTGCACCACGTTAAGTAATTCTCGAATGACATCGCTTTGAGTTGGTGGTGCCATAACCTTCATAAAATTTTAGAAGTCGTTCAAAATGGTGGAATTCAGTGTACCAACAACGTAGACAATAGCAGATAACAAAAAAAAAAAAGATGAAAGTCGGAACCCAAATATCATTTTATTCAAAACTTGACTTCTTTTAATGAAAAGAAATACATGGGTAGGAAGGCATGTATGCCGAACAAATTTTTTTTTTTTTTTTTTTTTTTTTTTTTTTTTTACAATAAAGTGTCGAGCCTACTCTAATCTCTATCTCTCTATTATCCTTCAGTTACGCCTGATTCAGCGTCCGAGAACTCTCCTAGCGCTGGATCAACGTCTTCCTCAGCTTCTTCTTCTTCTGAGTCTTCTTCGGGAGCAAACCCATAGCGGTACTCAAAGTACATGGGCCAATATGCCACAAATCTCGCGCAGAAAGCATCATACTCCATCTCCACATTCAGAGACGCTAGAGCATCTACATATATGCTATTAGCTACCTCCGCATAGTCATTTCGAAATGTCGAGAGCAAGTGGCGGATCGACCGGTGATTATTAGTCACGTAGCCATGCTGTATGGCTCGCTCGCGTATAACGTTCAACTGCTCTACATATTGGGCAATCGTCCATTCAAGTTCGGGCCTGAAGTGATCATAATTCCTAATGGCTCGTTCTGCGTCACTGAGTGCATTTCTACGAATGGGTGCCATATCCTAAATCAATTATGCAAAGTCCAATTAAGCGGGGTTATTTTTCCCTTCTAGTTAAAATTACGAGGACGTAAAAATTAAAGAAAATTCTTTCAAATTATGCTCACACTCGTCTTTCTTTCTTTCTTTCTTTCTAATTCGGATACACTTTCTTTCTCTTTCTTTCTTTCTTCTAAATCTCATAAAACATCAAAACAAGTATCCGAATTAAAATAACATTTAAACTTCATAAATTTCTTTACCTTTGGAGTCAGCTGATCGAGTGATGGCAGTGGCAACTTTCATTAATAAGAATTTAAATAATGTGGAATATCTTTTTTGAAATTTTTTTTTTTTTTTGAAAAATTTGCCAGTCTACAGAAACGCAGACTGGCTCTGATACCAAGCTGTAACGCCCCGAGTTCCGCGGACCCGGAACGCTACGTCATCTTCTCTTTGCCCTAATTTAACTGAAAAGTTTGGCGAAATAACTAATTTTTAAAAGCATCACATTTAAAATTTGTGAACGTTAACGGCAATAAACTTCATTAGAATTAATTTAAAGAAAATTTATTAAACTTTAAAACTCAAGTTTGAAATAGCGGAAACGACAAGGTAAGTTCATAACGTTCAAATGAGTGAAATTTAAAAGTAAATTAAAGCAATTAACTATATTAATTCGTCCACGTCACTACTGCCCATCAAACTCGGCCGTCTCCAAAATCTGCAAATATGGTTAAAATAGTGGAATGAGCATTTCGAAGAAATACTCAGTAGACTCATCGCCAGTAATTAATTTACAGGATAATTGAACACATAATTATGCAACTTATACAGTGATATTCTCATGGGCTTATTTTCTTTGAAAAATCATAGGCTCTTTAAAATCATAGGGTGTGAGTAGTCTGTCTCATGCATTTAAGCAAGTAAGTTATGCATAACATCATCTTATCTCATAAGAGATTCTCTTTCTTCTCATGCAATTAAGCATATAAGTTACGACAAGCATAACAACATAATCTATCCCATAAGGGATTCTCATCTTATGCATCAAGCATATAAAATCACATAATACATGCAATTATAATTTAAACTAATTAATGGGGGCGAGTCTACCTCAATCTATCTCGATTTGCGTGAAAAGTGAAGCGAGAAGAAAAATCTCAGTTCCTCAATCGTTCGCACGTTTCGTCTAGCCAAAAATAGAAAATAAACTTTGAATTAGTGTTTTGAAATTTTTAACGATTAAAAATGATAAAAATAAGGTTTAGGAACTTAATTGGAATTTATTAAAATTGAAAATAAAAGTTTAAGGGCTAGAATTGAACTTTTCGAAAATAGGGACTAAATTGAAAATTTGTTAAAACTGAAAATGAGAATTCAGGGACTGAAATGGACTTTTTCAGAATCTGTGGACTGATTTGATTTAAAACATAAGTTTTGGGGCTGTCCTTCTTAAAAACCAAACTTTGGGACTGAAATAAAATATTTTAGAACTTGGGGACCAAAATAGACTAACTTCTAAACTAGGGGCTTAAATCGAAATTTTTCAAAAATCAATTTTTAATAAAACTCTCTCAACTCTCTCTCTCTCTCGCGTAACTGAGGCAGGCGGAGGAGAGGCGACGGGCTTCGCCGCTTCCGGCCGGCGACGCCAGCGCCGGCGTCGCGTGGGGACGCCGGTGGCGTGGGGGCGACTGGGGATGATTTTTGGCGTACGGGTTAAAAGGTAACCGAGGCTTGAAGCTCGGATTTTCCTGGGTTTCCCGGCAGCGAACCGGCTAGGACGTGGGTCGAGAATAAGGTAAGTCGTGGTCTTCTTATTTTCTTGGTTTTTGGGTTTTGATTTGGGGTTGGTTTGGAAGCTCGATTTTTGGGTTGACAAGTGGCTGTCGATTGGTGTGGGTGGCGGTTCGACATCGGGGTGACTGGAAGGTGAATTTGGGTGTTCTTGTGGTGGCTTGCAGGAGGTGTTGTAGTGAGGTGGTGGTGGTTCGGTTGGGCAGTTAGGTGTTGGTTCTGGATTGTCGAATAGATGGATGACTGCAGTGGCGTTGGAGGGGGTTCTGTAGTGGTGGTTCGAACGGTGGCTGGACTGGGCAAAACAGTGGGATTGGCATGCGATTTTGGATTGCAGAGAGGTGGCTGTGGTGGTGTGTGTGGTGGCGGCAGGGGCGGAGCCTGTAGGTTGGACGGCTGTGGCCTAGGTTTGGAGGTGGTGTTGATGAAAATTTAGAGCAGTGTCTTACCCTTGTTGGATTGGTTGCGTGAGTGAGGTTGAGGGGGGAGAGGTTGGGGTATATATACAGTAGGAGTATTTTAGGGCACAAATCCCTAGGCAGTAACGGACCGAAAATTGGGCCGGGAGAATTTTCTGATTGGGCTTAAAGAATTGGGCTATAATAACCCTAATTGGACTAATTGATCATTGGACTCGAAATAATAATCTATCGTATTAATTTCGGATTTAAACAATAAGGAATTTAAAATAGTCGAAATTGGATTCGATTTAAATTAATTTAATAACGGCTAGACGAACGCGTTTCCATTCTTAAAACTCGGGTTTAAGGTTTAGCGACACGTTTTTCATGAACATAATTAAAATTCTCGGTCACTACAAATGTCGTTCCTATTAATAATATTAGGAATGCGACAACGTTCCCACTATTTTCTTGTAAACACACAACTCTTCACTTTTTATAAAATCAAACCTTTTGATTTTTCTATCAAATCGAAGATTTCAGCTCCAAGAGGTCTGCTTCAATCTATATAAGAATTGATTAAGCTAACATACTTTGTAAGCATATTTGGATTCAAAACTTTCGAGTCGTGTCATGCACACTTTCTCTTGCAGGTTCCTGTTAAGGAATATAGTTTTGACATCCTTTTGCCATAACTCATAGTCATGGTATGTAGCTATCGCAAACAAAATCCGAATGGACCTTAGCATGGCTATAGACGAGAAAAATTCATCAAAGTCAACTCTTTGTCTTTGTTGTAATATTTTACTATTAGCTTCCTTTGTATGTATGGACGTTTACATCCATGTTGACCCCTTTTACATAAACTCATTTACAACCTATGGGTTCTATCCCATTGGGCGGTCGATCAAGGTTTAAACCTTGTTCACATACATCGAGTCCATCTCGGATTTCATGGCCTTTCGCCATCTCTTTGAGTCAATACTTGACTTTATTTTGTGTAACCAATAGGTTCATCATCCTCGATTAATAATACTTGATTAGTAATCATGGACTCATACCTTCTAAGAGGTTGAATGATCCTATAAGATTTACATAGAGCTGATCTGTCCTCAGAAGTTTCTACTTCCAAATCAGGAGTATGTCCCTCATCAGGTGTGAGATCACACTCAGATTTATCTACTTGGTCAACCATATCTGTGGATTCTTGAACTCCTTCAAGATCCATTCTACTCTCACTATCCTCTCCTAGAACAAACTCTTTTTCTAGAAGTTTAACATGTCTTGAGACGAATATCTTCTTCTCAATGAGATTATAGAATTGATATCCAATTTTATCTTTTGGATATCCCACAAATATTTATTTATCGAATTTAGCCTCAAGCTTATCCGAATCAGTGCGCTTCATAAGTGTCACAGTCCCAGACTCTCATATTTGACAAGTTGGGCATTTTGCTTTTCCATAACTCATATGGAGTTTTGTCGACCGACATAGATGAGACATGATTTAGTGTGTAAAACATTGCAATCAATGCATGGCCCCAAAACCTTTTGGAAGGTTTGCATGACCTATTAATTAATCGCACTATATCTAATAGTTTGTGATTCCTCCTCTCAGACACAACATTATGTTGTAGTGTATGTAAGGAGTTCACTACAAGAGAATCACATTCTCTTTTAGATAATCTAAACTTTATCTTTAAGATATCTCCACCTCGTTCGGATCTTAGTGTGAGAATATCTTTACTAATTGTTTCTCTACTTCTAACTTGAATCCCTTGAACATTTCAAGAGTTTCATGTTTAAGTTTTATCAAACACACATGACCATTTCTGAAATAGTTATTAGTAAGTGTGATGAAATAAGAGAAATTCATCTAGCATTAATCGGCATGGATCCACATACATCACTATGTATTAAATCCAACAATTGTGCAGACTTTTCACCTTTTAAGTAAAAGGAGATTTGGCCATTGTGCCTAATAGGCACAATCACATTTGTCAAATGATTCAAAATCAACTGACCACAAATATACATCTATATGTAATTAGCTGACCGAGTCTACAATGCTAGATTTAGGCGTTATTCAGATTATCAATTTTTATGCTTCTAAATTTCTATACTTACTATAGAATACTCAGTATTTAGAATATAAGTGTTATTTTGTAATTCACCTTAACCATTAAGATAAAAGGGAACAACGATTGTCCTTAACATTAATATAATTCATGTCCAAACATGAAATTCAAATAATGTTCTGGTATTGGTGAGTCCAAACTAACATTTCTCTAATTCAAATACTTAGTTTAAACGCAACGATAGGAAGTATGCTTTTACAGACAATGCAGCAACATTTGCTCATTTTCAATGTGTAGGCCAACTTCTTCTTTATGTAGTGGTCTACTTCCATTTAGTTTCTGCATACTTATACAAATATGAGACCCATATCTAGTATCTAATACCCAAGAAACTAGTGAAGTAGATATAAGCCTTACTCAAGTGGATTTGATAATGTCCTTATTTACTTTAACTGTTTTAGCCATCTTAGATGCTTTCCCAAAGCCCCTTTAGACTTCCTCTTAATATCCTTTAGAGGAATCAATGGCATGTCCATTTCTAAATTTGATATTGGGCTTAACCGTCTTAAGCATATTCAGCAACTCAATAAATGTGCACTCGAGTTTATTCATATCAAAATTCACAATTAGTTATAAATAACTCTCTGACAGAGATTATAAAACTATGTCAATACTTAGTTCATGGTTCACGACTGAACCCAATCGAGACAATTTCTCAATTGCAATAATCTTCAGTACTTGAGCACCGACTGAAAATTCCTCTGTCATTTTGCACTGGTATAGTTGTTTGAAAGTCTCATATCCTTCCACACATGATTATTATCATACAACTCTTTAAAATGAAAAATCATGTATTAGCATCTATACTCTTATTTTGCTTTTGTAACACAGGTGACATAGTTACAAGTATCATACATGTTGCAGTACTATCGTCTTCTCCGTGTTTATTATAGTAGCCACATTTTCCTTAGTTGAGTCATCAACAAGTGTCTCTGGAAAAAGCTACTTAAGGACATAACCAATTTTCTCATGCTTGAGAACAATTCTTATATTGCGGTGTCAATCAAGAAAGTTTGGTTTGGTTCTTGACATCTACTATGCCACATATGGTTACTCATGATTCAACAAATATAAATGACGAAAAGTAAAAGAATAATATAAAAAATGCATCAATTAATTTAATATGGTCTTTTATCAAATTAATTGTGCTCCCACTATTTAACTCAAATCTATGACCCTCTCGCATAAATTTATGGAATCCATACTTGACTCCTACTGGGCTGGGATCTCATTTGTTATATTAAGACCTTGGGTGTACTCAACAAACCTTAATAAAACATTTGAGTAGATACTGTTATCAATTATATCTCCATACAACTCCCAGATCATTAAGCTGACAACTCTCTGTCTTCACACATCTTATGTGTTAGCTTAACATGCCTCTAAAATTTATCTCCTTAAGTGTACTCAACAAAAGATAATTTTAGTTAAGTCGAACCCATCATTCAGAAATATCGAATATTTCATAGTGTCAAACATATCCCTAATAGACCAGCCTTGAGTGTACTCAACAAGTTGAGACGATTTAGGACTCTCATTTTTCACTATAATGATGGAAGGCGAATAATAAAATCGACTTAATATTTTAGTGAGAGATTTATCTTGCATATGTCTCATCAATATAATAATTATATATATATTTATAATTATGCATCAAACATGCAAATAAACATACATATAATAATGTGGATGATTATGGACTAATTCTATCTAGTCTTCCTGAGCCAAAAGGAAGACTAGTTGGTCAATTCCTAGGGGGTATTGCATTGAATCACTATCAATGCGCCATCTCCATGGTTTCCTCCTCTTCCCGTGTCTTCAATTGGATCAGCTACAACTTGTATCCTATACCAGTTGGCACGCAGGCCTAAATGAAAATTGGACTCGCAGGCCCACAATAATAATAACGGACTCGCAGGTCCAAAACCATTGAGAGCTCGCAGGCCCTATAATAATTACAATAGTAACGGGCTCGCAAGCCCAAAACAATTAAGAGCTCGCAGGCCAATAAAACAACAGAAATTAAACCATTCATTCAACACATCCACACAATCGAGTCCATAATCATCCACTAATAAACATTCATCATATAAATGTTTCCTATATAATATCTAATATTATATACAAGTATGTTTCAAGAATCTAGCAATTAAAGGTCGTCTAAACTATTTAGACAAATGGATCGAAAATAATTAAATAACTAATTAATTATATTAATCAATTAATTTAATAAGCGGGTTTATTTAATTAAAATCAAAACTGAAATAGAGTCCAACTCTAATTTCATAATATAGGGCGAAAATATTTAATTAAAAGCAAGTTTTAATTAAATAGCAAAATTAGAGTCCAACTCTAATTCCACGATTTAGGGCGAACTTATTTAATTAAAATCAAATTTTAAATAAATACTAAATTAGAGTCCAACTCTAATTCCAAGAAGAAGTTTTAGGGTGAGACGATTTAATTAAAATCAAATTCTAATTAAATGTTAAATTAGAATCCAATTCTAATTAGAAGAGCATATTATGGTGAATTATTTAATTAAAATCATATTTTAATCAAATACAAAAGTAGAGTCAAAATCTAATTCAAGGAATAAATTTTAGGGCGAGACAATTTAATTAAAATCAAATTCTAATGAAATGTCAAATTAGAATCAAATTCTAATTTCATGAGCACATGGGGGGAATTATTTAATTAAAATCAAATTTTAATTAAATACCAAATTAAAGTCAAACTCTAATTTAAATTGAATTAACATTTTAATTTAGAATAAAACTCCTAAATAAAATATAATTCAATTTAGGGTCAGTTTAATATTTAAGTTAAAATCTAATTTTAACGAAAATATAAAAGTCGTCAATTTAAAATAAAATTTTAATCTTGGGTCAAAATTAAAATATGGGTCAAACCTATTTAAAATCCAATTTAAAAGCATTTTAATATTTAAATTCAAAACACATTTTAAAAATTGCAACTTGACCCAAGGTCTAAAATTATAAACAGGCCCTCCAATCTCACAAATTGCATGACAGCCCTTAATTTCAAAATTACACATTGACCCCGAAATGAAATTGCACACAAGCTCAGAAATTCTGAAATTTCAACATAAGCCCTTGTCCCCAACCTCACTCGCCCGGCTGCAAACCCTATGATTTCAACCCTAAAATCTGATAAGGGCGCCGCCGGCGCCGTCCATGGGGCCATGCGGCGAAGTGCTGCCACTGTGTCGACGCTGCAGTTGCAAATGGCAGCGCACAGCAGCCCCAGCAACGCTGCCGTTGCTTACCGTATCGGCGCGACTTTGCCTCCAACGGCCGGCAGTCGCCACTCTCACCGATCGAACCCTTTTTTTTCTTTTCTTTTTCCCTTTTTTTTTCTTTCACAAACAGATTTTGGTAGATAAAAAAAAATTAATTCTCTAATTGCTAGATTCAAGAATTGTAATCACAATCAACTTTTGATTGTTCAATCAAGCAAAACAATTTCTAACAAGCACAAACCTGGCTCTGATACCACTGTTGGGAATTTACTTATCATGTACAGCGAAAAATTAAATAGATTTCAATTCCCACCAAGGATCTGCTTTGTATTTAGATAGAAACTGTGATAGGAACTATACATTTTACCAGATCTGCAAACTCCTTTGCTATTCTTGTAATTTCAGCAATCCTAATCTGCCTCCCACAGATGTCCAATCGTCCAGCCTCCAACGGTATCCACACAGGGAACAAGATTGAGAGAGAGAACTAGGGTTTACTTTTCTTGTGCTAGCAAGAATAATGAAAATCCATCAACTAATCTCAAACCCTAGCAGCTTATTTATATAAGCCCAAAAGGTCTTGGCCCGTCCTACAATTTAACCCGATCCAATATTTAATTAATTTAATTAATTAAATCCGGTCCATGAATTAATTAATCCAATTAATTAATTCGGGTCTATTAATAAGCGATCCAATTAATTAATTATCCAACGCTTGTCAATTAATTAATTGGCAGACCTCAATCTTCTAATTCTCCTTTTGTGTGTGACCCATTAGGTTCCCAGTCACGATGCCTAATGACGTGAATTATTATTTTGATCCAATCAAAATTGATAAATCAAAACACCCTTTTGATTTATCACTAATTCACATTCGTTGTCCCAGATTGACATCTAGCAATGTGTCAGGACAATATATGTGACGAGAAATGTCACGTGGTATGACAAAATCAAACTCGTTCGTTTATCGTGAAACTATAATGCCTTCGTGAATATGATCCGATCAATTACGAGATATGGATTGTGTCAATCTCGATTATTGATCATATCTTTCATTCCACTTATTAAGTCAATGTAAGTCGAAAACTCCTTTTCGACTTATGCATACACCTTGGCCAAGGATTTCATTATCAACTTAACTAGATGAAATGCAGATCATAAACTCTTACTATCTAAGAGTGATGAATCCTGTATTGATCACTCACAACCTGCATATGATTCTTGACATACCCGAACGATGCCGTATTAGCGGCCCCTTGATCTAGCAACTTCCAGCATCACCAAAGTATGACTATCCCTACATAAGGTACTATGATGATCTCAAGTCGAAGGACCAATTCCACTACCAAACGTTAGAGATTAACCACTGACACTCAGATAGTTATCCATGTGGAATCTCCCAGCAGGGTCTCCAATGTTTTGTTCTGTAACAAAACATCCACGTGTTCATTTAAGTGTCACCACACTTTAGTTTGTGAGATCAACTATTTACTTCACAATTAAGGAATGACACACGTGATGGTCTATCCGTAACAACAATATCCGTATCTCGTTATTACTTGCGACCATGGATGATTTAAGATTCAATCATATGTAATTTGTATCTCACAATCACAACTCCATGTGATTAACAAATTACCGAGACTTGAATCTACGGACTCTATTATTTAATATCATAATAGATCTTGCCATAATAAATGCATTAAACATATATCAAAAGTACTAATACCCAAAGTTGATTGGACCTAGGGCATAATACTTACACTATGAACTGACCAACATATGGACTGAACACACACCCATAAAAGTGAGAATAAAGCAAAATGCGATTTAAAGCTAATTGATTGATAAACAAAACAATGAGCTTGGATATAGCATACTCGTCAGATTTTCAAGACAAAACACCAAAAAGGGACCATCCAGAGGCCTCCCAATAAAAATCCAAGTCCATGAAGGCCGAACTTCTATTTATCAAACTCTGTCTGTTATATGTTTTCAGAGCTTTAACACATTCACGGGTCTTGCAAACCACTGCTACCATGGTTTCTAACCCTAAGTATGCGGAAAGAAGCCTAGGTTCCAGAATGCAATAACACATCAGCCATGTATAGAATAATGACAGTACAATTTTTACCACATTTCTTGACTAATTTTCTATCAAATCCTCAATAGCACAAGTAAAATACTTACGTGAGAATACAAGGTAGCTGAGAAAATAAAAAGATGGATAAAAGAATGTGTTAACAAAGTGATGAGGGAAAGAAAGCCAGTAGGAATATTGTTCTCAAGCGAATACTCCTCAATAAATGGACGAGAAAGAAAAAAGACTAAAATGTTTTTTTTTTCTTAATTGTTTTAAGATGAAAATAGCTACTCTAATATTGACACCAAGAGATACATGTCAACCTGAAGTTGAAAATACAACCAGAATTTTGTATATTTTCGCATTGAATCTAGAATCTAACTTGAATATCAAAGAGCATACATCAGATACACCCCCGAAAGTTGCATGGGCATTGCATATAACTTGTTCTCTTTAGGGTGCAGATCTATATACAAGTAGATGGTGAGATGGTCACAATCTGTTGAAAGCCAGGTTCAGCAAGATTTTGAGGTTAGCAATATTATCTAAGGGTGTACAAGAATTTCGGGTATTACCAATTTGGGATTTTGTTATGGACTCAATCATAAAATACTCAATTAAATTTGATCTTTCTTTAAAATAATCACTTTTTTCAGATAATAGATGAGGAATGAGATAAATCACCCCAATTTGGGAATGAATTGATACAGAGAGTAATTTGTGGAAGTTGATTTGGGATTTAAGATAAGGATCATGTTACACGTACAAAACCATTTACAAAATTACTTACACACACACAATAGAGATGAGGACTACACAGTCGACATTTTTTAATTCACGTGGGGTCCGCATTTTTTGTGAGAGGGAGTAACACATTTTGTACAAATGTGTTTGTACATATATTTGTATCCTTTAAGATAATTAATTGGGATTTAATTGATAATAGAGCAAAATCGGTTAATTAATTGAATGATCGATCATAAGGAGTTAAGTGAATAAGGGAGCATGAATGGTGGAATTTATTTGATGGAATATAAGAAGAATGGTGTCATTATTTAGGATAAATTTTGGTGTTCATAATTTTATCTACATAAGGGTGTCCATACACTCACATGGGGTGACACCCAGTCTCTATGGGCCACCCCATGTGATTGTATGGACATCATTATGTAGATAATTATGTACACCAATCACAACCCCATTATTTATATCAGTATTTTTGTAATAAAAAATGTTGAATAGTGAATATGGTAATTCTTAAAGAAAAAGGGTGGCTTGTGTAATTTCCTCTTTTTTCTCCATTCCACTCAAACCCAACAAATTTTAAAGCCCAAATACTACAAAATCGATAACTTTTTAACCCAACCCAATTCCCAAAAATTATTTGACGTATCGAACTCACGTTGAATTGATTCGTTCATATAAGAATCATCCCTGAAGTCTCTTGCCGACTGCCGCGAAGACGAAGTAACAATTGTGGTAATTATTTTACAGTTTTAGCACAATATTTATAGCACAAGACTTAACCCTTTTTTCATGATATAATTTTTTAACGGTGTATATGTTTGGAGATTTGGAGTTTTTATTTTTGGGATTTGGTTTGGATATTTTTTATTTTTTCAAAAAATTAGTTTATATTTTCTCAAGCAGAGGTGGAGCCCAGTAGAATTGCACAGACCTGTACTGAACTTTGGGCCCAGTCCAATCCATTCATTCAATTTTTTATTTTTTATTTTTTTGAGTTTTGGGCTTTCCAATTGATTCAGTCCAAGAGAAAATTTTGAAACCCAAGATAAAAATTATAGTGGAAATTACATAAAATCCTACTTTAAATATTGAGAGTTCTAAAATCAGATTGGATGTTTCATTGTTCAAAAATCAAATGTTTTGTTAAATAATATATTAATAATTGAATTAATTTATAAACCCTACCTCCTACCCCATCCACCCCTATATCATTCCCCATCCCAACCAAAGTTTTCCTCTCTGCCTCTCGCCTCTCTCCCTCCACCCGTAGTAGCTCCCCCCAACCAAAGTTTCTCTCTGTGGCGATGGTGTGGTGCTGGATTTGTTGTGGCACCGAGACGATGACGGTTTGTGGAAGTCATGGCGATGGCGACAGTGCAGTGGTGCCCTTTTTTTTTTTTTTTTTTACTATTTTTGTTTCTGATTTTCATACTGTGAGGCATTTGTGGTGGCTGCTTGTTGCGAATGTGAACGCCGCAGTGTGGTGGTGGTTTTGTGGGGTGGATCTAGAAGCGCGATTTGAGTGCTTCAGCGCCGTCACAGTGGTTGTGGTGTTATTATTGGTGGTTGTTGGCTGTGATGTCGATGGTGGTGGCGGTGGGCGACGTCGTTGTGGGTGTTAGTGGTGATACGGTGCTTTGGAGTGGTGGGATGAGGCGGTGGGCAGCGTCGCTGGTGGGTGTTATAAACGTTGCTGTGCTTTGGGGGACGTTGTTGTGCTGGGCGGTGGGCGACGTTACAGTGGTGGGTGACATCCTGCTGGTGGTGGTGGTGGTGGCGGCGGTGTGACGATGTTGTAAGTGGTGGTCGGCGGTGGTGCTGTTTTTTGGAGTGATGTGATGGTTGGTGGGTGTTTGTGACGATTTATTGATCGATTGAGAGTCGTGACCAATAAATTAATTAATTGTTGACCAATGTGGTGTGGTTTTGACGGTGACGGTGACGGTGACGGTGGTGGTTTTGCTGTTGGAGACAGGGTTGAAGTGGTGGTCGCAAGTGTTGATGGTGGTCGCATGTTATCTGATTGATTGTGACCAGTGAATTGGTTAATCTGTGACCAAGAAAAAATATGTGACCAATGATTTCGATAATTTGTGACTAAGAAATTATTAATCTGTGACCAATAATCTAATAATTTGTGACTATATAATAATTGTGATTTGTGACCAATGAACAAATTGTGACCTTTGAGATGTGAAGCGTGACCGTAAAATAATTTGTGACATATTAAAATTTCGATTTGTGACCTCGAAAATAAACTGTAATCTATAAAATATTTTATTTGTGACCTCAAAAATAAACCGTGACCTATAAAATATTTAATTTGTGACTTCAAAATAATTTGTGACAATTAATTTGACAATATGTGACCAATAAATGAATTTGTGATCAAATTGTATATATATGTGACATTTATATATTTAATTAATTAAATATATAATTAAATAAATAAAAATATGATTTTTGAAGTTTTAAACTTGGTTTCTTATTATTGAAATTGGATCATACTTATGCTCTTATAAAAATTTCCCAAAATTTAAACACCCAGCCCAATTCTCCAAATTCAAAACCTACCTTTCATCTCGAGGAAATAGTGGTCAATGGCCAATTGACCCAACCCAATTTTAAAAAGGACTAGTTTTTACCCGTGCATCTTGTTTTTAAGGTAACGTTAGCGTATTGCACAAAAATATGAGTTTGGGACCGAAGTGTACAGGTGCCAAAAGTTGAAGGACCTAGGTTTGCAATTTTTGAAGGATGAAATTGACAGAGAAATCAAATTATGAGGACTCAAAAGTATAAGATGAGAGTTGAAGTACTTGACGCGCAATTACTCCAACGACTTAGCCGCAAGAAATGAAAAAAAAATAAAAAATAAAAGAGGAATCCAAATACTGTAAACCATTCAATCCGGTAAGCAAATACCGTATTTCGTTGAATCCGATAAGTGAATACCATATTTCACCAATCCGGTAAGCAAGTTAAAGCCAAATACCGATAATTTGTAAAATTCGGTAAGTGAGTTAAAATCAATACTGGTAAGTGCAAACAATATCCGATAATATGAAATGAAACAGAAAAGAAGGAGAAAATTGTTTTTTTTTGTTTTAAAAACTTATATTTTTGTCTTTATTTTTGGGCTTACTACTGAATATCAAACGAAGTCAAAATATTACATTCTTAATATCATTTTGAAGTACTCACGGCTTATTATTTCACGACATTGATGGTGTGTGAAACGTCCAATTGTAGCAAATGTTACGGCGCGTCAAAGTAGGCTGTTTCAAACTAATATTTCGAGAATTTCGATAACAAGCTAACTTTAAAAATTCATAGACTATTGTACGCTGGTCGAATCAATAAATCTTCTATATCCTCACGAAGTGCACTTCATGAACTATATCATAGATATATCGAATGATCTAAATAAATATCAAAAATATTTAAACGAAAGTCAAACGCGTGTGTTAAAAAGAGTTGTATAACTCGTTTTTTTGAATATATTACTTATGTTTTTGTTTTCATTTTCAGGCTCACTACGGATTATCAAACGAAGTTGAAATATTACATTCTTAATATCACTTTGAAGTACTCACGGACTAATATTTTACTACGGATAACAAGCTAACTTTAATGATTTACATTAAATTAAAGAAAATACGAAATCTTGCGTAAAAAGAAAAATATAACTTAAATCGACGATTTGAAAAGGGAAATAACGAATTTTGACCTCGAAAATGATTGGCACCCAGGGGAGCTTGGCGGACACGACGTGCGCGCTGAAAATAGCTTTCCGAATTGGGGTCATGAGCGCGATTTTGAGAATCGTAGCTAAAGTTATGGCCAAAATACTAAAAATGGACCAAAACTGCACAAAAAGATGACTTTGGGGACCGAAGTGCAAAAGTGCCAAAAGTTTAAGGACCTAGGATTGCAATTTTTAAGGATGAAAGTGAAAGAAAAGTCAAATTATGAGGACTAAAAAATACAATATGATAGTTGAAGGACTTGATGAGCAAATTACCCCGAGAACTTAGCTGCAATAAATGAAAGTAGCTTTTGCTCTGTGTGCATGGAGCTTTTGCGCTTCGTGTGCAAGAAGTAAAATACTCCTTTCATTTATTGCAGCTAAGTCTTAAGTGTAATTGCTCGTCAAATCTTTTAACTTTCATCTTGTACTTTTTAGTCCTCATAATTTGAATTTTTTTTTTATCAATTTCATCCTTAAAAATTGAAATCCTAGGTCCTTAAACTTTTGGTACTTCTGCACTTCGGTCCCCAAAGTTATCTTTTTGTGCAGTTTTGGTCATTTCTTAGTATTTCGGCCATAACTTTGGCTACGATTTTCAGAATCGCGCTCATAACCCCAATTCGGAAAGGTCTTTTCATCGCGCACGTTGTGGCCACCAAGTTTCGCTGGGTGCGAGTCATTTTCGAGGTGAAAATCCGCTGTTTTCCTTTCCAAATCGTTGATTTAAGTTATTAGCTTATTTTTACGGCTAAATTTCGTTTATTCCAGAATTACGTATTTTATTTTGATATGATTATTGAGTTTTTGCTATTTCTTGTAACATTCCGACGTTTTGTTTATTCCATATTTACATCTTTTATTTTGATATGATTATTGAATTTTTGCTATTTTTGAATGATAACATTTCGATAATATATTGTATGTGTTCGAATGATCTAAATAAATATCAAAAATAGTTAAACGAACGTCAAACGCGTGTGTTAAAAAGAGACGTAGAACTCGTTTTTTTGAATATTTTGTTTTCATTTTCGAGCTCACAACGGAATATCAAACGAAGTTGAAATATTACATTCTTAATATCATTTTGAAGTACTCACGACCAAATATTTCACGACGTTAATGGTGTGCGAAATGGTCAATCGTTGCAAAAGTTACAGCGCGTCAAAGTCAGCCGTTCCAAACTAATATTTCGAAGATTTCGATAACAAGCTAACTTTAAAAAAATTTCCGACAATTGTACGCTAGCCAAATCCATAAATCTTCTATATCCTCTCGAAACTCATTTCGAGAACTATATCGATATTGAAGAAAAAGACGAAGGAAATTCCAGAAAATCCGGTATCTAAATGTTGAAAACGGTTTGCAAATGATAAACTCCATATCCGGTATTAGCCTTATCCGGTATAAGACTGAATTCGGTATGCCACCAATAATTGAAATCTGGTATGCCACCATGTGTTGAAATCCGTTATGCCAAGTTATGCTTAAATTTGGTATCCTTACAATGAAATACGGTATGCTATCCGGTATTGGCCATATCCAGTATGCTGCCTACATTTGCCAAAATTCGGTATGCCAAGTTGTGCTGAAATTCGGTATGTGAAAGTTGATATACTGTATGCATCCAAATCCCGTATTGGCCATATCCGGTATGCTGCCTAGTCCTTTGAAATCCGATAAGTTCAAACCCGGTAAGCCACCAAAGATGAAATCCGGTATGCTGAGAAATCTGAAATCCGGTATCTTGCAAAACATTGATCAAATCCAATATTCATAAATTGCAACTACAGCAGCCTCTCAGCAGTAGCATTGGCCATAGATAAATGAAGGAAAATGATGAAAAATTGATGAAGAAGAATCGAGCATTGACTCTCATCTTCTACTTTTTAGTCCTCATAATTTGACTTTTATATCAATTTCATCCTTCAAATATTGCAACCTTATGTCCTTAAACTTTTGGCACTTGTACACTTCGGTCCCCAAAGTCATCTTTTTGTACAATTTTTGGTCTTTTTTTAGTATTTCGGCCTTTAACTATGGCTACGGTTATCAGAATCGCGCTCATGACTCCAATTCGAAAAAATCTTTTCAACACACACATCTTCATGACTTAGCTTTGCTAAGAACGAGTCATTTTTGAAGCCAAAATCCATTGTTATTCTCTCCAAATTATCAGTTTAAACTATTTTCTTCTATTTTATGAAAACATTTCGCTCAATTCCATAATTTCATGTACTATTTTCATGTGATTATTGAAGTATTACTATTTTTTTTTTTATAAAATTACGATAATAATATTTTTTTTTTTCAGCTGCATTTTGTTATAGCTTTTACAACTTCTTTAGCTTATCTACACTACCAACATACATAAAATACTAATCAAATAGATATTAACATTCAAACACATAATATTAATATCCTGCTATATAAAAAATATACAAAGAGCGAAAAAATATAATATTTAATTTCATTACAATTAAGTTAATGCTATTGCAATTAACGAGAACGTATAAAATATTTACCATAACAAATATCTAATGCAATCTTTCTTCTATATATTGCCATCCTGTTTGCTGCAACTATTTCTATTGGATGTCTTAAAATGAGACATTCTATATATTTTAGCACAAAAATTGCACAATTTGGCCTGTAAAAAAAAACTTCAAACTAAATATAATAAAATATATATTAATAAACAAAACACTCACCCATTACGTGCACAAGGAAAATGCGGAACGATCTCAAACCCCATTACTACATCTTTATATTTCATTAACCTTGGTCTTTCGTTAAAAAAATTTGAACATTGCAATAATGTCTGAACCACTTTGAATATTGCGCTTACATGAGCCCTCACCTCTTCTTATGTATGAATATTATGGCTGGAATCATACACCTCGAACTTCCATTCCCGAAAATTCACAAGAAAAACAGACCAAATGTTGCCTGAATATGCACATGGAATTAATAGATAATTACACATCACCCATGGAGAACCACCAACTGGCAATTTACCATCTAAGTACTCTCGTAAAATGAGAATATTTCCTGCATCTTCACTTGCATCTCCATCTTCAAACTGTTGTTGCCACATAATTTGACGAGCACATTCACTTTCAAATCTAAAGTCCAAAATTCCATATTCTTTAGACACCAATGTGCAACCATCAATAATGAACCGCCTCAATAGTTTTAACTCCATGTCAATAAGCTAATAAAATAAACAAATATAAATTAAATATATTAAGAATGAAATGAAATTAATTACAGTAAATTAATTATAATTAATACTAACCATAGTATTCAACTCTTTAGTTGTATCCATAATATTTAATAACCAATCTCTGCTATATACTTTACCACTTGCATCACGCCAATATGCACTACATAACATTACACCAATTAATATTAATAGAGTAAATCACAAATATAATATTTTTGTTCGAATTTTTTGGTTTTTTGAAGATTTTTTTTCCACTTCACAATTTTTTTTTTTTTTTTTTTATTTTGGATTGAAAAATGGAAACGTGATTTTTTTAAAAAAAATATCCCACTATATTTTTTGTTTTAAAATACGTATGAAGATATTTTACGAGAAGATATATATCATATATTTTAATGGACATCTAACCAAATCATTCGTTTAAGTCAAGAATATATGCAATAAAGCAGTGGAAGATATTTTGTCAACTGTAATAATTTTATAATTTTAAGAGAGACAAACAAAAAAAAACTCTTTCCACCAAAAAATGAACAGTGCTCACAAACCAAAATAGTGTGAACACGTACCAAAAATGAATAGTACTCCCCCTCATGTAAAAAAAAAATGTTTGTTTGTAAAACATACTACTTCTTACCATTTAATGTCTTTCTAAATATCACCAAATATCTTCAATTAATAATAATTAAATAAGAACAATTATCCTTTAATGATTTACATTAAATTAAAGAAAATACGAAATTATGAAATAAATGAAATCTTGCGTAAAAAGAAAAAAATAACTTAAATTGACGATTTGAAAAGGAAACTAACGAATTTTGACCTCGAAAATGACTGGCACCCAAGGAAGCTTGGCGGGCACGACGTGCGCGCTGAAAATAGCTTTCCGAATTGGGGTCATAAGCGCAATTTTGAAAATCGTAGCCAAAGTTATGGTCGAAATACTAAGAATGGACCAAAACTGCACAAAAATATAACTTTGGGGACCGAAGTGCAGAAGTGTCAAAAGTTTAATGACCTAGGATTGTAATTTTTAAGGATGAAATTGATAGAAAAGTCAAATTATGAGGACTAAAAAGTACAAAATGAAAGTTGAAGGACTTGACGAGCAATTATCTCGAGGACTTAGCTGCAATAAACGAAAGTTGCTTTTGCTCTGTGTGCATAGAGCAAAAGCTTCGTGTGCATGGAGCTTTTGCTCCTTTCATTTATTGCAGCTAAGTCCTCGGGGGTAATTGCTCGTCAAATCCTTCAACTTTCATCTTGTACTTTTTAGTCCTCGTAATTTGACTTTTCTTTCAATTTATCCTTAAAAATTGCAATCCTAGGTCCTTAAACTTTTGGCGCTTCTGCACGTCAGTCCCCAAAGTCATCTTTTTGTGTAGTTTTGGTCCTTAGTATTTCGGCCATAACTTTGGCTACGATTTTCAGAATCGCGCTCATGACCCCAATTCGGAAAGGTCTTTTCGTCGCGCACGTTGTGGTCACCAAGTTTCGCTAGGTGCAAGTCATTTTCGAGGTGAAAATCCGTTGTTTTCCCTTCCAAATCGTTCATTTAAGTTATTATCTTATTTTTACGGCTAGATTTCGTTTATTCCAAAATTATTTTATTTTGATATGATTATTGAGTTTTTGCTATTTCTTGTAACATTCCGAGATTTTGTTTTTTCCATATTTACATCTTTTATTTGGATATGATTATTGAGTTTTTGCTATTTTTGATTGACAACATTCCAATAATATATTGTATGTGTTCGAATTTTTTGCTTAGCTATACATGTACATCTACCAATTAGTATTTTGCTATTTTTGATTGATAACATTTCGATAATATATTGTATGTGTTCGAATGATCTAAATAAATATCAAAAATAGTTAAACGAATGTCAAATGCGTGTGTTAAAAAGAGACGTATAACTCATTTTTTTGAATATATTACTTATGTTTTTGTTTTCATTTTCGGGCTCACCATGGAATATCAAATGAAGTAGAAATATTACATTCTTAATATCATTTTGAAGTACTCACGGCCTAATATTTCGCGACATTAATGGTGTACGAAATGGCCAATCGTAGCAAAAGTTACGTTGCGTCAAAGTAGTCCGCTCCAAACTAATATTTCAAAAATTTCGATAACAAACTAACTTTAAAAATTCTTCGACAATTGTACGCTAGGCAAATCCATAAATCTTCTATATCCTCTCGAAACTCATTTCGAGAACTACTTCATAGATATATCGAATAATCTAAATGAATATAAAAAATAGTTAAACGAACGTCAAACGTGTGTGTTAAAAAAAGCCGTGTAACTCGTCTTTTTTTTAAAAAATCAATTTTTATTACGACATTTTATATGTGCTCAGTGATCACGACGTGCGGACCGAAACGATTTTTCCTAATTGGGGTCGTGAGCGCGATTCTGATAACCGTAGAAAAAGTTATGGTCGAAACACTAAAAAAGCACTAAAATTGCCCAAAAATATGATTTTGGGGACCGAAGTGTACATGTGCCCAAATTTGAAGGACCTAGGATTGTAATTTTTGAAGGTTGAAATTGACAGAGAAATCAAATTATGAGGACTCAAAAGTACAAGATAAGTGTTGAAGGACCTGAAGCGCAATTATCCAAGGACTTAGCTGCAAGAAATGAAAAAAATATATATAAAATAAATAAAATAAAAGAGAAATACAAATACTGGTAAACCATTCAATCCAGTAAGCAAATACTATATTTCGTTGAATCCGGTAAGTGAATACCGTGTTTCACCAATCCGGTAAGCAAGTTAAAGGCAAATACCAGTAATTTGTAAAATTCGGTAACTGAGTTAAAATCAATATTGATAAGTGCAAACAATATCCGGTAATATGAAATGAAGCGGAAAAGAAGGAGAAAATTGTTTTTTTGTTTTAAAAACTTATATTTTTGTCTTCATTTTCGGGCTTATTACGGAATATTAAACGAAGTCAAAATATTACATTCTTAATATCATTTTGAAGTACTCACGGCCTATTATTTCACGACGTTGATGGTGTGCGAAACGGTCAATTGTAGCAAATGTTACGGTGCGTCAAAGTAGGCAACAAACTAATATTTCGAGAATTTTGATAACAAGCTAACTTTAAAAATTCCTAGAATAGTACGCTGGTCGAATCAATAAGCTTATATATCCTCTCAAAGTGCACTTCATGAACTATATCATAGATATATCGAATGATCTAAATAAATATCAAAAATAGTTAAAAGAACGTCAAACGCGTGTGTTAAAAAAAGACGTATAACTCGTTTTTTTAAATATATTACTTATGTTTTTGTTTTCATTTTTGGGCTCACTACGAAATATCGAACGAAGTCCAAATATTACATTCTTAATATCATTTTGAAGTACTCACGGCCTAATATTTTACGACGTTAATGGTGTGTAAAACGGTCAATCGTAGCAAAAGTTACGACACGTCAAAGTAGGCCGTTCCAAACTAATATTTCGAGAATTTCGATAACAAACTAACTTTAAAAATTCTTCGACGATTGCACGCTAGGCGAATCCATAAATCTTCTATATCCTCTCAAAGCTCATTTCGAGAACTACTTCATAGATATATCGAATGATCTAAATGAATATAAAAAATAGTTAAACAAACGTCAAACGTGTGTGTTAAAAAAAGACGTGTAACTCGTCTTTTTTTAAAAAAATCAATTTTTATTACAACATTTTATATGTATTCGGTTATCATGACATGCGCAGCGAAAATATCTTTTCTAGTTGGGGTCTGAGCGTGATTCTGATAACCGTAGAAAAAGTTATGGTCGAAATACTTAAAAAGCACTAAAATTGTACAAAAATATGATTTTGGGGACTGAAGTGTACAGGTGTCAAAAGTTGGAGGACCTAGGGTTGCAATTTTTGATGGATGAAATTGACAGAGAAATCAAATTATGAGGACTCAAAAGTACAAGATAAGAGTTGAAGTACTTGACGCGCAATTACCCCAAGGACTTAGCCGCAGGAAATGAAAAATTAAAATAAAATAAAAGAGGAATCCAAATACCGGTAAACCATTCAATCCGGTAAGCAAATACCGTATTTCGTTGAATCCGGTAAGTAAATACCGTATTTTACCAATCTGGTAAGCAAGTTAAAGCCAAATACCGGTAATTTGTAAAATTCGGTAAGTGAGTTAAAATCAATACCCGTAAGTGCAAACAATATCCGGTAATATGAAATGAAACGGAAAAGAAGGAGAAAATTGTTTTTTTGTTTTAAAAACTTATATTTTTGTCTTCATTTTCGGGCTTATTACGGAATATCAAACGAAGTCAAAATATTACATTCTTAATATCATTTTGAAGTACTCACGGCCTAATATTTCACGACAATAATGGTGTGTAAAATGGCCAATCGTAGAAAAAGTTACGGCACGTCAAAGTAGGCCGTTCCAAACTAATATTTCGAAAGTTTTGATAACAAGCTAACTTTAAAAAAAAATCGACGATTGTACGCCAGTCGAATCCATAAATCTTCTATATCCTCTCCAAACTCATTTCGAGAACTATATCATAGATATATCGAAGCTCTACCTCGTTTTTTCTTCTCCCAATGCAACATTCTTGGGAAAATGAAATTGACGTTAATTTATTTTTATTTTTTTTCAAAACGATGTAGTGAGAGAGTAGATATTTATAAACAATATTATAGGCAAGATATTTTGAGATATATATACTTTTGAATGAAAGATATTTTGATAAATATATTTTTAAACAGTTTTGTCAAACAAACAGTATTTTTTGAAAGGGACGTGTAGCTACAGGTTTCAATTCAACAGCAAAATTGTCATCCTCTCTTATAAGATAAAGGAGGATATATATTTTTAAACAACTTTGTCAAACAAACAGTATTTTTATATTCACTATTAAAATTTGAAATATATGGTCGAAGAATCACTAAAAACAGATGTAGTATTGTGATCATATCTATTAACTAATTGAAGTTTGAGTACCGAGATATTGATATAAAATATCTGAAATATTCCAATTGATCAAACTTTATTATTAATTCCAAGTTTCAATACTTGCCTATAGATGTTGCACATCTTAATGGAAAAAATATGTACATGAGATCGCAGTAGTCTTTTCCAAGCAATAGAAAAGGTGGAGAATCACCTACTTTGTGTTCAGTTCGGCCAAAAAAAAAAATCTAGTTCTCCAATAAAGCATATGTTGTGATACACGATAATAAGCTTTCCATTGTGCAAGCTGGATGTAGCAAATATTTTACAATTAGTAATTGAAATAAAAAATAAGTACACTCAAATAGGAATCTCTACTTAATCCGAAATGAATTTTGTTTTGAGTTCATGAACAGCGTAGTACCACAAGTAAAATCCAGTTCAGCTTTTCCTCAATTTTATTTAGTTTGGTATTTTTTTTTTCTCCGTTGAATTTTAATTTTTTAAATTCTTTGAAGCCATAATTCTTTGATTTTCCACACAGTGTATGCAAATTTGATAAAAGTTTATACTTAGTTCATTGAATTGGGATAAGTTGAACTTAGTTATTTGTTTCGATACTTCTAAAGTGAGCTTTGTTTCTATTTATTGGAAATTATGAAGCAAGAAGATTTATTATTATTTACTAATTATAATAATGTTAAAATTTCAGGGTTGGTATAGCTTGCCAGATGTTTTTTGATTCATGCAAGAAACATCAGTAGTTTTTATGGCTTTGGTGGTGGTGTTGTTTTGGCGTTGGACTTAACAATAGGGGTTAATTGTTTGGGGGGTTTTTTGTCAGTGCTTTTGAGGACTATTTGCTGTAGGATTTGTTGGGAATTTACTTATCATGCACAGCAGAAAATTAAATAGATTTCAATTCCCACCAAGGATCTGCTTTGTGTTTAGATAGAAACTGTGATAGGAATCATACCTTTTGCCAGATCTGCAAACTCCTTTGCTATTCTTATAATTCCAGCAATCCTAATCTGCCTCCCACAGCTGTCCAATTGTCCAGCCTCCAACGGTATCCACACAGAGAATAAGATTGAGAGAATTAGGGTTTTGCTTTTCTTGTGCTAGCAAGATTAATGAAAATCCATCTACAAATCTCAAACCCTAGCAGCTTATTTTTATAAGCCCAAACGAGCTTGGCCCGTCCTACAATTTAACTCGATCCAATATTTAATTAATCTAATTAATTAAATCCGGTCCATGAATTAATTAATTCGGGCCTATTAATAAGCGATCCAATTAATTAATTATCCAACGCTTATCAATTAATTAATTGGCGGATCTCAATCTTCTAGTTCTCCTTTTTTGTGTAACCCATTAGGTTCCCAATCACGATGCCTAACGACGTGAATTATTATTTTGATCTAATCAAAATCGATAAATCAAAACACCCTTTTGATTTATCTCTAATTCACATCCGTCGTCCCAGATTGACATCTAGCAATGTGTCAGGGCAATACATGTGACGGGAAATGTCATGTGGTATGACAAAATCAAACTCGTTCGTTTATCGTGAAACTATAATCCCTTCGTCAATATGATCCGATCAATTACGAGATATGGATTGTGTCAATCTCGATTATCGATCATATCTTTATTCCACTTATTAAGTCAATGTAAGTCGAAAACTCCTTTTCGACTTATAGGTACACCTTGGCCAAGGATTTTGTAATCAACTTAATCGGATGAAATGTAGATCATAAACTCTTACTATCTAAGAGCGACGAATCCTCTATTGATCATTCATAACCTTCATATGATTCTTGACATACCCGAACGATGCCGTATTAGCGGCCCTTGACAGAGCAACTTCCAGTATCACCAAAGCATGACTGTCCCCACATAAGGTACTATGATAATCTCAAGTCGAAGGATCAATTGCACTACCGAACGTTAGAGATTAACCACTGACACTCAGATAGTTATCCATGTGGAATCTCTCAGCAGGTCTCCAATGTTTTGTTCTGTAACAAAATATCCACGTGTTCATTTAAGTGTCACTACACTTTAGCTTGTGAGATCAGCTACTTACTTCACAAGTAAGGAATGCCACACGTGGTGGTCTATCCGTAATAACGATATCCGTATCTCGTTATTACTTACGACCACGGATGATTTAAGATTCAATCATATGTAATTTGTATCTCACAATCACAACTCCTTGTGATTAACAAATTACCGAAACTTGAATCTACGGACTCTATTATTTATTATAATAGATCTTGCCATAATAAATGCATTAAACATATATCAAAAGTACTTATGCCCAAAGTTGATTGGACCTAGGGCATAATACTTACAAACTCCCACTTGCACTAGATCTAATCACTTATGTATCTAATATCATAAGAGCTCACATGACGATCATGTTTATACTGCGACAACTCCTTGCCAGTGGATCTGCAATATTATCAATTGTGAGAATTTGTTCTTTCTTTTACGTCATTTTTTTGTACTATCTCTTTGATGAGATGGTACCGCCTCAACACTTGTTTGGATCATCGATGAGACCTTAGTTCCAACAATGCTAGGAACTATTCCAAGTTCATTAATGAACTTCTTGACCCATACTACAACCTTTGCTTCTAAAACAATAGTGTATAAGACTCTCACTATTGAATCAACGGTGGTTTCCTGTTTGGAACCTTTCCAATACACCGTTTAAGAGTAAATCAATATCCTGATTGAAATTTGCTATCTTTCTAGTTTGACTAGAAGTTAGCATCAGTGTATTCATAAACTCTCAATTCATTTTCTCCATATAAAATTTTCTCAAGATTTTATTTTTGTAGATTGCGATAAATTAAGCAATCTTCTAGATCTATATCTATAGATCAAGTTGCTTCTCATATATCTTTATGAAGAAATCTTTTAACAACCATAACTTCAACGATTGAAACGTAGGAATGTCGTTCCTATTAATAATATCAGGAATGCGACAACGCTCCCACTATTTTCTTGTAAACACACAACTCTTCACTTTTGATAAAATCAAACATTTTGATTTTTCTATCAAATCGAAGATTTCAACTCCAAGAGGCCTGCTACAAGAATTGATTAAGCTAACATACATTGTAAGCATATTTGGATTCAAAACTTTCGAGTCGTGTCATGCACACTTTCTCTTGCAGGTTCCTGTTAAGGAATATAGTTTTGACATCCTTTTGCCATAACTCATAGTCATGGTATGTAGCTATCGCAGGTAAAATCCGAATGGACCTTAGCATGGCTATAGACAAGAAAAATTCATCAAAGTCAACTCTGTCTTTGTTGTAATATTTTGCTATTAGCTTCGCTTTGTATGTATGGACGTTTACATCCATGTTGACCCATTTTACATAAACTCATTTACAACCTATGGGTTTTATCCCATCAGGCGGTCGATCAAGGTTTAAACATTGTTTACATACATCGAGTCCATCTCGGATTCATGGCCTTTCGCCATCTCCTTGAGTCAACACTTGACTTTATTTTGTGTAACCAATAGGTTCATCATCCTCGATTAATAATACTTGATTAGTAATCATGGACTCATACCTTCTAAGAGGTTGAATGATCCTATAAGATTTACATAGAGTTGATCTGTTCTCAGAAGTCTCCACTTCCAAATCAGGAGCATGTCCCTCATTAGGTGTGAGATCACACTCAGATTTATCTACTTGGTCAACCATATCCGTGGATTCTTGAACTCCTTCAAGATTCATTCTACTCTTATGTCCTCTCCTAGAATAAACACTTCCTCTAGGAGTTTAACATGTCTTGAGAGGAACATCTTCTTCTCAATGAGATTATTGAATTGATATCCAATTTTATCTTTTGGATATCCCACAAATATTTATTTATCGAATTTAGCCTTAAGCTTATCTGAATCAGTGCACTTCATAAGCGTCACAGCCCCAAACTCTCATATTTGACAAGTTGGGCATTTTGCTTTTCCATAACTCGTATGGAGTTTTGTCGACCGACATAGATGAGACATGACTTAGTGTGTAGAACATTGCAATCAATGCATGACCCCAAAACTTTTTTGGAAGGTTTGCACGACCTATTAATTAATCGCACTATATCTAATAGTTTGCGATTCCTCCTTTCAGACACTATTATTTTATAGTGTATGTAAGGAGTTCACTGCAAGAGAATCACATTCTCTTTTAAATAATCTAAACTTTATCTTTAAGATATCTCCACCTCAATCGGATCTTAGTGTTATAATATCTTTACTAATTGTTTCTCTACTTCTAACTTGAATCCCTTGAACATTTCAAGAGTTTCACGTTTAAGTTTTATCAAACATACATGACCATTTCTGAAATAGTTATTAGTAAGTGTGATAAGAGAAACTCATCTAGGATTAATCGGCATGGATCCACATACATCACTATGTATTAGATCCAGCAATTGTACAGACTTTTCACCTTTTAAGTAAAAGGAGATTTGGCCATTGTGCCTAATAGCCACAATCACATTTGTCAAATGATTCAAAACCAATTGACCTCAAATATACATCTATATGTAATTAGTTGACCGAGTCTACAATGCTAGATATAAGCGGTATTCAGATTATCACCTTTATGCCTCTACATTTCTATACTTACTATAGAATACTCAGTATTTAGAATATAAATGTTATTTTGTAATTCACCATAACCATTAAGATTAAAAGGAACAACAATTGTCCTTAACATTAATATCGTTCATGTTCAAACATGAAATTCTTTTATAAATACAAAATATTCATTCGAAAATATTCTGAATTACACAGCAACTAAATTGCAGAGAAGTAGTAAAAACGGTGTGAACTAATAGAGAAAATCTGGCTTCTCATGTTTAAACATTTAATAACATTCACAGAGAAAAAAATAAAAGAAAATTTAATCACTATTTCTGATCCCAGGAGAAGCTGTCAATTCAAAGATCCTCGGCAGGTTGGAAGATTTATGATAAAATTCTTTTATAATTACAAAATATTGATTAGTAACAAATTTGTCTTAGCGACGACAGAGAAGAAAGTGAGGAAACTGGGTAAAGAACGTAGTATTCTGGAAGATAAATAGAATATTTTATTTCATTAAGAATAATGAATAAAACCATTCATATATATATATATATATATATATAAATGCAAGGAGTAAAGGGTAATAATTAAAAAAAATGATACCATAGCAAGATTGAGTTATCTAAAAGATAGAGTTTAAAATAATTTGGACAATACATTTCAAACAAATATAAAAAGAAATCAGTAATAATTGAGAAAAAAAAAAGGAAAATGCTGATGACTATGTAATGAAAACTTGAAGTTACTTTCATAATCTTTGCATGAGGATGTTTACGAGTAGCAAAATGACATTCATTTAGAGTATAATAAAATATAATACTTGAAAACTGAAGAATTCTTTTCCTAAAGCATTTAACAAAACTTGAGGTTTCATAATTAACATCTGAAATGAAAAATAAAGTAATGTACCATTCTAGCCCTTTTTAACTGTTGTTATGTTTATCTTGCAAGATTTTCTTGTGTGAGCAAAATACGAACAAGTTTAATCTAAATTTTCAAATATGATAATAAGGAAGATGTATAAAAAGCATATAAATTTGTGAATGCAAAGTATGTCTAAAAATTCTACAAGTAAGGCGATGAGTGTAAAGTACGATTGGACTCAATATTTTGAATAGGAAGTCTACCAAATTAAGATAAATTCACGACCACAATTACATAATGAAAATATAAATAATACCAAATAAATAATTTCACTTATTCACCTCATGCAATCGATTCACTGATTGTGTGATGGACACAATTTAAGTTGTCATAATATCTTTTCTTTATTGGATATCTTAATTCTAAAACCTGTAGAGAAACAAACATCTGTAATTAACAACACAACTTTTTTAAACTTTAATTTTCAACAAAATAATAAAAAGTTAATACAATTTTCACCACCTACAGCCGAGAAGTCATATTAGATTTGCAAAACAACAAATTGTTATAAATAATTTTGCAAGTAAAGAAAAAAATTGAAAAGGAGAAAAAAGAAATCAGCTATCTTTTTAATTTAGCAACATATTCACACATATGTATACATATTCACGCACATATATACAAATTATTTAATTATAATAGACAAACAAACAAAAATATTCTAATTTTTGTCGATGTGAACAAAGAAAGTTTTCGAATGAATAAATTGATTTTACTTATTTAATTTACTCATATGGAATATGAAAAGAAATAAACAGAGTTAGACAACTTTATCAAAAATCTTAAACACAATATTGTAAACATGTTGTAATACTTAAATTTAGTGTAATTTAATAGAAATAGTATATGTTTTATCCTACGATTACACATCTTTCATACATATATTTTATAAAAATTATAATTCCATTTTTTCAATTTCGTTTGCATTGTTCTATTGATCTTTTTATTACAATCAAATGTTAAATTACTCTTGGTCTTATAATGGAAAATAAGGATAGTAAAAACAAAACATAAGCATGTTTTTTTCAGAGATATGGACACAAAAAAGTACTTACAACTGTAGGGAGACTTTCTTTGAACCTCCTGAAAAACAAGTCTATTCCAAATGTTATGCAGCAATTTCATTTCTTCAACTTGCATTGTTTTCATGACGATGCCCTCTACCCATGTATAAATGAAAGAATTTCCTTGTATACTACATTTTTAGTGCATCTCATGTGCAAAGTTTCAATAGTTGATGGGTTCAGTAGAACTTTTAGAGATTTGCTTGTTTTAGCTCTTGACAACGCCACATAAAGCTGACCATGACAAAAAAATGGCTCTGGAAGATATAAACCGACAAAATCAAGTGTCTGTCCTTGAACTTTGTTTATTGTCATTGCGAAGCATGGTCTAATTGGAAAATTGAGTTATTTTGAATGGAATTGAAGTTTGATTACTTTGAAGTGGTATAAAAGGAATTCTTGGCAAAAAAACATGCTTTCCACAATATTCGCCAGATGTAATTTCAGCAAGAATTACATTCTTTTCAAATTTACGACAAGTAAGTCATGTTCCATTGCATAATCCTTTGGAAAGATTAATATTCCGCAGCAACAAAACTGGACAGTTTATTTTAAGGTTCAATTCATGTGGTGGAATACCATTAGAGGTCAAACTATTCAAAAAATCTTCTTGTAAGCTCTGTTCTAATTTATCAACTGCTTCATCAAAACTATAGTATGTAAAAATTTCACCAGGAATTTTTTCCAATAAAATTTGTTAATATGATCAACACATTCATTCCTAGGAGTAAGAATAACTCGATTTGCCATTGTATGTAGATTGTTAGCATATATTTCTATGTTTGGAAATACATGATCGATTAAAATTTTTAAAGATGTTTTTTCATCAATGAATGGCACAATTATATTCTCAGGAAGTTGAATGCAATTGCAAGTATGTTGTTCTTCTATTCCGTTTCCAATTCTTAACAAATAGTCACAAAACGTAGGATCAAATTTTGCTCTCATATTTTCAACTAATGGCAAATGTGATAACAAAGACCACAACTCAAAGAAAACTAGCTTTCATTATATCTTCTTTTTTTCCTCTTGATACTACTGGTAGAACTTGTCGAAAATCCCCTCCAAGAACCATCACTTTCCCACCAAAAGGCAAGTTACAATCGGTAATATCTTTTAGCATTTTGTCTACAGCTTCAATAGCACATCGATTTACCATTGGTGCTTCATCCCAAATTATTAACTTACACATTTTTAACAAACTTCCTAAAGTTGATTGTTTGCTAACAGAGCATCTTATTTCACCAACTGTTTCTAAAGGAATTTTAAACCTTGAATGAGCAGTTCGACCTCCAGGCAAAAGAGATGCAGATACTCCAGAAGATGCAGTTGCTAAAGCAATTGAATTTTGAGACCTTACAGTAGTTAGCAATGCTTTATATAAATAAGTTTTACCTGTGCCGCCTGGACCATCAATGAAGAAAGCACCACAGGATCCTGTTGTTATTTTTTCCATAATTGTATTGTATGCAAATTGTTGTTTGTCATTTAAACTTGTTGCACAAATATAACTTCCTTCAATATTTAAATTTGTCGTCTCATCTTCAAGCATTTTCCTTAATCTATCATTTTCATTTATATCTACATTGAATGGCACCATTTTATAGTCATTTATGTTTTGGCTGAAACATTCTAAAATACAACTAATATCCTCTAAAGCTCATAGTTCAGCAATATGTGAAGGTATATTTTTATGCAAATAATGATCAACCATATAACATTTGAATTTGTTCCATAATAACTTCGGATCATTAGGACTGCAAAGTATAAGAAGTGTAGCAAAAAGTTGTCTTAAATAAATAGGCATTTCATAAACAATAGATTCGGATACACATTCTTCACAATGATTATCTCCACTTAATAAACCATGTAGAAGTGCTGCTTCTCGATATGTAACAGCAGTAACTCCATTTAACGTTCGTAAATCCTCATATGATGTTGGACTAGGAATATGATTTAAAAGAACACGGAGGAAATACCGTTCTCCTTCAGATGGATTTGCTGTAACAATTCGTCCTATAACAACTTGTTTTTTTCTGCGACTCCAAATTTTTTTATTTGCATTCCAAACAAAATGTGTTGGTAAATCTCGATACAAAAGTGTACGAACAAACTTATCTAAACTATTCATTCGAAAAAATTCAGTTAACATTGTTTTTTTGGTGTTTTCATTGCCAACAATAGTAGATAAATCATCTTCATTGTCGTATGTTACTTGTTGATGATTTTCAATGTGAAGTTGTAAAGAATATACCGTTGGGAAAATTTCTTACAAATTGAAAGAAAAAATTCTCCACATAGCTTCAGGTGGAGATATCCATCTAACAGATTGAAAAGTAGAAATTTCATCCATTTCTTTCTCTTTTTCATTGGTGCCGACTGAAAAATTGACACGATCATGTCCTTTTTATATATATTTTTATAGATATTTTACAGCTTTAATAGATGAACATACTTCAACATTAATATGGCAATCAAATTTTGCACTTAAATAAGGATTATATGGTACAACCCATCGATTGTCTAGCATATGACTTCTAACTTGAACACAAAAACCAGTATTGCGACGCTTATACAATGGGTATTAGTTTTGACCAAATAGGGTAGTATTAGAAAAATCTCTTGGGTATTTATTTTTACAACCTTTATTTGCATGCATGCATTTTTTGGATACATATTTTCGCAAGGACCATGCATATTATGTCTAACATAATGAAGGGGAATTTATTTTTATCTGGAATTTCACATGATACTATCTTATCAACTTCATCAGCACAAGATATTTTATGTCTAGAGCTAAACATTAATAACATATGTACATGAGAAAGCCATCTTTTTTGGAATTCAATCACATATATATGAGCAATAACAGGTCCTAAAATATTTGATTTGCACAAATCATGTTTCAATTCTTCCAATTTTGCTCTGAATATACGTACAATTAAATCAGGTCTATTTTGAACTTCATCATTGTTTTCTAGGTTTTCCTTAATTTCTTGCCAATTTGGATTACATGTTATAGTCAAGAATATATCAGGTTTTCCATAACGTTGAACAATAGCCATTCCATCCATGTATCTTCTTAACATATCACGAGGCCCAGAAGTGAAAGATTGTGGTAAAACAAATTTTCTTCCAACTTTGCACCCTCTTGTTTCCCCATCTTGAACACTGTCTACAATACCTTGGTACAATTCAGCACGAATTTGTTTTTGATTATTGTGAAAGTAGTCTAAGCTAGCAGTTTCAATCTTTACATACATATTTACAACATATTGTTGAAATAATCTTCCAGCATGAAGCAACACAGACTTATCGGAAAGCCCTATTTGTAATTTATAACAATAATATTCTTGACAAGAGACCTAACTACATTTTTTCGCTTGGCTGAACACTGTAAAATCCAAGTAGTAACCAAATTCAATACACATTTATAACACAAAGTACTGCAAAAAAAATGTAAAACTCTACCAAATGATATATTCACAAACCTTCATTTTCTTTTTTGATAAATTCAGTTGCATTAGTGGTGTTAGAAAAAGCACCATATGTTGGCAAATGTTGAGGCTCAAAGTATGTACTTTTATGTCTCTCAATTCCCTCATGCCAATCAGATTCCCCGTGTGCAAACAGTAATAGATATTGCAACGGATCATAGCAGCCATAATAATAATGAACTCTATGTGAATCATTAGAATGCCCATATATTGCGATATCTCGAGCATGAATATTAGTGTTTTCATCATCTTCAACCCATATAGCAGCTACTTGATATGCTGTGGGTGCATTAAAAACTCTTTGATTAAGTCCTGGATCACAACGTATATGTATTTTATGATGATGTACGTTCCTCATATGACCTAAAGACCTAAAAAATTTACCATATGGGTTTTCAAGATTTCAATTAAGACAATCAAAGTCGATTCAACAAAGTTTGATGAAATTTTCTTATGATTTTCAACTTCATTCTCTGTATCGTAAAAATATAACTGCATATAAGAAGGCATATTATTGTGTGGCACAAGTTGATTTATATAATGATGTACTTGTCCTTGAACTCTAAATGTGCAGATACCTTTGTATGTTTAAAGAGTTCTTTATTGTATTTGACACCAAATGAAGTGAAAGCAAAATGATTATTATATCCCCAAGCAATTTTTTTGAATTCCATACAATGACTTTCTTTTTATGCAAATAAATTGAACAATTCAACTGGTGAATCACATGTAAAAAGCTTAACTTTTCCATCACAACAACAAAATCCTTTACTTTCTCTATAAAATTTGCATCTGTTACAATATTTACAATAAGTACAACTGGGCAATTTAAATGTAGCAGATGGTATCTTCAATCCGTTCAAAGTTCTTTGCAATTCAAAATTCAAAATATTATGTCTTTCTTGATTGGAAGTTAAAGTGTCAAAGTCTTGATGAGTTGTGGATTCATGCAATTCGACAACAACAAAAGAATTATTTTTAGATAACGTAGGCTCATTTCTTCTCTTATGATAATTAGTGCAATTGTTTCTAAGTTTATTTCGTCTATCTCTTTGTCTTTGAATTCTTTGTTCGTGAATAGAATTTCTGTGTAACTCATTTGCACTTTCCGAGATAGCATCGACGTTATCGAACGAATGGTCTATTTCCAAAATATCCATCACAATAGCAGCATCAACTAAGACAATTTCAAATCATGATTAATATATTTATTAAAATATTCACGAAAAATAACAAAAATATCTATGGAATATCACCACATGAATTAGAAGAAATCATTCAAGAAATATTCAATTACATTTTCTAAAAATACAACACATAAATTCTGAATTTAACCAACATGATTTAAACGCTGACATAATGTTTCTGTTAAAAAACCACCGTAACAACAAAAATTAGAAAATATATAAAAATCGAAAAAAAAATTAATGAAGACAATGATTTTGCAAAAAAAGTTGCCAATAAACAGTATACATATAGCAATAAATAACATAATTTCACTAAAACAAAATTGCGAACATATATATACACAAAAACAAACAAGTACTTAGCAACAAAATTGTTGCAAGTCGAACAACATCCAATATCCGATAGAATAAAACATGCATAAAGAATAACTACAACCTTAGTCTTTTGTTTATTGATGGAGAAAAACGAAACACAACAAAATCAAGAAAAAACATAAACAAAGTAAGAGATGGAGGAAGAAATACCTTTTTTAAATATTTTGAAGATTATAGAGTTTAATTTCTGGAATTATTTGAAAGGAATTATGTCAAGTTTTGGCGTGGAATAATTAGAGAGAGAAAAGAAGAAGATAAAGAAAATATATATATATATATATATATATATATATATATATATATATATATATAGAATGTATTTCTTAATCTTATCTTATCTTAAGTGTAATAAATATCTGAACTGTAGAGAAAGTTAAATATCTAAACTGGAGAGAAGGAAAAAATGATTTATTAAATAGCAGAAGAAATAAAATATATGAATTGCAAAGAAGAGAAAAAAAAAATTGAATTGCACAGTAACTAAATTGCAGAAAAGTAGGAAAAAAAAATTCTATCAACTGAAAGTTATACATGCTATGTTTTTAAAAATTTCAAAAAAAGAAAAAAAAATCTGTGAATTGGACCATTTAGATGGCTATCTTACCTTCTTGATTGATCAAGGCTTACGAAATCTAAGTTCGAACCAGCAGGAGAAAAGAAAATTGTTGAATTTCGAACTTACCGTATATTGATGTCACTTACAGTATATTGGACACATACACTGAATTACAGTAAGAACCTAAACTTACCGTATATGGCACTTACCGTATATGCCTTTAATACAACGAAATCTGGTACGAACCTAAATTTACCATATATTGATTTTGCACTTACCGTATATTGACAAAGTACCACGAAATACAGTATGAACCAGAAAATTCACCAAATATCTTCAATTAATAATAATTAAATAAGAAAAATTATCCTTTAATGATTTACATTATATTAAATAAAATAAAATAAAATACGAAATTATGGAATAAACGAAATCGTGCGTAAAAAGAAAAAAAACAACTTAAATTGATGATTTGGAATGGAAAACATCGGATTTTGGCCTTGAAAACGGCTCACACCCAGCGGAGCTCGGTGGCCACGATGTGCACGCTGAATAGAGGTTTTCGAATTGGGGTCATGAGCACGATTCTGTAAAGCATAGCCAAAGTTATGGTCGAAATACTAAAAAATGACCAAAACTGCACAAAAAGATTACTTTGGGGGCCGAAGTGCAGAAGTACCAAAAGTTTAAGGGCCTGGGATTGCAATTTTTAAGGATGAAATTGATAGAAAAGTCAAATTATGTGGACTAAAAAGTACAAGATGAAAGTTGAAGGACTTGACGAGCAATTACGCCGAAGATTTTATTTTGGTATGATTATTGAGGTTTTACTATTTTTGGTCAAACAAAATCGGATTCTACTAATCTGTTTTTGCAAAAATACGATAACTCCTAGATCAACGGCAAAATCCAGTAAGTGAAAATCTCGTAAGCAAAGCGTAAATTCGGCATGCGTACAATCAAACAAATACTGTATATTCTATTTTCCATGAATAGTTCAAGCAAATACGGTGTATTCCATTTTTCATAAATAGTGCACCACATATTTATTTTCCTTTTGTTTTTGTTTTGCCCTTATTTTCCATGAAACTAATCCAACACACGTTCATTTATAGATAAAAATAATCCAGCACACTTTTATCTACACTGTCAAACCTCAGTTTCAACATCACCACTACTTTGCTTGAAGTCAACAATAACAATCACTACTAATTTTTACATTAGTCAACAAAAACGACCACATTTAAAAAAAGGTCAAACCTCAGTTCAACATCATCACTACTTTGCCTGAAGTCAACAATAACATGATTTTTACTTTAGTCAACAAAAACGACCACATTTAAAAAAAGAGGATTTCACATGAATAGTACAACACATGTTTTATGTACAGTAGTGTGAAACCTCGGTTTCAAGATGAATAGTACTTTGGGATCGATGAAACTAATCCAACACACGTTCATCTACATATAAAAATAATCCAGCCCACGTTCATCTACACGGTCAAACCTCAGTTTCAACATCATCACTACTTTAACTGAAGTCAACAATAACAGTCACTACTAATTTTTACTTTAGTCAACAAAAACGACCACATTTAAAAAAAGGTCAAACCTCAGTTTCAACATCACCACTACTTTGCCTGAAGTCAACAATAACATGATTTTTACTTTAGTCAACAAAAACGACCACATTTAAAAAAAGAGGATTTCACATGAATAGTACAACACATGTTTTATGTACAGTAGTGTGAAACCTCGGTTTCAATATGAATAGTACTTTAGGATCCTCTCTTTTATAGTAAAGGAGGAAATATAAAAACTAGTCGAATGCCCGTGCATTCGTTATTTCGAAGGTAATGTTAGCGTTCCTTGAAACTAAAATTATCTCTCTTTTTTGTGACTTTGATGCATAATATAACATTTTTTCATTTTCTCGTTTCTCCATAGTTAAAAATTGTTGATACTCAGTTTTATTATCAAAGATTATGAAGGTAGAAAATAATTACGGAAGAACGTGAATTTTATTAAATGGTAAATGGAACCTAAGAACATTAAACAATTGCAACAGAAGTCGTAATTTCATTCTGCACAATCTTTTTGATAAAATGTTTACAAACAAGAAATGAATAGTCCGTATTTAAAGAATTAAGGTTCAACTCAAAGCAACCAAAGAATGGAACACACTTGACAAATGTACTAATGAATCAAATATTAATTTGAACAAATATCTGAATGCCAATATAATCAACACTCGGCAATATCATAGGATTCATAAAAAAAAATGTATTGTGATACTATATAACTGTTTAAACAATTAGTTATCGAAAAGCATTAGTTCATGTTCGATAAATTATAAAAAGTGCAACGAAAAATCAAAACAACAATTAAGAAGACTATATCAATTTCACATAAACCAAAAGGGAAAAAAAACTATACAAAAGATAAGCTACATGCAAGGTTTAGTTCAACACTGCTAAAACCATCTGATTAAGAAAAATATAATAACAGTTGTACATATCACGTTTCCACTTTTCAACCCAAAATATCAAAAAAAAAATAAATAAATCTATGAAGTGGACCATTAGATGGCTATCTTACCTTCTTGATTGATCAAGACTTACGAAATCAAAATTCGGACCAACGGGAGAAGAGAAAACTGTTGAATTTCAAACTTACCGTATATTGATGTCACTTACTGTATATGGGACACATACACTGAAATACGATAAGAACCTGAACTTACCGTATATGCCTTTAATACAATGAAATTCGGTAAGAACCTGAACTTACCGTATGTGCCTTTAATACAATGAAATCCGGTAAGAACCTGAATTTACAGTATATTGGCTTTCCATTTACCGTATATTGACAAATGACCACGAAATACGGTATGAACCAAAAAATTCATCAAATATCTTCAATTAATAATAATTAAATAAGAACAATTATCCTTTAATGATTTACATTAAATTAAAGAAAATACGAAATTATGAAATAAACGAAATCTTGCGTAAAAAGAAAAAAAATAACTTAAATCGACGATTTGAAAAGGGAAATAATGAATTTTGGCCTCTAAAATGACTGGCACCCAGGGGAGCTTGGCGGGCACGACGTGCGCGCTGAAAATAGCTTTCCGAATTGGGGTCATAAGCGCGATTTTGAAAATCGTAGCCAAAGTTATGGCCGGAATACTAAGGATGGACCAAAACTGCACAAAAATATGACTTTGGGGGAAGAAGTGTCAAAAGTTTAAGGACCTAGGATTGCAATTTTTTAGGATGAAATTGATAGAAAAGTCAAATTATAAGGACTAAAAGGTACAAGATGAAAGTTGAAGGACTTGACGAGCAATTACCCCGAGGACTTAGCTGCAATAAATGAAAGTAGCTTTTGCTCCGTGTGCATGGAGCTTTTGGGCTCTATGTGCAACGAGCTTTTGCTCCATGCGCATGGAGCTTTTGCTCCTTTCATTTATTGCAGCTAAGTCCTCGAGGTAATTGCTCGTCAAATCCTTCAACTTTCATCTTGTACTTTTTAGTCCTCATAATGTGACTTTTCTATCAATTTCATCCTTAAAAATTGCAATCCTAGGTTCTTAAACCTTTGGCACTTCTGCACTTTGGTCCCCAAAGTCATCTTTTTGTGCAGTTTTGGTCCTTTCTTAGTATTTTGGTCATAACTTTGGCTACGATTTTCAGAATCGCGCTCATGAACCCAATTCGGAAAGTTCTTTTTGTCGTGCACGTTGTGGCCACCAAGCTTCGCTGGGTGCGAGTCGTTTTCGAGGTGAAAATTCGTTTTTTCCCTTCCAAATCGTTGATTTAAGTTATTATCTTATTTTTACGGCTAGATTTCGTTTATTCCAAAATTACGTATTTTATTTTAATATGATTATTGAGTTTTTGCTATTTCTTGTAACATTCCGAGATTTTTTTATTCCATATTTACATCTTTTATTTTGATATGATTATTGAGCTTTTGTTATTTTTTATTGATAACATTCCGACAATATATTTTATGTGTTCGAATTTTTTGCTTAGCTATTCATGTACATCTACCAATTAGTATTTTTCTATTTTTGATTGATAACATTTTGATAATATATTGTATATGTTCGAATGATCTAAATAAATATCAAAAATAGTTAAACAAACGTCAAACGCGTGTGTTAAAAAGAGACGTATAACTCGTTTTTTTGAATATATTACTTATGTTTTTGTTTTCATTTTCGGGCTCACAACGGAATATCAAATGAAGTGGAAATATTTTAACATCATTTTGAAGTACTCACGGCCTAATATTTCACGACGTTAATGGTGTTCGAAATGGCCAATCGTAGCAAAAGTTACGACGCGTCAAAGTAGGCTGCTCCAAACTAATATTTTGAAAATTTCGATAACAATCTAACTTTAAAAAATATTCGATGACTGTATGCTAGCCGAATCCATAAATCTTCTATTTCCTCTTGAAACTCATTTCGAGAACTATATCGTAGATATATCGAATGATCTAAATGAATATCGAAAATAGTTAAACGGACGTCAAACGCGTGTGTTAAAAAAGACGTATAACTCGTCATTTTGAATATATTACTTATGTTTTTGTCTTCATTTTCGGGCTCACTATGGAATATCAAACGAAGTCGAAATATCACATTCTTAATATCATTTTGAAGTACTCACGGCCTAATATTTCACAACATTAATGGTGTGCGAAACGGCCAATCGTAGCAAAAGTTACGGTACGTCAAAGTAGGTCATTCCAAACTAATATTTTGAAAATTTCGATAACAAGCTAACTTTAAAAAAATTTCGACGATTGTACGCTAACCGAATCCATAAATCTTCTATATTCTCTCGAAGCTCATTTCAGGAACTATATCATAGATATATCGAATGATCTAAATGAATATCGAAAATAGTTAAACGGACGTCAACGCGTGTGTTAAAAAAGACGTATAACTCGTCTTTTTTAATATATTACTTATGTTTTTGTCGTCATTTTTGGGCTCACTACGGAATATCAAACGAAGTTAAAATATTACATTCTTAATATCATTTTGAAGTACTCACGGCCTAATATTTCATGACGTTAATGGTGTGCGAAATGGCCAATCGTAGCAAAAGTTACGGCACGTAAAAGTAGGCCGTTCCAAACTAATATTTCCAAAATTTCGATAACAAGCTAACTTTAAAAATTCTTCGACTATTGTACGCTAGCCGAATCCATAAATCTTCTATATCCTCTCGAAGCTCATTTCGATAACTATATCGTAGATATATTGAATGATCTAAATGAATATTGAAAATAGTTAAACGGACATCAAACGCATGTGCTAAAAAAGACGTATAACTCGTCTTTTGAATATATTACTTATGTTTGTGTCTTCATTTTCGGGCTCACTACGGAATATCAAACGAAATCAAAATATTACATTCTTAATATCATTTTGAAGTACTCACGGCCTAATATTTCACGACGTTAATGGTGTGCGAATGATAAACTCCATATCCGGTATTGGCCATATTCGGTATGAGACTAAATTCGGTATGCCACCAATAATTGAAATCCGGTATGCCACCATGTGTTGAAATCCGGTATGCCAAGTTATGCTGAAATTCGGTATCCTTACAATGAAATACGGTATGCTATCCGGTATTGGCCATGTCCAGTATGCTACCTACATTTACCAAAATCCGGTATGTCAAGCTGTACTGAAATCCGGTATGTGAAAGTTGATATACGGTATGCATCCAAATCCGGTATTGGCCATATCCGATATGCTGCCTAATCCTTTGAAATTTGGTAAGTTCAAACCCCGTAAGCAACCAAAGATGAAATTCGGTATGCTGGGAAATCTGAAATCCTGTATCTTTTAAAACATTGATCAAATCCAATATTCAAAAATTGCAACTCCAGCAGCCTCTCAGCAGCAGCATTGGCCAGAGATAAATGAAGGAAAATGATGAAAAATTGATGAAGAAGAATCGAGCCTTGACTCTCATCTTCTACTTTTTAGTCCTCGTAATTTGACTTTTATATCAATTTCATCCTTCAAATATTGCAACCTTAGGTCCTTAAACTTTTGGCACTTGTACACTTCGGTCTCCAAAGTCATCTTTTCGTACAATTTTGGTCCTTTTTTAGTATTTCGGCCTTTGGCTACGGCTGCGGTTATCAGAATCGCGCTTATAACCCCAATTCGAAAAAATATTTTCAACACACACATCTTCACGACTTAGCTTTGCTAAGAGCAAGTCATTTTTTAAGCCAAAATCCATTGTTATTCTCTCCAAATTATCAGTTTAAACTATTTTCTTCTTTTTATGAAAACATTTCGTTTAATTCCATAATTTCATGTACTATTTTCATGTGATTATTGAAGTATTACTATTTTTTTATAAAATTACGATAATAATATTTTTTTTCAACTACATTTTGTTATAGCTTTTACAACTTCTTTAGCTGATCTACACTACCAACATACATAAAATAATAATCAAATAGATATTAACATTCAAACACATAATATTAATATCCTGCTGTATAAAAAATATACAAAGAGCGAATAAAATATAATATTTAATTTCATTACAATTAAGTTAATGCTATTGCAATTAACGAGGACGTATAAAATATTCACCATAACAAATATCTAATACAATCTTTCTTCTATATATTGACATCCTGTCTGCTGCAACTATTTCTATTGGATGTCTTAAAACGAGACATTTTATATATTTCAGCACAAAAATTGCACAATTTGGCCTGTAAAAAAAACACTTTAAACGTTAGACTAAATTAATACCAAAATTATAAAATTAAACTAAATATAATAAAATATATATTAATAAACAAAACACTCACCCATTACGTGCACAAGGTAAATACGGAACTATCTCAAACCCCGTTACTACATCTTTATATTTCATTAACCTTGGTTTTTCGTTAAAAAAATTTGAACATTGCAATAATGTCTGAACCACTTTGAATACTGCACTTACATAAATCCTCACCTCTTCTAATGTATGAATATTATGGCTGCAATCATACACCTCGAACTTCCATTCCTGAAAATTCACAAGAAAAACATACCAAATATTGCCTGAATATGCACATGGAATTAATATATAATTACACATTACCCATGGAGAACCACCAACTGGCAATTTACCATCTAAGTACTCCTATAAAATGAGAATATTTCCTGCATCTTCACTTGCATCTCCATCTTCAAACTGTTGTTGCCACATAATTTGACGAGCACATTCACTTTCAAATCTAAAATCCAAATTCCATTTTCTTTAGACACCAATGTGCAACCATCAACAATCAACCGCTTCAATAGTTTTAACTCCATGTCAATATGCTAATAAAATAAACAAATATAAATTAAATATATCAAGTATAAAATGAAATTAATTACAGTAAATTAATTATAATTACTACTTACCATAGTATTCAACTCTTTAGTTGTATCCATAATATTTAATAACCAGTCTCTGCTATATACTTTAACACTTGCATCACGCCAATATGCACTACATAATATTACACCAATTAATATTAAATAGAGTAAATCACAAATATAATATTTAAATTTATACGGTAGAATGACATTAGTTACTTCGATGAATTCCGCATACAGCAACAAAAAAATATGCTAGTGTTTTTGACAAAATTGTAAAGGAAATACTTACAATTGCAAGAAGATTTGCTTAACTTGCTGGAAAATATGCTTCCTTCAATGATGACTTGTATCAATGTATAAAGGAAAGAATTTCTCTGTATACTACATTTTTAGTACGTGTTGTATGGGAAGTTTCAACAGATGATGGATTAAGTAAAACTTTCAGAGATTTGCTTGTTTTAGCTCTTGACAATGCTACATAAAACTGACCATGACAAAAAAACTGGCTCTGGAAGAAATAAACCAACAAAATCAAGTGTTTGTCCTTGAGCTTTATTTATCGTCATTGCAAAACATGGCCTGATTGGAAATTGAGTTCTTTTGAACGGAATTGAAGTTTAATCACTTTGAAGTGGTATAAAAGGTATTCTTGGCAAGAAAACATATTTTCCAAAATATTCACCACATGTAATTTCAGCAAGAATTACATTCTTCTCAAATTTTCAACAAGTCTTGTTCCATTGCATAGACCTTCGGAAGGATTGATGTTTCGCAATAACATGACAGGACAATTTATTTTAAGTTTCAATTCACGTGGTGGAATACCATTTGAGGTCAAACTATTTAAGAAATCTTCATCTAACCTTTGTTCAGATTTATGAATTGCTTCATCAAAGCTATAGTATGTGAAAATTTCACTAGAAATTTCTTCCAACAAAATTTTATTAATATGATCAACATATTCATTTCTTGGTGTAAGAATAACACGACTTGCCATCGTATGTAAATTGTCAGCATATGCTTCTATATTTGGAAAAACATGATGTATTAGAGTTTTTAAAGATGTTTTCTCATCATTGAATGGTATAATTATATTTTTCGGAAGTTGAACGTTATTACAAGTATGTTATTTCTCTGTTCCATTTCCAATTTTTAACAAATAATCACAAAAAGTAGGATCAAATGTTGCTTTCATATTCTCAACTAACGGAAGATGTACTAATATAGGCCAAAAGTCAGAAAAAACTAAGCTAGCTTTAATTATATCTTCTTTTTTTTCTTTTTGGTACTACTGGTAGAACTTGTCGAAAATCACCTCCAAGAACCATGACTTTGCAGCAAAAGGCAAATTACAATCGTTAATATCTCTCAACATTTTATCTACAGCTTCAGTTACACATCGATTTACCATTGGTGCTTCATCCCATATTATTAACTTACACATTTTTAACAACATTCCTAAAGCTGATTGTTTGCTAATAGAACAATTTATTTGACCATCAGTTTGTAGAGAAATTTTAAATCTTGAATGAGCAGTTCGACCTCCAGGCAAAAGAGATGCTGCTACTCCAGAAGATGCAGTCGCTAAAGCAATAAAATTTTGAGACCTTACAGTATTTAAAAGTGCTTTATATAAAAAAGTTTTACCTGTACCACCTGGACTATCAATGAAAAAAGCACAACCTGATCCTATTTTTATTTTTTCCATAATTATATCATATGCAAATTGTTGTTTATCATTTAAACTTGTCAAACAAATATTGTCTTTTTGAATATTCAATTTGTTGTCTCGTCTTCAATCTATCATCTTCATTTATATTTATATTGAATGGTACCATTTTGTAATCATTTATGTTTTTGCCCAAACATTCTAAGATACAACTAATATCTTCTAAAGCTTGCATTTCAGCAATATGTGAAGGCATATTTGTATGTACATAATCATCAATCATATAAGATTTGAATTTATTCCATAATAATTTCGAATTATTAGGGTTGCACAGCATGAGAAGTGTAGCAAAAAGTCGTCTTAAAGAAATAGGCATTTCAAAAAGAATACATTCGGATAGACATTCTTCACAATGATTTTCTCCGCTTAGTAAGCCATGTAGAAGTGCAGCTTCTCTATACGTAACAACAGTAACTCCATTTAGTGTTCGTAAATCCTCAAATGATGTTGGACCAGGAATATGATTCATAAGAACACGAAGGAAATACCGTTCTCCTTCAGATGTATTTATTGTAACAATTCGTCCAATAACAATTTATTTCTTCTACGAGTCTAGAATTTTTTATTTGCATTCCATACAAAATGTGTTGGAAAATCTCGATATAAAAGTATACGAGCAAAATCATCTAATTTATTCATTTGAAAAAATTCTGTTAACATTGTTTTCTTGTATTTTGATTTCTAACAACATTAGATAAATCATCTTTATTGTCGTATGTTACTTGTTGATGATTTTCGATACGAAGTTGTAAAGAATAAATCGTTGGGAAAATTTCTGACAAATTGAAAGAGAAAATTCTCCACATAGCTTCAGGTGGAGATTAAAAAGCAGAAATTTCATCTATTTCATTGTCTTTTTCATTTGTGCCAACTGAAAAATTGATACAATCATGTCCTTTATATACATATTTATACAAATATTTAATAGCTTTGATAGATGAACAGACTTCAACATTAATATGACAGTCAAATTTTGCACTTAAATAAGGATTATATGGTACAACCCATTGGTTATCTAACATATGACCTCTAACTCGAACAAAACAATTGCTATCACGACGCCTATACAATGGATATGAATTTTGACCAAATATGGTATTATTACAAAATTCTCTTGGATATTTATTTTTACAACCTTTATTTGGCTCCATACATACATTTTTTGGATTCATATTTCCACAAGGGCCATGCATATTATGTCTAACAATTACAAAATCAAGATGAGGGAATTTATTTTGTCAGGAATTTCACATGATATTATTATGTCAATGTAGAACCCCAAATAATTCTAGACTTAGTGGCACTAAGACATGAATATTGGATGGCTAAAGTATACTTCAGATTTTTAGTCTCATTTGAGACCCATTTTCGACATAGGAAACATTCGATTTGAAAAATGATATCTAAATAAAATTGTAGCTCTTTGAATTCGCTTTCCAACGCACTTTGAATTACCTCAATCGGATATCGGGAGAAGAAGTTATGATATAAATACTGAAGGCTGTGCAATATCAACGGGACTACAACCGGTCGACTGAAACTGCCTGAAATAAAAATTCTCGCTTTTCTCTAGAATTTAAATATTTATTTTCATCAATTATTTTTCTCAAAGGGTCACCCACGTTTTTGGCAATAAAAACCCCACTAAAGTGAAGCATTTAACCTTAAACTTAGATGACACCCATGTTTTCTCTCTTAAATGAAATTTGACCCTTCATTTGCTTTAAGTTATAGGATATTTACCTATAAATAGAGACCTCATTTCACTCATTTTTCTCACACCAAAAGCAAGAGCTTTTACATACTAAAGAAAGAGTTTCCAAGAGAGAAAAAAAGAGGGAGGAAAACGAGTTTTCCTAGAAGTTTAAAGAGTGTTTTCAAGCATCAATTCTCAACGATTTTCAAACATCCAAGAAGTGCATTTCTTTCAACATCCAAGTTTCATCAAAGTTTTCAATCCAAGTTTTCAAAGTTTCAAAAGCATCAGTCAAGGTAGGTAGAGGTGCAATGTGTTTAATCATGTTAAGTTATAAGTTTCGATTCATGTTAATGTTTGTATGTCAAATGGTACTCTGGTACGGCATATCTCTCTATGTTAATGTTTGTATGTCATATGGTACTCCGGTACGGCATACCCCTCTATGTTGAAGAAATGTTCATATGTCAAATGGTGCCCTCAGGTACGGCATATCCCTTCATGTCAAATGGTGTCTTCGGGTACGGCATGTATGAAAAGTTTATAAGGTTAATGTTTTGAAATGTATAGCTTGATCGCGAATGCACCTATGACACCTATTGAGTTTTTCAACTCACGGGTTTAATCACATCTCTACATATTGAAGGAATTCTACCTCGGGCATGGATGGAGAGTGATGCAACGAGCCCATGGAAATCCGGTGAATAAGTGATTTGGATTTATTTTTATGAAATGTTTTCCAATGTTATTTCTTTAAGTTTTGAATAATGCAGAATGCTAGAACAAGTTATGTTTTCTTCAAATAAATTACATTTTGTTGTTTTGAAAAATGATTCAGTGTTTTTGTTAAAAGTATTTGAATAATTACTTAAATTATTATCTGAAGATGTAAGCTTCCGCTAAAATGTATACACTTGTTACTAAACCACCGGTAAAGTAAGTAGCGTTCCGATCCACTAGGGGTAGGTGCGTTACAGTCAACTTCTTGAGCACAAGAGATTTTATATCCAGAATTGAATATTAACAACATATGTGCATGAGGAAGCCCTCTTTTTTGAAATTCAATCACACATATATATATGTGTGTGTGTGTGTGCGCGCGCGCAATAATAGGGCCTAAAATGTTAGCTCTAAGTAAATTATGTTTTAATTCTTCCAATTTCGCTCTAAATATACATACAATTAAATCAGGTCTATTTTGAACTTCATCATTGTTTTGTAGTTTTTCTTTAATCTCTGGCCAATTTGGATTATATGTCATAGTTAAAAATATATCAGGTTTTCCATAACGTTGAACAATAGCCATTTCATCCATATATCTTCCTAACATATCACGAGGTCCACAAGTAAAGGATTGTGGTAAAACAATTTTTTTCCAACTTTGTAACCTCTTGTTTCCCCATTTTGAACACTATCCACAATATCTTGGTAAAGTTCAGCACGAATTTGTTTTTGATTATTGTGAAAATAGTCTAATCTAGCAGTTTCAATCTTAACATACATATCTACAACATATTGTTGAAATAATCTCCCAACATGTAGCAATACAGATTTATCAGAAGGCCTTATTTGTAATTTATAAGAATAATATTCTCGGCAAGACACCTGACTACATTTCTTGTCTTGACTTAGCACTGTAAAAACAGGAAAGTAACTCAATTCAATACTTATTTGTAACAACATAGATTGAAAAAACTATAAAACTTGATCACATCATATATTTCCGAACCTCTATTTTCTTTTTCGATAAATTCACTTGCAGTAGCTATGTTCTGGAAAACATCTTCAGGTTTGAAATGGGTACTTGTCTGTCTCTCAATACCTTCATGTCAACCTGATTCTCCATATGCAAAAAGTAATGGATATTGCAATGGATCATTACATCCATAATAATAATGAACTTTATTTGAATCATTAGAATGACCATATATTGTGATATCACGACTTTGAATATTAACATTTTCACTATCTTCTACCCATATAGCAGCTACTTGAGATGATGTAGGTCTGTTGAACACTCTCTGATCAAGTCCTGGATCACAACGTATATGTATTTGATGATCACACAAGTTACTCATATTACTTAAAGACCTAAAAAATTTACCATATGGATTTGTTTTCAAGATTTCAATTAAGATAATCGACGTAGACTGGATAAAGTTTGATGAAATTCTCATACGATTTTCAACTTCATTATCTGTATCATAAAAGTATAACTGCATATAAGAAGGCGTATTATTGTATGGCATTAGTTGATTTACATAATGATGTACTTGTCCTTGAATTCTAAATGTATAAATACCTTTATATGTTTTAAAAAGTTCTTTATCATATTTTACACCAAATGAAGTAAAAGCAAAATGATTATTATATCCTCTTCCTATTTTTTTGAATCCCATACAATCAACTTCTTTAGATGTAAATAAATTATATAATTCAACTGGTGAATCACATATAAAAAGCTGAACTTTTCCATCACAACAACACAATCCTTTACTTTCGCTATAAAATTTGTATGCATTACAATGTCTACAATAAGTAGAAGTTGGTAATATAAATGCGGTACATGGAATCTTCAAAGTTCCTTCTAATTCAAAATTGAAAATGTTATCTATTTGTTCATTTGAAGATGAAGTGATAAAATCTTGAGGAATTATGGAATCATGTAGTTGAACAACACAAGAATTATTGCCAGATAACATAGGGTCATTTTTCCTTTTATGCGTAAAATCACTACAACTAGTTCTAAGTTTGCTTCGCCTTCTCTTTGTCTTTGAATTCGTTGTTGGTGAATAGAATTTGTGTAGAACTGATTTCCACTTCTCGACATATCATCGAAGCTATCAAGGAAATTGTCTATTTCAAAAAAATCCATCACAATGGCAGGATGACTAACACAATTAAAGAACACTTACCATCAGTATACTTGTTAAAACAGTTACTTAGAAGAAAATGTTACAACAAAGTATTACCACAAAATATCTTTAATAAGAAATCATTAGTTTTAACTATTGTCAGAAATCATTAGTTTTAACTTTTTTAACAATAAATATAGACACATACAAGAACTGTAAATCATAGCAAAAGAAATACATTCAATGTAAAAATCATTTGAAAAAAAAAAAAACTATAAAATTTGAAACAAATCCCAAAGAATAATAATTAATTACGACAATCAATTTTATAAAATAACTTACTCACCCAATGTATTGTACTAAAAAAGCCGAAGATTTGAAAAAACCCGAAGCTTCCAACACATCGAAGATTTTATCAACCTAAAACTGTGAGCATACATACACGAACAAGTTAACAAAGAAGTACACAATATTACAAACTGATATTATGTGTTTAGAAACAACGATTCAAATCGAATTAGATTTATATTTTTTGTAGGAAATAAATAAGAGAAATTGAGACGAAAATTAGACAAGAAAGAAAGATCTACCTTTGATATACTACGTTAATTGTCGATTAATCAGAGATAAAGATATGAAGAAGAAATGATTTATAGAATTTATTTTTTGTTTTCTTTAGAGAGAAAAGAAGATATTATCTTTTTTTTCTTCAAAAAGAAGAGAAAATATATAATATATATAATCCTTAATAAAGAAGAAGCTGTTGACTATTTGGTAGTTTATTTGAGACGAAATACACGTGAAATTTTTTTTTAATTCAAACAAAATATTTGGCGATAAGAGCAACAGATATTTTTAGATATTTTCAGATATTTTGAGGTTAGATATTTTCATTTTGATCATTTAATTTATAATAAAAATACATCTAAATGAATAGTACACAACTTCTATCGTCGAAAATTTAAATTTAAATCAACAGCAAAAGAAACGAAAAATAAAATTAAAAAAAAAAATCTGCGCTAACCTTCGCATGGGAGGAAGTCAAAATTTGTAAAAAAATATGAGTTTAGGGACCTAAGTGTATAAGTGTAAAAAATTTAAAGAGTTATGGTTGCAATTTTTGAAGGATTAAATTGACAGGAAAGTAAAATTACAAGGGCTAAAAAGTACAAAATTAAAGTTGAAGGAGTTGGTGCGTAACTACCTCGATGATTTAAGTCTATGAAATGAAAAAAAAAAAAAAAACTTTCGGTGGTGCACTTCCCGTGCACCACGGAAAGTATTCCGTGGTGCACGGGAAGTGCACCACAGTTGTATGTGTGAGGATTCCGTTATTTATTTTCAATAAATATTCATAATTTCATTAAATTAGTTGTGTTTTCGTCTTCATTTTCGGGCTCAATTCGGGATATTAAACGAAATCGAAATATTACATTCTTAATATCATTTTCAAGTACTCACGGCCTAATATTTCACGACGTTAATGATCTGTGAAACGGCCAATCGTAGCAAAAGTTACGACACGTCAAAGTAGGCCGTTCTAAACTAATATTTCGAAAATTTCGATAATAAGCTAACTTTAAAAAATTTTTCGACGATTGTACACTAGCCGAATCCATAAATCTTCTATATCCTCTCAAAGCTCAATTCGAGAACTATATCGTAGATATATCGAATGATCTAAATGAATATCAAAAATAGTTAAATGGACGTCAAACGCATGTGTTAAAAAAAACGTATAACTCGTCTTTTTGAATATATTACTTATGTTGTCTTCATTTTCGGGCTCACTACGAAATATCAAACGAAGTCCAAATATTACATTCTTAATATCATTTTAAAGTACTCACGGCCTAATATTTCACAACGTTAATGGTGTACAAAAGGCCAATCATAGCAAAAGTTATGGCGCGTCAAAGTAGGTCGTTTCAAACTAATATTTCGAGAACAAACTAACTTTAAAAAAATTTCGACGATTGTACGCTAGACGAATCCATAAATCTTCTATATCCTCTTCAAGCTCATTTCGAGAACTACTTCCTAGATATATCGAATGATCTAAATGAATATAAAAATAGTTAAACGAACGTCAAACGTGTGTGCTAAAAAATGCCATGTAAGTCGTCTTTTTTAAAAAATATCAATTTTTATTACAACATTTTATATGTGCTCAGTGATCACGACGTGCATACCGAAAAGATCTTTCCGAATTGGGGTCATGAGCGCGATTCTGAAAATCGTAGCCAAAGTTATGGCCGAAATACTAAGAAAGGACCAAAACTACAAAAAAAGATGATTTTGGGGGACCGAAGTGCAAAAGTGCCAAAAGTTTAAGGACCTAGTGTTGCAATTTTTGAAGGATGAAATTGACAGAGAAATCAAATTATGAGGACTCAAAAGTACAAGATAAGAGTTGAAGGACTTGACGCGCAATTATCTTGGGGTAATTGCTCGTCAAGTCCTTCAACTTTCATCTTGTACTTTTTAGTCTTCATAATTTGACTTTTCTATCAATTTCATCCTAAAAAATTGCAATCATAGATCCTTAAACTTTTGGCAGTTCTGCACTTCGATCCCCAAAGTCATCTTTTGGTGTAGTTTTGGTCCTTTCTTAGTATTTCGGCCATAACTTTGGCTACGATTTTCATAATCGCGCTCATGACCCCAATTCGAAAAGGCCTTTTCGTCGCGCACGTTGTGGTCACCAAGTTTCGTTGGGTGCGAGTCGTTTTTGAGGTCAAAATTCAATATTTCCCTTTTCAAATCGTCGATTTAAGTTATTATTTTTTAATAAGAGAATTTTAGAACTTCAAATGAGGGGGACGGGGCGAGAACATTTATGCCCTTGTAGTAGATGACAAGATAACATCATTAGTGGCCCATGGTCTTTTAATGCATTTCCTGCTGTTTGTTTGGAAATTCTAGCTCATATAATCGATGTCTTCTTCATGGCTTGTAACATACAATGGGATGATTATGAAGCAAAACAATCAACCAAAAATTATGAAAACCTATATTCTTCACTCTAATGAAGGTATAAAAAATACACAATTCGTGCAACGCACGTGACAATGACTAGTTATCTTTTAAAACCATGTATATATTAGTGGGATTATAAGGATATCCTCCACATCTGAATGTAATAATCATTCTATGTAGAAGTCACAAATGATTAATGTAATGAGCCGCAGCAGCAATCCAATATTTTTTATTACCACCAGTTCATAAATCAAAGGTAAACGATAAACACTATTAAAAGTTTTTAGTTGTTCAATAGCAACTTGTTTTCTTTTGTTATACAATTTTATAGTATCTGAACGAAGAGTGTTTTTACAATAAGAAGTATATTTGGGTTGGAGATAATTTTGCATGAGTTGGGTAGAGTGTATTGAGTCTATGGTAAGCGGCATCTCTGCTGCAGTCACGTATACAACTATTCCTTCATGAAATCCTTATATAAAGATGGAAAGAGTAGAGCCAAAACCACCAAACACTAGTTCGATTTGTTTCGAGTCAAGATCGACTGGTTTCGCTTTACAACTCCTTAATACGTACATATTCAAATGCTTTGTGTTTGAACCGAGCTTTCAACTAAGTTCTTTGACATAGTAATTGCAACACACTTTCCAAATATCAACCTCATTTTGAACACCAACTTTTTTACGTATCATATGTTACCAACAATTCGAAAATTCTTTTTTAGACCTTTCAGTAGTCTCAAGTTGAGACATTTTGAGATGTATCGTAGCCGGTTGGAGTATTCCAGCTACCCTTACACTGATTAATATGATCCCAAGTAAAACTCATCTATAGTCTATGACTATTATAACAAAAGATATTGATTATTAGAGTAAAAGAAACTGAATATTAAAGCAACGAAATTGAAGATTGAAGTTAAATTAAACTACTACAAGTTAAAACTGATTGAATAAATTTAAATAAAATTTAAAAATTTAACTCATATTTATAGTCAAAAAAATACAACTGTTTCAACTATATTTGAAATTCAAGGCTGAAATTCCAAACTTGAATTTCAAATTTCAGCCTGTTTAAGGCAGCTACAAGTTAGCTTTAAAATTTTTAATTTTTTTTAAGACTCAGCTCGTCATGGGCAGCTCGAGCTCTAGTCCACACCCCAAAATGGAACTCAAGCTCGAGCTCATGTCCAAAATGGGGCTCGAATCCTCTATGCCACAAGCCGGGCCAACTCGGACTTTTCCCAGACCAAACTGACGAGCCAAATTTACACCTCAAAATTTTACTAATATTAATTAGAGGACTAAAGTACATAAGGGGCCTTTTAAACCAAATTTAGAAAAAGAGATTACTGTACTAGTGAATCTACCAGAGGCAGAGCATATTACCTGTTTAAACCAAATAGCATTAAATACAGAATATCGGCAATACCATTATTCCAAATAAATTAAAGCACCACATTGTCTGGATTGCAGTTACACAAGTGAATCTACCAGAGCATATTGCCCGTGTTCGAGATTCATAAAGGACTTCCCTTTCGACTGAGATGAGATATAATACACGACATCTTGACATGACAGACGCATCAAGCACTGGCTATAGATTCTATTAAGAGCTGAAATCCTTCTGGTATAGTAGCCTGTGCCTGTACACATGCTGCCAATGCAGGAACATCAGCATTGACATCTAAAAACCGGGCTATCAACAACAGCAGATGGAAATCAGAAATTCGCTTCACGAAAGGGATACTCTTTGTTCGATCCAGATGGGTTTTCAGCGCCTGCATTGATATTGGGACATTCCTGTTCTCAATAGGAAATGTTGTTGAAAGTGGGCCCTGCATCAGCATAGAAGTTAATATAAGAAACAGAATCATACATCAAAAATAAAATCTTTAACCTTCAAATCTTTCCAACCCCACAAATTAATGTTCTTTGCACAGATAAAGCTAAACTAATTCAGCATACTCCAATTAATTACTAACCATATTGTATCTTTAGTGAACTTTGTTTTGAGAATACAGGATGAATAACAGCCTAGATCAGAAATGCAATCAATAGAAGTACACAGACAGATATTGTGAATAACGGATAAGGCCAAAATACATCACATGTCAATCTAAGAACCTCCAAAATAATCCAACAGATGCCACTGCCCAGGCTTAGAAGAGCATGTTTGAGCCCCATTTTTAAAAATGCATTTTTAAATAGTAGATTGATAGAGAATGTGTGGTTAAAAAATAAGAAAAAAAATTTGGTTTGCGTGTAATATTATTCTATTGAAAAATGTGTGGTTGAAAAGAAGAGAGAAAAATGCATTTTGAAAATAATGGGAATCAAACAAGGGCTAGGTGTAGAATAGTCAGTGCCGTGTCTGGCTTTATTATACCGTCTTGGCTTGTGGAGTAACTAATTCGAGCTTGTAGTAGCTTTCACTTCAAATCATACCATAAGCAAAACAAACAATTAATAAGCCAAAGGTCATAAACCAAAGCTATTATTCCAATTTTGAAAATAAAGCAAACGAACGATTTGTAGCCCTATTAAATGACAACCCTCTAATCCTCATTCAACATGCAATAAAGAATCTTATCTGACATGTACAAGTTTTTAACTAGAAAAATTAGCAATGAAACAACCTTTTTAAACTATCAAGGACAAACACGGTATATAAAAAGTCAAGACAGGCCCAGGTTCAAATATATACTTTGTCCATTGGAAATCAGAGTCTGCACTTAAAACTGAAACGGCTTTCTAGGTATCATCAAATTGAACTGCCCTAATCATCACAGTTTTAAAAGATGGTTGTTGCATAAATCTTTCCTCCTCACAATCCTTGAATTGGCTTACAAAGAAGCTAGCAGCAGTGGATGGAAGAAGATTTAAGTAATCAGCTCAAGAAAGGCATGCAATTCTTGCCTGATAATTTGGTTCATTACCAATAGTAGGAGATACAAATGGTTAGAGAGGGAAAAAAATGGAAGGATTTTAAAAAGGTTCAAATTTGATAAATTCATTAGAAGAAGACGAGGAGGATGGCATTAATGAGCTGGTGTAAGAGAAGTAAGAAAAAAATAGTATCCAGGTGTACTAAGAAAGAGCTTCAAACATGAAGTGTAACATAGCAAATTACTTAACTACAAGCATTATGGGAGGAATTCTGGATAGTTTCGTCAATCTAGAAAGTCTGAAGGGAAAAGCAAACTAGAAGCCTGTGACCAGATTAAAATGCACAGATGAAGATGGTGAAGAAAGACGACATATAATGCAAACAGAAAGAGGATGAAAAAATTCAGGTTCTATGAGGAAGCTAAAATTCAAAAACCAGATCTACAAAGAAATACAACCTGTTCTCAGTCCATCATCCATCAACCGCGTGTAAGAACGAGGAGACAATTGAGACAAGATGATGAGAGGGGATTTTTGGGATTGTTAAGCAGGTCACAACTAAGCATAACTAACTCAGAGTAAACTGAAAAGGTTACTCCTTTTTATTTTCTCTCTCCACTTTAGTTCTTTTTAGATAAATCCCTCATCTGCAACGGTGCCTACCCACATACTAATGATGATGATTATGCAAGCTTTTCACAAAGCTCTGTGACAATATAAGCTGAACTTAATGCAGGCTTGGTCTGCTAACTTTTTGGCAGAACTTCAAGTAAGAAAAGTAGATTGTCTAAGAACATGCAATTAAGCAAGTAAAGCAAACAATGACTTTGCTCCAGTTGTGAGATTGAAAATATTAATGCATGCACGGGAAACCAGCTTCTTGCGCATCAATAGAATGCAGGTCCCAATAATTTAATGAGTCACTTGATTTTGGTTTCCAGTGCAACTATTGTTCAGTACTGTCATATATAGACCTTCCAGTTTCTTTATTCCTTAATTTCACTTAAGTCCTTTACTCATGTTGGCAAACTCAATTGTTCTTTCACATCTATAATCAGTAAGCCATTTAGTACTAGCAATCAACATCCCTTCCAGCCCCCTCCCCATAAAAAAAAAAAAACCCTCAAAACCACGGGGAAAAGAAGAGGAAGTGCTTGTTCGATAAAGCTTTGCTTAAAAAAAAAAGTTTAACTTGTCAAACTTCAATTTTAACCACACATTACATGGGACCAACAACTTTTCAACCACACATTTTATCAAGTTTTATCAAACAACCTAAAAATAGAAAAAGTAGAAAGAAAACCTTTTTCCCTCTGTAATGTCTTGAAATTCTTTCAAACCTCCTTTGTGAACCAATTTTAACATTATTTACATGATTTATGCTACACTCAGTTTGACTAGTTCAAATTACTTTCTTCAACAATTTGTCTACAAGATCACACAACCACAAAAAGAAAATACTTTTAACAATTAGACATAGTTTCCAATCCTAACAACGCTTCTATTGTATACTAATGAACTGCAAATAAAAGCATTAATCTTGAGTAATCAAAATCCAATTCACACAAATACCATAAAAAGCCATATCACAATTAACCTAACTCACCTGGTGATCAAATATCTTGACAACCACCAAGAAAAAGTCGTTGTCCACCTCCCTCGTATCCTTCCCTGCAACCACCACATCCTTCGTCATTCTTGACAACTTGGGGTCAACCTCCCCCTGGATCTCCTTCTCAAACCACCCTTCCTTAAACAGCCTAACACACATATCACTCATCTGAAACGCCTCAAAATGCACGTCCGCTCCACCATCCTCGTTCACCTCCAACTTCACTACAGCCGTCACCCACTCTTTCAAATCAGTCTCTGTGTGCAGTTCAACCGCTTGTAAAATCTCTGCATTCGACATTGTATAGTCCTTCTTATCCTGACTTACCGTTTGTGTAAATATGAATCCCACTCTCTTCATCCCCAGCCCCAGTGCAATTGCTTCAACCAACTTCTCCTCCTCAGGATCGCGGAAAAGCATTAAATTATCCTCCGTGCCTTGTTGGGGCGGCTCATAAATAAAATCCACCTCCACTTTCCCCTCCGGAGAGACTGTCCCATACATAAGCCCACCTCGCTTTACAGCAAAAACAAGGGTTTCATTCACATAATTCTGGAAAGCATTCGCTGCATCACGATCAAATGAAACAAGCTCACAATGCGGGTTTTCCTGTCGGGTAACTCGCATCTGCTTTGCAATCATATCATCCACGGTCATCTTCCTGCCGAAAGATCCAGATGGGTTGAACACCGGCCCCACAACCTTTCGTTCCCCCTCATAAGCTAGGTAAACTATTGATCCATGCCCAATGTTAAGAGCCGAGATCCGGGTATTAGGATCCAACATGTCGGTGAAACGGGTAAAATCATCTAAGGTTTTGGCCAACAGAAGATTTTGATTAGTTGACAGGGTTTGGGAATGCGTCGGAACCCGGAGCTGCGACTCGATTGCAGACCTGAGTTGGCCGACGGTGGCTTGCGGGTTGTCGATACTGACCCGCTCCAACCCGTCCCGGCTTCGGATTCTGATCATCATCTTCGCTAAACTATAATATAACTTCGATTTATAAAATCCTTCGAGAGAAAATTTACTGGCTTTACAGATGGATTATGTGTATGTAACTGTATATATCGGTCGGTGATTGTGGGGGCGCATGGAGTAGAAAATTGGGAATCTCTTGTGCAGCAAGAAGAAGAAACGAATGTGGAATTAGGTGAAAATAACCCAAATTTGATACCTTATTTCCATAATAGCCTAAATTGAAGCCATATTTTTAAAATGATCTTTGATCATTTTAATTATTAAAAATACTTTTAACTTAAAAAATTGTAACCTAGTATCTATAATACAAAAAAAATATAAAATAAGTTATTAAATGAGAAGACCAATAAATAATAAGTTACCACTAAAATATAAAAAATTAAAATATAGATTAACACTAAGATTTTACATATCATTAATAAATAATAGATTAATCGAAAGAATGATAAAAAAAATTTAGAATATTAAAATATTTTGTAGATTTTGAAGATTTTATAGAAGGTCTTAGTATCCCCACTTTAATTGGTATCAAAACTATAGATCATAACATGATAATAAAATATTTAGGAAATAGATATCTGATTAAAAAAGATAATTTTGGTATAATAATAGAAAAACCTATAATAGAAAAAAAAAAATCTTAAAAATCATACTTATAAAATTAAAGGATATACCTTTAGATATTAGAAAGAAGATAATAGAAAAAACAGAAATTAGTATAATAAGAGATCTTATGATATGGGAAACTATTCTAAAAATTATAGATCGAGAAGAAATAGCTGCTATAATAGAAAATAATATAAGTAATTATGAGAATTAAAATTAAGAAGATAGATAATTATTATAAATTAGAAGAAGAAAAAAGATATAAAATATTTTATGAACATAATCCTAATAAATCAAAAATATTAACATTAAATATAATTAAAAAAATTATCTAGAGAAATAAAAGAACAAATACTACATAAATTAAGCATATGATCTATAAAAGATAGATATGTATATGAAATGATTAATAAAGAATTTGAAAGTATTTTATATTATAGAGAAATATATGAATCATCATAAGCTATAAATGAGTAATGATAAAGTAGCTAGAAAATTTAATAATATTGTTAAAAATCTAAACAAAATACAAGAAAAACCTCAAATATACTAGGAACACCAGGAGATATAAATAAATCACAAGAAAAAATGTTAGTGTAGCGACCGAGAATTTTAATTTATGTTTCTTGAAAAACGTGTCGCTAACTTTTAAACCCGAGTTTTAAAAATAAAAACGCGTTCGTCTAGCCGTTATTAAATTAATTTAAATCGAATCCAATTTCGAATATTTTAAATTCCTTATCGTTTAAATCCGAAATTAATACGATAGATTATTGCGGGTCCTATAATCCATTAGTCCAATTAGGGTTATTCTAGCCCAATTCTTTACGTCCAATCGAAAAATCCTTCCGGCCCCAATTTCAGGCCCGTTTAAGCCTAGGGATTTGTGCCCTAGACTATTCCTACTGTATATATACCCCAACCTCTCCCCCCTCAACCTCACTCCCGCAGCCAACAGCCAAAGGGTAAGAAACTCCAAAATTTCCTCTCCTCCTTGCAGTCAATTCCCAGTCTCATTCACGTGTGATGCTAGAAAACCAATTTCTAGCATCCACACCATCACCTCCAAACGAGCCATTGCACACGGCCACAATCCAGAACCACCACCTCCAACACCATTGCAACCATCAACACCACACGAGCTCCACCACTGCAGTCATCCATCCAACCCAAAATCTAGAACCACCACCTCACTGCAACCCAAAAACGCCTGCCAACCCCACTGTTTTGCTCAATCAAGCCATCATTCGAACCACCCACCAAGAAACCGAGCAAGCAACATTCACACAACCTGCAACAGTGACTCGACCTCCAACCCCCAGTCGACCACAAGAACACACACGCCAAAACTCCAAACTCCCCACCAAATCGACAGCCCCTTCAACCCCAAATCAATCCCAAATCAAAATCAAAACCCAGAAATAAGGAAACCCATAAACTTACCTTGTTCTCGACCCGCTTCCTAGCCGGTTCGCTGCCGAGAAATCCAAGAAAATCGAACCCTATTAGCCTCCACCCGACGCCGAAATCAACCCACCACGACCTCCACACTGCCGGCGCCACCACGCGACGGTGGCGCTGCCACTTCGCGCTGGCCGGAATTGAAGGAAGGGGCTTCGCCCCTTCCCCGTCGCCTCTCCTCCCCTCTCCCCTCGCGTTCGAACGCGAGAATGAGAGAGAGAGAGAGAGAGAGAGAGAGAGAGATTTTTGTTTAATTTGGTTTTCGAAAATTTCAATTTTAGCCCCAAGTTTATGAGTTAGTCAATTCCAGTCCTAAAGTTTTAAAGTTATTTAGTTTCAGCCCCAAAGTTTCAGTTTTTAAAGGAAACAGTCCTAGAATTTATGTTTTAAAACAAATCAGCCCGCAGATTTCGAAAAAGTCCATTTCAATCCTTAAATTCCTATTTTCAGTTTCAACAAATTTTCAATTTAGTCCCTATTTTAGAAAAGTTCAATTTCAACCCTTAAACTTTTATTTTCAGTTTTAATAAATTTCAATTGAGTCCCTAAACCTTATTTTTATCCTTTTTAATTTTTAAAAATTTCGAAACACTAATTCAAAGTTTATTTTCTATTTTTGGCTAGACGAAACGTACGAACGATTGAGGAACTTAGATTTTTCTTCCCACTCCACTTTTCACGCAAATCGAGATAGATTGAGATAGACTCGCCCCCATTAATTAGTTTAAATTATAATTGCATGTATTATGTGATTTTATGTGATTTATATGCTTTAATGCATAAGATGAGAATCTCTTATGAGATAGATTATGTTGTTACGCTTGTCGTATCTTATATGCTTAATTGCATGAGAAGAAAAAGAATCTCTTATGAGATAAGATGATGTTATGCATAACTTACTTGCTTAAATGCATGAGACAAACTACCCACACCCTATGATTTTAAAGAGCCTATGATTTTTCAAAGAAAATAAGCCCATGAGAATATCACTGTATAGATTGCATAATTATGTGTTCAATTATTCTGTAAATTAATTACTGGCGATGAGTCTATTGAGTATTTCTTCGAAATGCTCATTCCACTATTTTAACCATATTTGCAGATTTTGGAGACGGCCGAGTTTGATGGGCAGTGGTGATATGAACGAATAAAAGTAGTTAACTGTTTTTATTTTACTTTTAAATTTCACTCATTTGAACGTTATGAACTTACCTTGTCGTTTCCGCTATTTCAAACTTGAGTTTAAAGTTTAATAAATTTTTCTTATGTTAATTCAAATGAAATTTATTGCCGTTAACGTTCACAAATTTTAAATGTGATTTTTTTTTTAAAAGTTAGTTATTCCGCCAAATTTTTCAGTTAAGTTAGGGTAAAAAGATGATGACGTAGCATTCCGGGTCCGCGGAACTCGGGGCGTTACAGTTAGGGAAACTAAAATACGAAAAACTAGAATTAAAAGCAAAATATTTTGAAACTGTAAGAGAAGAATTACCTAATGATGAAATAGCAATAGAAAATTTTAATAAAATTATCAATGAAAATAAAGATAAAAATTGTAGATTATCATATTTATTAGAAGTAAAAAGTGGGAAAATATAATGACTTTTTCAGAATCATTTGATGAACTAAAGAAAATAATAAATGAAACTAAGGAATTAAGAGATGAAGTAGGAATGTTAAAAATAGAAATTAGATAAATGAAATAAAATATGAAACCAACAGATAAAAAAGTAGATAAAGATAGAATAAAATGAGAAATGATAAGAATAGCTAGGAAAGAAACATGTAGAAACAGAAGGATATTATGAACTTGGAAATATGGATGATAGATTTAGGAAACAAATATTACCAATAATCCTAGAACAAGAAAAAAATTTGAAAAATATGCAGAAGAAAGAGGAAAAAATAAAAAAGATTATGAATGAAGAAATAGATAATCTAATAGAAAATTTTGATCAATTAAGTATAGAAGAATTAGAAAATTATGAAATATTAATGAATACTGGTGGAAGACCAACACCAGCACCAGGAAGTACAAGCAACAATCCAAAATTAGAATTTCCTGAATTAGAAGGAGGATATGCACCAATGCCACATAGACCTTATAGGCAGTACTATAATAGAATTATACCACAATATAGAATAAAAAAATATAAAGATCAATTTACCCCAAACTCAGACTACAATAAACCAATAAATCATGGAGGAGCAAAACTATATTTAAATTGTAAAATAGATACTAAGAAAACTTTGTTACAATGGGCAGATGCAATGATATTATTCTTTTTATATAACCAAGATGATACATGGGAATCTACGGATAGAAGAATTGACTATTTAATAGCATCCTTGAAGGAGATGTAAGAAATTGGTGGGAATGAGTAACTGAAGATACTAAATTAAAGAAATATACAAACAGAAATGCAAAAAACCTCACAAGAGGGAATAAAAAAGTTAGTAGAATATATATCAGATGAATTTTTAGGAGAAAACTGGATAAAAAAATTCAGAAGAATAAGCTAGAAGAGAAAAATTAAAAGCAATATTAGGATTGATAAATATTATGATATGTGATATGTGTAAAATAAAATAATATACATGTCAATTTAGAAATTTCTATTATACCCAATTTTATAGTAACGAAAATCAAGGACCATACTTAGAAATGTATTTTGCTAAATTACCAGAAACATGGAATATATATTTTAAGATAGAATATGAAAGATATATAAAGGATAATTTTGTACCAGATACATTAGGAAGTAGAATAAAATTCTTATTTGAAAGATTAGCATAATTATATAAAAATAGACAACTAATGAAAAAGTCTGAAAAATTAACAAGAATCTGTTGCGAAAAGATAGATAGACCTATTAATTGGGGATGTGGACCAGAAAGAAAATATAAAAGAAAGTTCAAATAAAAAAACGTATAAAAAATATAAACAGTTCAAAAAGAAATATCAAAAACCAAATAAGAGATATTATAAAAGAAAATATCAACCAAAAAGAAAAGAGTTTAAAAAAGATAATAAAAAAAAAAACAATGCAAATGTTAGAATTGTGGAGAAATATGACATATAATCTCTGATTGTACTAAAAAGAAAGTTAGAATTTTACAACAAGAATATGAAGAAATAACAGATATTAATAAATATGAAGGAGAAGAAGTTTACATATCAGAATCAGAATGAATCACGAAATAGAAGAAGCTGAAACAATAAAAGAAAAACAAGAAATAGAAAATTCTGAAGGATATGGATTAAAAGTAACATTCGATAATAATACATTTAGAAAAATAGAAAAATTATCATTAGATTTAAAATTAGGAGAATGGAAAATATTCGATAAAATATTTAGAAGAGAAAGAGTATCTATAAGTGAATATCATAAGATAGAAAAATCAATAGATATAAGAACAGTTTCAGGAAGTCATAAATTAACATTACTAACAAAATTCACAGTTGACCAATTAACGGCAAAAGTAAAAGGAAAACAAAAAGAAAATATACAATATATTTATCTAGCAGGAATACAATCAATATTCAAATTCCTATTTAGAGAAGGAATAGATTCACCAATAACAGTAAGTTTACATGTTGGAAGAATACTAATGACAGTCATTTAAAAATTATAGAAGGAAATTTAGCATACAAAAAATTAATATTTACATATTATCCAAAATATTGCGTATCAATAAAAGATAAAAATTTTAATGAAGTATTATGATTATATTTTAAAATACATAGAAATGATATTATGAAAGAAAGAAATCATATTATGACCATAGAATACAGAGCATTATATACATTTACTAATTCAAACTATGAAAACATTTACTCTAAAAAACCCTATATAGAAATTCACAAAAAATGTAAAGACATTAAATAATGTAGAACCAAACAAACAACTAAACCTATTACCAGAAATATATGAATTAGAAATATCTAAAACAAAATCAGATGTAACAGAAAAAATAGAAAATAATTCTTTAATAGAATTTAAAGATAGAAGATTAAAAAGAAATAATAGTACATCTATAATACCAAGAAAATCAAGCATAAGTCAAGAAATAATGGTAAAAATGAATATAGGAAGTATGCTAATATATGGGGAATATTTTAATGGAATAGAATATATAAAAGGAAAAAATATCATAATTGATACGGGAGCAGCAAACTGTCATATATCAAGAAATAGAGATAAATGATTAACAAAAAGAAGGGTAGAACCTTATAAATATATCAATTTTGATGGAAAAACACATACTAGTGAATTAGAAGTAAAGATACCAATAGTTTTAGATGGAGAAGAAATGATAATACCATATTATGTAGATAATAGTATGAGAGATCATTACCATATATTATTAGGAATGAATTTTTTACAAGCCTTAAATCATTAAAATATTAATAAAGAAGGAATCTATATAACACATAATAATACGACATTGTTTTGTCCCAAAGAATGAATAACGTAATAACATTTCCATTAACAGTATATATATAAAAATTATTATTGTAGAAACTAATATAACAATATGTGTCTTAATAGATACAGGAAGTGATATAACTATTATCAAGACATTTTTGTTAAAAAAAATGGAACAATGATAATACTATAAAAATAGCAGGTGTCACGAAAATATCGACACCCATTACTAAAAATAAAGAAAAGGTAGAAATCCTATTAGGAAGTAAACAAATAACTATAAACAAAATATACGCATATGATACATTAGAATGTGATATATTATTAGGAAATGACTTTGTTTAACAATTCCAATATTTACCAACAAAATAACTATATGATTATGTTAAAAACAACATGTGGACATCTACTAAACATTTCAGGAGAATTTAAACCATACAGAGTTCAGCCAGCCCAGTGTGGTGAAAAGATAATAAAAATACCAATAAAAACAACTGTTAAAATACAAAAAATACAAACAACAGAAAAGGCAGAATTAATAAAAGAGATAATAAAAAAGATAGGAAATGTCTATAATGAAAATTCATTAGATTATTGGAAACCTGAACATCCAAGAACAAAAATAGAATTAACTGAAAATGTAATAATAAGAGTAAAACTAATGATGTACACTATACAAGATACTTAAGAATTTAGAAAACAAATTGAAGAATTAAAAAATATGATAATAAATTATAAAGAATTAAATAAATATACAAAATTTGATGGATATTTTTTACCAAATAAAGATGTTTTAATAAACATTGCAAAAGGAAAAGAGTATTATTCAAAATTTGATTGTAAGTCAGGATTTTGACAAATCAAAATGGAAGAAGAATCAATACCATATACGGCATTTAGCATGCCTCAAGGTAAATATGAATGGATAGTTATGATATTTGGATTAAAAAATGCACCTCAAATATTTCAAAAAAGAATGGACAATATTTTTAGAAAATATAATGATTTCTTATTAGTATACGTTGATGATATACTAATATGTTCAGAAAATAAAAATGATCATAAAAATCATATTATAAAATTCGTAAAAGAATGTCAAAAAGAAGGTCTAGTCTTATCTGAAAAGAAAGTTATTATAGAAAAACTTGAGATAGAATTTCTTGGATTAATTATAGATAAGAATGGAATAAAATTACAATCTCATATATCTAAAAAGATAGAAAATTTTCCTGATAAATTAGAATCTAAGGAACAAATACAAAAATTCTTAGGATGTTTAAATTATGCAGAAAGATTTATTGAAAATCTTTTTAAAAAGAGACATAAAATACAAATTTTACTTAGAAAAGCTAATACTAAAGGATGGAATGAAGAACATACAGAAATAGTTAGACTACTTAAAGAAGAATGTAAAAATTTACCAAAATTAAGATTATCAAATGAAAATGATAATTTGATAGTTAATACTAATGTCTCAGATAAATATTGGGTAGCAATATTAAAAATAGATTTAAATGAAATATGTAGATATTCAAGTGGAACTTTTAATCAAGCAGAAATAAATTATACCACTCATGAAAAAGAATTATTAGCAATTATTAGAGAAATAAAGAAATTTTCATTATTTTTATTATCTAAAAAATTTATTGTTGAAACTGACAATTCTCAAGTTGTAGGACTTGTTAGTAATAAATTACCAATGGAACCCGAGTATAGAAGGTTACATAGATGGCAAGCATATTTATCATTCTATAATTTTGATATTATTCATATTAAAGGTACAAATAATTATCTTGCTGATTTTTTAAGCAGGAACATTGAATTTGAAAATGGATAATATTAAACAAATGATATCAGAGATGAAATATGCGACAGCATTTGCCAAAGAAGAAGCAAATGATATAAAAGTTGGGATGGGGGCATTAGCTGAAATTTTAAGTAATAATTTCAACTTATTACTTGAGATTAGTGAATCCCACGTCAAAGTTGTCAATGAAATGAAAGACAAAATTGATGTTCTTGAAGCACAATTAATATCTATTGATACAAATAAAGATACAAAGGTTGATATCTTGGCACAATCCTATGATACCAAACAAGAATACCAACAGATACCAAGAAGTGATCCACCATGCGGAAGCAGCAGTGGACCAAAGAAATATATTATGATCCAAAGTCCCAGAAAGATAAGAATTGGTGATAATCTTAAAAAGATTATTATCAATGAAGAGCATACGAGATCAATTCAGATACAACCAGATGAAGAAGATGAAATCCCTTTGTCTTCAAAAGAAGAAGAATATAAAAATTTTACTAAAATAATTTATGAATTACAAACAAGTGATTCATATTTTATTTCACCCGGTGAACACGTTTATCTGAAAATAGTTATGATGAAAGAATCTGATCCAGTCATGGTCAAAATGGCAGATGATTATGGATATTTGGATTTAATTTATCCAGATAAATCTCTTAAAAAAATAGATAGATTTGATGACATATTTAAATCTGAAATCTCAAGATATGCACATGGACGATCTATTTATCTAAAATTTTATACTATCAGTACAGAAGTCGAAGATGAAATTTTCTATCCAGCTAGAGGTGGCAAAATGAGCGGTCCGGGCCGGGCCGGGCCGGCTCGTGCTCATTGCGGCCCGGACCGGACCGCTAACAATAAAAGCCCGCACGAGGTGGGCTTCCGGGCCGGGTCGGCCCGGACCGTTATTGAGGACCACCGACCCGGCCCGCACGCTAAGCCCGTGCGGGCCGGGTTTTCGGGCCGGGTTGGCCCGTTCGGGTCGGCCCTTTTTTCTGTTTTTATTTTTTTTATTTTATTTTTTCAAAATTGTCACTTAACAATATTATAATAAAAACTAAAAATCGATAAAAATTTTCAATAAATTTTACATCAATAACAAAAATATTGATTTAATTTTCAATAAATTTTACATCAATAACAAAAATATTACAATATTTTGCCTAACTTGACAAATTAAACAGTTTGTAACTATTTATTGAATTTATAGTTAAAGTACATCCCAACTAGGTTGTCACCTACTTAACTATAATTTCGTCATTACAACTCAAATTCTACTCATCTTGAGCTACATTAAGATTTTTAAAGTCTTCAGCAATATCGTCAACAACTTTATATTGCATTCTTCTATCTGCAAAAATCCAGTCTTTCACGCATATGATAGCTTCTAAAACATCTTCTTTAAGTCTTGACCTTCTTTCATCTAGCACCCTGTTACCTGCACTAAAAGCAGACTCCGATACCACTGTTAAGACTGGAACTGTTAGTAGATCTCGGGCCATTTTTGATAATATTGGATATGACCGTTCATTTAACTTCCACCATTGTAAAATATCTAAATTGTCAACCTCATCTTGTGGAATTAAATTGTAGTGATCAAATTGATAATATCTTTCTAATTCATCAGGTGTAGCATTCTCATTTGAAAATGAACTAGTAGTAGATGAAGTATAAGACATATTGCGTTTCTTCTTGGCTATTAGAGAAAAGAAAGAACTTTTACCTTTAGAAGCTGTAGCAGAACTCGTATTAGAAGGAACGTTTTCATTATTACCATATTTCATAAAATAACTATTGTACATTTCATTAATAAAAAGTCCTATTTCCCGATTTGAAACACTTATATTGAAAGATAAAGTTTCAGAAAGTTGTTCCATAGCACACTGAACTCCGAAAAGTTTAATACGAGGATCCATTACAGCTGCAACTGGAAAAATCATTGGCATATTTTCGTAATATTTTTGAAACTTGTCCTCCATTGTACAAACAATATCACAGAAAAATAGATCGTCTTTATGACTTGAAAATTGATTAGCAATTTCTACAAATTGTAAAAGCACAAGATTACTTGTTGGATAATAAACTCCGGAACTCATTTTAGTTGTCTTATATAATGGTTTCAAAAAATTCATGACTTTAAATGCAACTTCCCAATCATTATCATTTAGTTGAAATTGATGTTGCTTTGAATTAACGAAAGCATTCATAGCATTTGTGTAACCAACACACGATTTTAACATAAGATATGTTGAATTCCACCTATGTGGAATATCATCAATAAATTTTCTTCTCCTCAATCCAAGATTTTTACAAATTTTTCCAAATTCTTGTCGTCTAGAATCTGAACAAGAAATATAGTTAATACCTTCTCTAATTTTATGTATTTGTGGTGTTATTAATTTTAAACCATCTTGCACTACTAAATTATATATATGACAAACACACCTCATATGAAATAATTTAGAGTCAAATGAGGGAGTAAGGGACATTTTCAAAAGATCAATACATGCAGTATTTGCACGAGCATTATCAAAACTAATGCTAAATAATTTGCTGAATACATTAAATTCATTAAAAATCTGAAATAAATTGTCACACAAATTTATTCCATTATGTGGATATTCAAGTAAGCGAAAAACAATAATTCTTTTGTGAAGTAACCAATTATTATCAATAAAATGTGCAGTGACACATGCATAACCATTGTGATTACGTCCAGACCAACAATCAGATGTAAAACACATAACTCCATCAAACTTATTAAATTCAGTTTTTAAATTTTCAGCCATTGTATGAAATAATTTCAACATATCAGATCGAGTAGTATTTCTACTTACAGACCGATAAGCTGGTTGAACATATTTTTGCATAAATTCTTCGAAGTATTGATCTTCTGCGAAAGTAAAAGGCATCTCCCTTGCAGCCAAAAATTCAGACATTCCTACTCTCATTCGATCCTGCGAATAAACAAAATTAGAAAAAGTAGCCGATCCACTAGTATTAGTAAAAGCAGTAATTTGAGCTTGTTTAGGATCTAAATGCCCTTTTTCATTCATATGTTTCTCTTTGTGTCTTTTCAATGTGCCTGTATCTTGACCTTTAACCCATGCATAACTCTTTCTGCAAAGAGTGCATATTACTCTTTTGTTTGGTTCATCTACTGTAAAGATTTCCCAAACATCAGATGTCTGCTTTTTTCTCCTTGGCTGTTGAGAAGATCCAATATTTGGATCATTAACATCTTCTAAATGTATTGGAGAACTACTATCATGAAAATTGACATTTCTTGAAGAAAAATCGCGAGAATCCATAACACTTTAACTGTTTAACAAATATTTTTGAAATAATAAGATGAAAAGAAAATACAAAATACTAAATATTAAAAATATTTGTTGAAAATATTAAGAGAAATTGAGAATGAGAAAATAGAGTTTCAAACTTGTAGATTGTATGAGAGAATGGAAATTTTTGCACAAAAATCACAAGATACAAATGAAAGCAAGAAATACACAATTTATAGAAAAAAAAAAAAAAAATGACCGTTTGTACTTTTTACCCAAAAAAAAAAAAAAAAAAAAAAATTTAATTTCGGTCAAAATTGACCCAACGGTCACTGACACGTGTCAGTGACCGTTGGGTCACTGACCCAACTGCTGCAGGCGCGCCTGCAGCTTTTTTTTGAAATTTTTTTTTTTTTTTTTTTTCGGGCCGGTTAACCGCTGGCCCGGATTTTAAAAACCCGGCCCGGACCGGGTTTTTATTTTCTAGGCCCGTGAACCGGCCCGCTCGGTTCGCGGGCCGGTTCCTTTCCGGGCGGGCCTGGATCGGCCCGTCCGTCTTGACACCACTATATCCAGCAGAACATATAATCTCCGTTGAGCATGCTGGAAGAAATTTCAAAATTGATGAAGGGCATATTGATAAACCATTACCAAAGTTTACAAAATCATGGATAAAAAATAGAAGAGTGATTGGATAGAAAGTCCTTTATAACATAACAAAAAGTTTTTATGATAGAAAATACAGATATATATGCCAATATAATGGATGGACACTTTTGACTAATGATGGGAATCAAAATCTGAAGTTTTAAAAGATTTTATCACCAAGTTTGACACGCATCAGATTCCTAGTGCCATTTCAACATTACAAAGGGCATGTGAAGCAAGAAACTGCCCCACTTGCCAATAGAATTAGAAGATAAAGATGAAAATGATAAACACATGGAGGAAGGGTGTCCAAACGGCTACAGAAGAATCTTACCAGCTGTATGTAAGAACAAGACTTGAAGGACAATTATAGAAGGACTGTGTCCTTTATCAAAGAAAATATAACAAAACAACAAAGGATGGAGGGGCCATGAGGCTCTTGATGAAAAGCACGAGGCAATAAAATATTATTAGTATGATGTAAGTACTGATGTAATTTATCTTCAGATTTGTGTATAAATAGAAGCCTTTGGGCTAATGAAAGAGGCAGAGTTGGTTGAACACTCGAACTGTGAGTTAGCCAAACAATTTTCTGTCTTCTATTGTAATCATATTTCAGCTTTTAGATATCAATAAAATTCCAAGTTATTTCATATACAAATTGTCTTTAAAAGATATCATAAGTTTTTAAACACTTCATCTCATAGATTCTTGAAAGATTGAAGAAGAATTTTTTTCTTACTTTAACAGAAAGAGAGTTTTCTTTAGTTAAGATCTATAATCCGAATTCAAAGAATTGACAGCGAAGGTGAAAAGTTGGAATAACAATTATCCCGTAAAAGTAGAAGACAATTGAAGGGAATCATTTGCAGATCCAGAACCTAAAGATTACTCGGTTCTAAGAATAGAGATTTGAGATCAAAATTAAGGTAAAACTATTATTTTTGTTAAATTTAGAAAGATATTTTTTGAAATCTTAAAGAATCGTTGGGATTACTTATCTGAATATTTGCATGGTTAAATTATCTAAATGTTTGTATTTAATATTTATTTTATTAGCATTGTTTATCATGTTAAGATTTATATAACATGTCAGGATATACAATTGAAAGATTAGATAACTTATTAGAAAAATTATTAGAAAAAATAAATAATATTATCTATCAAATGGAAAGAATAGATCAATCATCGTCTGAGGAATATTATATACTTGAAGAAAATTTTAATAGATATATGGAAGATTATGTCAATCTATTAGATCAAATGATGAATTTATATGCTAGAATTCGAGATAGGAACAGGACAAAATTGAATAACTATTCTAAAATAGGGATATATCATGCAATATACAAAAATTCATTTCATTAAGGGTAATATAGACATTTTACCACTTTTAAGTCAAAGATGTCAATCCTAAAAATTCCTCATTCTACCAGGTCAATTTTAAAAGTACCCCAGAAAAGAATTGACTAGAATTTAAACGCAGTAAAGAGTTTTAATTAGAGAATTTCACTTTCACCCCCCGAGTATAGGAAGCATTTAATTTGGGCTAGTTAGTTTCATAACTTCTAAATTAGCCAATGGTATGTGTACTTTGTATCTTCAATTATAGACTATGTTCTTTTTTCATTAAATTTCATTAAAAAGTTGACAATGCTACATCCAATTCTTATTGTCACACGACATGAAAAATTTCCATTTTTTGTTCGCACATCTTACTTCTCTTTGTAAATTAAAATATTCTCCAAATTTAGATAACGTTAGCGTATTGAAAGTTAATGATATGGATTGTGTTATTTTTAAGGTAATGTTAGCGTATTGGAAGTTAGAAATGATAAAAATTGCATGAAAACACGACTGTGAGGACCGAGGTGTATAAGTGTTAACAGTTTAAGGACGTAGCATTCCATCATGAAGCTATTTAGCTAGGCTGGTGTGAAACCATGATTTGTGTGTTCCCGTTCTTGTCTTTTCCGAACGTTAAACGTGTGTGTTAAAAAAAGACGTGTAACTCGTCTTTTTTTTTAAAAAATCAATTTTTATTACAACATCTTATATGTACTCGGTAATCACGACATGCACATCGAAAAGATCTTTCCTAATTGGGGTTATGAGCGCGATTCTGATAACCATAGAAAAAGTTATGGCCGAAATACTAAAAAAAACACTAAAATTGCACAAAAATATGATTTTGGGGACCAAAGTGACATGTGTCAAAAGTTGAAGGACCTAGGATTGCAATTTTTGAAGAATGAAATTGACAGAGAAATTCAATTATGAGGACTCAAAAGTATAAGATAAGAGTTGAAGGACTTGACGCGCAATTACCCCAAGGACTTAGCCGCAAGAAATGAAAAAAATAAAAAATTAAAAGAGGAATCCAAATACCAGTAAACCATGCAATCCGGTGAGCAAATACCGTATTTCGTTGAATCCGGTAAGTGAATACCGTATTTCACCAATCCGGTAAGCAAGTTAAAGCCAAATACTGGTAATTTGTAAAATTTGGTAAGTGAGTTAAAATCAATACTGGTAAGTGCAAACAATATCCAGTAATATGAAATGAAACGGAAAAGAAGGAGAAAATTGTTTTTTTGTTTTAAAAACTTATATTTTTGTCTTCATTTTCGGGCTTATTACGGAATATCAAACGAAGTTGAAATATTACATTCTTAATATCATTTTGAAGTACTCACGGCCTAATATTTCACGACGTTAATGGTGTGCGAAACGGTTAATCGTAGCAAAAGTTACGGCGCGTCAAAGTAGGTCGTTCCAAACTAATATTTAAAAAATTTCGATAATAAGCTAACTTTAAAAACTCTTCGACGATTGTACGCTAGTCGAATTCATAAATCTTCTATATCCTCTCGAAACTCATTTCGAGAACTATATTGTAGATATATCAAATTATCTAAATGAATATCGAAAATAGTTAAACGAACGTCAAACGCATATGTTAAAAAAGACGTACAACTCGTTTTTTTGAATATATTACTTATATTTTTGTCCTCATTGTCAGGCTCATTACGAAATATCAAACGAAACTGAAATATTACATTCTTAATATCATTTTCAAGTACTCAATGCCTATTATTTCACGACGTTGATGGTGTGTGAAACGGCCAATCGTAGCAAATGTTACGGCGTGTCAAAGTAGGCTATTCCAAACTAATATTTCAAGAATTTCGATAACAAGCTAACTTTAATATTCCTAGACAATTGTACGCTGGTCGAATCGATAAATCTTCTATATCCTATCGAAACTCATTTCGAGAACTATATGATAGATATATCGAAACTTTAAAATTCCTAGAAAAATCTTCTATATCCTGTCGAATCGATAAATCCTCTATATCCTGTCGAAACTCATTTCAAGAACTATAGTATAGATATATCGAAGCTCTACCTCGTTTTTTTCTTCTCCCAATGCAACATTCTTGGAAAAATGAAATTGACGTCAATTTTTTTTCTCTTTTTTTTCTTTTTTAAAACGATATATAAATGTTGTAGTGAGAGAGTAAATATTTATAAACAATATTATAGGCAAGATATTTTGTGATATATATACTTTTGAATGTAAGATATTTTGATATATATATTTTTAAACAGCTTTATCAAACAAACAGTAATTTTGGAAAGGGTGTGAACACTTGGTTTCAATTGAATAGTAAATTTGGCATCCTCTCTTATTAAATATAAGGCTAGTTTAGGCCCGTGCAATGCACGGGTCACATGTGTTCGATGGTAATGTTAGTGTGTTAAATGTGTTTCTTTTACGTGAATTATATTCTGATTTACATTTTCAAAAAAGTGGGAAAAAACAACTGTAACATAAAAACCTCAGGGATGTGGTAAAATTGGATTTCATGTCCCTACATCAGATGAGAATTTAAAAATAATTAACAAACTATCGTCAAAAAGTGAAAGATAAGGAAATAAGAATGATCCAAAGTAGAAGAACATGCATAAAGTCGACTTCTATGTAATTGAAGGTTTACATTTCCAGTTTCTTATTTAAGATCCAAACCAAAAATAAAAAAGTAAAAAGGTAAAATCATCCATGATACACTTGAAAATGATGGTACTAGTCCAAAATCAGCAAACTTCAGATTTCCTTCATTGTCTGTGAGAATATTGGAGCGTGCAAACCTTCGATGTCTCTATGAGGTACTTGATTGACATGCCAATAATGAAGATTAGTAAGCAATTGCTTCATACAACACTTGAAGTAACTTAATTGCGAAACAAATATTTGTTTTTATTTCAATGATTTCAACCACATAATATGTATTATAAATTAGTTGAAGGTGAATTTATATTCAATAGAGTTACTATTTTCAATTGAACATTGACAATTATTTCTTATGTGCACAAGTAAACCTGTGATTACTCATCAGAATGAGGTTAAAGACAAGGCCTCTGCCTGTCAATCTATCTCAATGAATCAATTAAAGCTAAAGATATGCTTTGATTGTGTCATGTTTTAGCAAGATACTGGCAAACAGTGCATTAAAATCAAACTTCTTACCTATTGCCTAAGGAGAACATCCTAGGTCTTCTTACCATCCAACCAACAAGAGATACGGTTCCATTAGTTATACAAGGAAGGGCCTTCAGCATGTCTTCTATTGATTTATACACTTGCAAATTTGAGAGGAGGTTATAGAATAGTGTCTCTCTTAGGCCATTCCCAGAATTTGAGATGCAGTGAAATTGAAATCATATTCACTGCAAAACCAAGAAAGCCGAACGGAGGTTCCCCATTGGTCAGTCTTGGTTTTAGAAGATCAAGAGCTATGAACTGACCAACATATGGACTGAACACACACCTATAAAAGTGAGAATAAAGCAAAATGCGATTTAAAGCTAATTGATTGATAAACAAAACAATGAGCTCGTCAGATTTTCAAGATAAAACACCAAAAAAGGACCATCCACGGGCCTCCCAAAAAAAGATCCAAGTCCATGAAGGCCGAACTTCTATTTATCAAACTCTGTCTGTTATATGTTTTCAGCGCTTTAACACATTCACAGGTCTTGCAAACCACGACTACCATGGTTTCTAACCCCGAGTATGCGGAAAGGCTAATGTTGGGCTAGATAGAGGCATAGAGCACTAACACGTCAACTTGTTAGGGAAGTTAGGAAGTGAAATAAAATAATCTTAACAACACATTCAAGTAATCTAGCATGTAATTCTTTCCCAGAATAAACACCAAGAAGGAATAAAATGTACGTTGCATATTCATTGCGACAGAATTTGCTTCCCAAGGCTGCACTGCTCTATCCTCTTAATGACTTTCCTTTGAAAATCATAAACACATGAATGTATATTACTAAAAGATAACCTACTCAATGCAACAAGAATTCTCTATTTCTTGCAAGAGCACTCCGGATGAGTAGACCTCCCCTAGTCCCATGCAAACCACAAACATCAAATACTTCACCTTGGAATGTCCATATCGATAGATGCTTTGGATTGCCAATGTCACTATCATCTTAATTAGTTTCCTTTCAAATCATAAGCATATGAATATATATAATAGTAAAAGATCATGTACTTAGCGCAACTTGAAATCTCTATTTCTTACAAGAACACTCCGTACATAGGAATAGACCTCCCAACCCCATACACGTCACAAATATAAAAGGATCAAATGAATGTCCATAACATAGATGCTTTGAGTTTGAAGAAGTAAAGGTCGATTGCAATTTATCAACTTACTTCGTAGTTCCTAATAGGATAAAAATCTCCCTACCTTCCTCACAAATTTGAAAGCAGAGTTTCCTCGACCTCTTGGAGTCTCCAGCACTTATCTACCACCTTTGACGCATCAATTCTACCTCTATCCCAACTCCAGAAAACCACCAAAGGTCGAAGAAAAATAGGGGAACGCTGATTCAACGTAAAAATGAGTTGGCTTAAGAGGATGCCCTAACATTTCACTTATAAGATGTAGGTATTATGCCCTATGTCCAATCAACTTTGGGTATAAGTACTTTTGATATATGTTTAATGCATTTATTATGGCAATATCTATTTTATTAAATAATAGAGTCCGTAAATTCAAATCTTGGTAATTTGTTAATCACAAGGAGTTGTGATTGTGAGATACAAATTACATATGATTGAATATTAAATTATCCGTAGTCGTAAGTAATAACGAGATACGGATATCGTTATTACGGATAGACCACTACGTGTGACATTCCTTACTTGTGAAGTAAGTAGCTGATCTCACAAGCTAAAGTATAGTGACACTTAAATGAACACGTGAATGTTTTGTTATAGAACAAAACATTGGAGACCCGTTGAGAGATTCCACATGGATAACTATCTGAGTGTCAGTGGTTAATCTCTAAGTTCGGTAGTGGAATTGATCTTTCGACTTGAGATCATCATAGTACCTTATGTGGGGACAGTCATTCTTTGGTGATGCTGGAAGTTGCTCGGTCAAGGGCCGCTAATACGGCATCGTTTGGGTATGTCAAGAATCATATGAAAGTTGTGAATGATCAATAGAGGATTCGTCGCTCTTAGATAGTAAGAGTTTATGATCTACATTTCATCCAGTTAAGTTGATAACGAAATCCTTGGCCAAGGTGTAATGAAAGATATGATCGATAATCGAGATTGACACAATCCATATCTCGTAATTGATCGGATCATATTGACGAAGGGATTATAGTTTCACGATAAACGAACGAGTTCGATTTTGTCATACCACGTGACATTTTCCGTCACATGTATTGCCCTGACACATTGCTAGATGTCAATCTGGGACAACGAATGTGAATTAGTGATAAATCAAAAGGGTGTTTTGATTTATCGATTTAAATAATAATTCACGTCGTTAGGTATCGTGATTGGGAACCTAATGGGTCACACACAAAAGGATAACTAGAAGATTGGGATCCGCCAATTAATTAATTGACAAGAGTTGGATAATTAATTAATTGAATTGCTTATTAGTATGCCCGAATTAATTAATTGGATTAATTAATTCATGGACCGGATTAATTAATTAGATTAATTAAATATTGGACCGGGTTAAGTTGTAGGACGGGCCAAGCCATTTTGGGCTTATATAAATAAGCTGCTAGGGTTTGTAAACAGGAGATGGATTTTCATTATTCTTGCTAGCACAAGAAAAGTAAAACCCTAATTCTCTCAATCTTATTCCCTGTGTGGATTCCATTGGAGGCTGGACAATTGGACAGTTGTGGGAGGCAGATCGGGATTGCTGGAACTACAGGAATAGCAAAGGAGTTTGCAGATCTGAATTAAGGTATAGTTTCTATCACAGTTTCTATCTAAACACAAAGCAGATCATTGGATGGGAATTGAAATTTATTTAATTTTTCGCTGTGCATGATAAGTAAATTCCCAATAGTGGTATCAGAGCTTACTTTGTGTTTGTTAGAAATTGTTTGCACGTTGGAACATTCAAAAGTTGATTGTTATTGTTTTTTTGTATCTGGCAATTTAGAAAAATTAATTTCATCTTCAAAAATTCTGTTTTGAAAAGAAAATTAATTTTGGATCGTCAAAAAAGAAAAAAGGAGGAGGCAGAGGCGACTGGCGGCAAAGCCGCCGCCGATCACCAAAGGCGACCATAGCAGCCTGCACTCGTCCATGCTGCAATCAGCAGCAGCCACTGCTGAATCAAAGTAGCACGTCATGCTGCTGCTATGGTAGCAACAACGACGGGATGTGTTGCAACAGCACCACCGAGCGCTGCTGTTCTGGGTGAGGCACTGCCGCTGTGTGACAGTGGCAGTGCAGTCCGTTGTCCCATGTCGCGCCGGGAGAAGAAGATGAAAAGGGGCGGCACTGGAATTCTTTAGTTTTTCAGTTTAGGGTTTGAAACATTTTGGAGAAACGGGAGAGGCGATTTGGGGACGGGGGCCTCGTGTGCAATTTTAGAAATGTGGGGCTCCATATGCAATTATGAATAAAGGGGTCATCTTGCAATTTTTAAAAGGAGGACTTGTTATGCAAAATTTGGTATTGTAAGGGTCTGTTTATAAAATTTAAGGGGGCCGAGTGCAATATTTTCAAAAGGGTTTTGATTGCAATTTTGAAAAGTGTGTCAAAATTGATTTTGAAAGTTTTGACCCCAAATTTTCAATTTTGATTCGTTTTAAAATTTTAATTAAAATTGACGACTTTTATATTTTTGTTAAAATTAGATTTTAACTTAAATATTAAATTTTGACCCTTAATTGAATTTTATTTTATTTAGGAGTTTTATCATAAATTAAAATATTAATTCAACTTAAATTAGAATTTGACTTTAATTTAGTATTTAATTAAAATTTGATTTTAATTAAATAATTCTTCCCATGTGCTCTTGAAATTAGAATTTGATTCTAATTTGACATTTCATTAAAATTTGATTTTAATTAAATTGTTTCGCCCTAAAATTTATTCTTTGAATTAGATTTTGACTATAATTTATTATTTGATTAAAATATGATTTTAATTAAATAATTCGCCCTAATTTGTTCTTGAAATTAGAATTGGATTCTAATTTGACGTTTAATTAAAAATTGATTTTAATTAAATTGTTTCGCCCTAAAAAATTCTTCTTGCAATTAGAGTTGGACTCTAATTTGATATTTAATTAAAATTTAATTTTAATTAAATATGTTCGCCCTAAATTGTGGAATTAGAGTTTGACTCTAATTTTGATATTTAATTAAAATTTAATTTTAATTAAATAATTCCGCCATATATTATGATATTAGAGTTGGACTCTATTTCAGTATTTAATTAAAATTTTGATTTTAATTAAATAAACCCGCTAATTAAATTAATTGATTAATATGATTAATTAGTTATTTAATTATTTTCGATCCATTTGTCTAAATAGTTTAGATGACCTTTAATTGCTAGATTCTTGAAACTTACTTGCATATAATATTAGATATTATATAGGAAACATTTATATGATGAATGTTTATTAGTGGATGATTATGGACTCGACCATGTGGATGTGTTGAATGAATGGTTTAATTCCTGTTGTTTTATGGGCCTGCGAGCTCTTAATTGTTTTGGGTCTGCGAGTCCATTACTATTGTTATTATTATAGGGACTGCGAGCTCGCAATTGTTTTGGACCTGCGAGTCCGTTATTATTATTATGGGCCTACGAGTCCAATTTTCATTTAGGCCTGCGTGCCAATTAGTATATGATACAAGTTGTAGCTGATCTAATTGAAGATACAGGAAGAGGAGGAAATCATGGAGATGGCGCATTGATAGTGGTTCAATACAATACTCCCTAGGAATTGACCAACTGGTCTTCCTTTTGGCTCAGAAAGACTAGATAGAATTAATCCATAATCATCCACACTATTATATGTATGTTTATTTGCATGATTGATGCTTGTGTATATATATATATATATATATATATATATATATATATAATTATTATGAGACCTTTGCATGATAAATCCCTCATTAAAATATTAAGTCGATTTTATTATTCGCCTTCTATCATTATAGTGAAAAACGAGAGTCCTAAATCGTCTCAACTTGTTGAGTACACTCAAGGCACCTGGTCTATTAGAGATATGTTTGACACTATGAAATATTCGATATTTCTGAATGATGGGTTCGACTTAACTAAAATTATCTTTTGTTGAGTGCACTCAAGGAGATAAATTTTAGAGGCATTTAAGCTAATACATACGATGTGTGAAGACAAGGAGTTGTCAGTTTAATGATCTGGGAGTTGTATGGAGATACAATTGATAACAGTATCTACTCAAATGTTTTATTAAGGTTTGTTGAGTACACTCAAGGTCTTAATATAATAAATGAGATCCCAGCCCACTAGGAGTCAAGTATGGATTCCATAAATTTATGCGAGAGGGTCATAAATTTGAGTTAAATAGTGGGAGCACAATCAATTTGATAAAAGACCATATTAAATTAATTGATGCATTTTATATATTATTCTTTTACTTTTCGTCATTTATATTTATTGGATCATGAGTAATCATATGTGGCATACTGTCAACAACCAAACCAAGCTTTCTTGATTGACACTGGAATATGAGAATTGTTCTCAGGCATGAGAAAATTGGTTATGTCCTTAAGTAGCTTTTTCCAGAGACACCTGTTGATGACTCAACTAAGGAAAATGTGGCTACTGTAATAAACACGGAGATGACGATAGTACTGCAACATGTATGATAATTGCAACTATGTCACCCGTGTTACAAAAGCAAAATAAGAGTATAGATGCTAACACATGATTTTTCATTTCAAATAGTTGTATGATAATAATCATGTGTGGAAGGATATAAGACTTCCAAACAACTATACCAGTGCAAAATGACAGAGGAATCTTCAGTCGGTGCTCAAGTGCTGAAGATTATTGCAATTGAGAAATTGTCTCAATTGGGTTCATTCATGAACCATGAACCAAGTGTTGACTTAGTTCTATAATTTCTGTCAGAGAGTTATTTATACCGAATTGTGAATTTTGATATTAATAAACTTAAGTGCACACTTATTGAGTTGCTAAAGATGTTTAAGACAGTTATGCCCAATATCAAAGTTATGATTGGGCAAGCCATTGATTCCTCAAAGGATATTAAGAGGAAGTCTAAAGGAGCTTTGGGAAAGCATCTAAAATGGCTAAGACAGTCAAAGTAAATAATGACATTATCAAATCCACTTGAGTAAGGCCTATAACTACTTCATTAGTCTCTTGGGTATTAGATACCAGATATGAATTTCATATTTGTATAAGTATGCAGAAACTAAATGGAAGTAGACTACTGCACAAAAAAGAAGATGGCCTACACGTTGAAAATGAGCAAATATTGTTGCATTGTCTGTAGAAGCATACCTCCTACCGTTGCCTTTAAACTGAGTATTTGAATTAGAGAAATGTTAGTTTGGACTCATCAATACCAAAACATTATTTGAATTTCATGTTTGGACATGAACGATATTAATGTTAAGGACAATTGTTGTTCCCTCTTATCTTAATGGTTATGGTGAATTACAAAATAATATTTATATTCTAAATACTGAGTATTCTATAGTAAGTATAGAAATTTAAAGGCATAAAAGTCATAATTTGAATAACGCCTAAATCTAGCATTGTAGACTCGGTGAACTAATTACATATAGATGTATATTTGTGGTCAATTGATTTTGAATCATTTGACAAATGTGAATTGTGTCTATTAGGCACAGTTGCCAAATCTCCTTTTACTTAAAAGGTGAAAAATTTGCACAATTACTGGATCTAATACATAGTGATGCGTGTGGATCCAAGTCAATTAATGCTAGATGGGTTTCACTTTCTCATCACATTTACAAATGACTATTTCAGAAATGGTCATGTATATTTGATGAAACTCGAGCATGAAACTCTTGAAATGTTGAAGGGATTTAAGTTAGAAGTAGAGAAACAATTAGGTAAAGATATTCTCACACTAACATCTGATCGAGGTGGAGATATCTTAAAGATAAAGTTTAGATTATCTGAAAGAGAATGTGATTCTCTTACAGTGAACTCCTTACATACACTACAACATAATGTTGTGTCTGAGAGGAGGAATCGCAAACTATTAGATATAGTGCGATTAATTAATAGGTTGTGCAAACCTTCCAAAAGGTTTTGGGGCCATGCATTGATTGCAATGTTCTACACACTAAATCGTGTCTCATCTATGTCGATCGACAAAACTCCATACGAGTTATGGAAAAGCAAAATGCCTAACTTGTCAAATATGAGAGTCTGGGGCTGTGACGCTTATGAAGCGCACTGAATCGGATAAGCTTGAAGCTAAATTCGATAAATAAATATTTATGGGATATCCAAAAGATAAAATTGGATATCAATTCTATAATCTCATTGAGAAGAAGATGTTCGTCTCAAGACATGTTAAACTCCTAGAGAAAGAGTTTGTTCTAGGAGAGGACAGTGAGAGTAGAATGGATCTTGAAGGAGTTCAAGAATCCACAGATATGGTTGACCAAGCAGATAAATCTGAGTGTGATCTCACACCTGATGAGGAACATACTCCTGATTTGGAAGTAGAGACTTCTGAGGACAGATCAGCTCTATGTAAATTTTATAGGATCATTCAACCTCTTAGAAGGTATGAGTCCATGATTACTAATCAAAGAATTATTAATTGAGGATGATGAACCTATTGGTTACACAAAATAAAGTCAAGTGTTGACTGAAGGAGATGGCGAAAGGCCATGAAATCCGAGATGGACTCGATGTATGTGAACAAGATTTAAACCTTGATCGACCGCCTGATGGGATAGAATCCATAGGTTGTAAATGAGTTTATGTAAAAGGGTTCAACATGGATGGAAGCGTCCATACATACAAAGCGAAGCTAATAGCAAAATATTACGACAAAGACAAAGAGTTGACTTTGATGAATTTTTCTTATCTATAGCCATGCTAAGGTCCATTCGAATTTTGCTTGCGATAGCTACATACCATGACTATGAGTTATGGTAAAAGGATGTCAAAACTATATTCCTTAACAGGAACCTGCAAGAGAAAGTGTGCATGACACGACTCGAAAGTTTTGAATCCAAATATGCTTACAAAGTATGTTAGCTTAATCAATTCTTATATAGATTGAAGCAGACCTCTTGGAGCTGAAATCTTCGATTTGATAGAAAAATCAAAAGGTTTGATTTTATCAAAAGTGAAGAGTTGTGTGTTTACAAGAAAATAGTGGGAACGTTGTCGCATTCTTAATATTATTAATAGGAACGACATCTCTACGTTTCAATCGCTGAAACTATGGTTGTTAAAAGATTTCTCCATAAAGATATATGAGAAGAAACTTGATCTATAGAGATAGATCTAGAAGATTGCTTAATTCATCGCAATCTACAAAATAAAATTTTGAGAAGATTTTATATGAAGAAAATGAACTGAGAGTTCATGAATACACTGATGCTAACTTCTAGTCAGACTAGAAAGATAGTAAATCTCAATCAGGATATTGATTTACTCTTAAACGGTGTATTGAAAAGGTTCCAAACAGGAAACCACCGTTGATTCAATAGTGAGAGCCTTATACACTATTACTTTAGAAGCAACAAAGATTGTAGTATGGGTCAAGAAGTTCATTAATGAACTTGGAATAGTTCCTAGCATTGTTGGAACTAAGGTCTCATCGATGATCCAAACAAGTGTTGAGGTGGTACCATCTCATCAAAGAGATAGTACAAAGAAATGACGTAAAGAAAGAACGAATTCTCACAATTGATAATATTGCAGATCCACTGGCAAGGAGTTGTCACAGTATAAACATGATCGTCATGTGAACTTTTATGATATTAGATACATAAGTGATTGGATCTAGTGCAAGTAGGAGTTTGTAGGTATTATGCCCTAGGTCCAATCAACTTTGGGCATAAGTACTTTTGATATATGTTTAATGCATTTATTATGGCAAGATCTATTATATTAAATAATAGAGTCCGTAGATTCAAATCTCGGTAATTTGTTAATCAAAAAGAGTTGTGATTGTGAGATACAAATTACATATGATTGAATCTTAAATTATCCGTGGTCGTAAGTAATAACGAGATACGGATATCGTTATTACGGATAGACCACTACGTGTGGCATTCCTTACTTGTGAAGTAAGTAGCTGATCTCACAAGTTAAAGTGTAGTGACACTTAAATGAACACGTGAATGTTTTGTTATAGAACAAAACATTGGAGACCCGTTGAGAGATTCCACATGGATAACTATCTGAGTGTCAGTGATTAATCTCTAAGTTCGGTAGTAGAATTGATCATTCGACTTGAGATCATCATAGTACCTTATGTGGGGACAGTCATGCTTTGGTGATGCTGAAAGTTGATCTGTCAAGGGCCGCTAATACGGCATCGTTCGGGTATGTCAAGAATCATATGAAAGTTGTGAATGATCAATAGAGGATTCGTCGCTCTTAGATAGTAAGAGTTTATGATCTACATTTCATCCAGTTAAGTTGATAACGAAATCCTTGGCCAAGGTGTACCTATAAGTCGAAAAGGAGTTTTCGACTTACATTAACTTAATAAGTGGAATGAAAGATATGATCGATAATCGAGATTGACACAATCCATATCTCGTAATTGATCGGATCATATTGACGAAGGGATTATAGTTTCACGATAAACGAACGAGTTTGGTCTTGTCATACCACATGACATTTTTCGTCACATGTATTGCCTTGACACATTGCTAGATGTCAATCTGGGACAACGAATGTGAATTAGTGATAAATCAAAAGGGTGTTTTGATTTATCGATTTTGATTAGATCGAAATAATAATTCATATCGTTAGGCATCGTGATTGGGAACCTAATGGGTCACACACAAAAGGATAACTAGAAGATTGGAATCCGCCAATTAATTAATTGACAAGAGTTGAATAATTAATTAATTGGATTAATTAATTCATGGACCGGATTTAATTAATTAGATTAATTAAATATTGGACCGTGTTAAGTTGTAGGACGGGTCAAGCCATTTTGGACTTATATAAATAAGCTGCTAGGGTTTGTAAACAGGAGATGGATTTTCATTATTCTTGCTAGCATAAGAAAAGTAAAACCCTAATCCTCTCAATCTTATTCCCTGTGTGGATTCCATTGGAGGCTGGACAATTGGACAGCTGTGGGAGGCAGATCGGGATTGCTGGAACTACAGGAATAGCAAAGGAGTTTGCAGATCTGAATTAAGGTATAGTTTCTATCACAGTTTCTATCTAAACACAAAGCAGATCCTTGGATGGGAATTGAAATTTATTTAATTTTTCGCTGTGCATGATAGATTTCCATATTTTAATGCCACTTAACACGTTCATTTTTTCAAAAAGGTGCATTAGAAGTAATGATGATAAACAATGACTTCCTCATCTCGCTTGACTGGTAAATAACATTTCAACTGATGCAGTTAAAATTGTACACATTAAAACAGAAATAAAGACGCCCTCTTTAGCTTCATGGTGACCTTAGTTCCAATATATAGTATTTCCTCTAGCAATTTTACATGCATCTGTAGATAGAAATATATAAATGTAATTATGGCAAAATCAAGATCAATTAGATTTCTATTTTTTTTAAGGAAATAAATAAGAGAAATTGAGACGAAAATTAAACAAGAAAGAAAGATCTACCTTTGATATACTACATTAATTGCCGATTAATCAGAGATAAAGATATGAAGAAGAAATGATTTATAGAATTTATTTTTTGTTTTTCTTCAGAGAGAAGAGAAGATGTTATCTTTTTTTTCTTCAAAAAGAAGAGAAAATATATAATTATACATAATCCTTAATTAATAAAGAAGTTGCTGACTATTTGGTAGTTTATTTGAGACGAAATACACGTGAAATTATTTTTTTATTTCAGACAAAATATTTGGCGGTAAGAACAACAGATATTTTTAGATATTTTCAGATATAATGATAAAAATACATCTAAATGAATAGTACAAAACTTCTATCGTTCAAAATTTAAATTTAAATCAACAGCAAAAGAAACGAAAAAAAAAAAAAAAAAATTTGCGCTAACCTTCGCATGGGAGGAAGTCAAAAATTGCAAAAAAAAAAATATGAGTTTGGGGACCTAAGTGTCTAAGTGTAAAAAATTTAAGGAGTTATGGTTGCAATTTTTGAAGGATTAAATTGACAGGAAAGTAAAATTACAAGGGGGTGGGGTTAAACAGTACAAAATTAAAGTTAAAGGAGTTGGTGTGTAATTACCTCGATGATTTAAGTCTATGAAATGGGAAAAAAAAACTTTCTGTGGTAGTATCTCGTTCACCACAGTTGTACGTGTGAAGATTCCGCTATTTATTTCCAAAAAATATTCATAATTTCATAAAATTAGTTATGTTTTCACCTTCATTTTCGAGCTCAATTCGGGATATCAAACGAAATCGAAATATTACATTCTTATGGCTTGTTTGATACCCATTTTGTTGGAGAAAATGAATTTTTTGGGTTGATGTGATGGTGAATATGTGGTTGAAAAAGAAGGAAAAGTTATTAATGTGATGGAAAATATTATTTTACTAAAAAATGTGTGGTTGAAAATGAAAATGAGAATGAGAATGAGAATGGGTACCAAACAGGGCATTAATATCATTTTGAAGTACTCACGGCCTAATATTTCACGACGTTAATGGTGTGTAAAACGGTCAATCGTAACAAAAGTTACGGCGCGTCAAAATAGGCTGTTCCAAACTAATATTTCGAAAATTTCGATAACAAGCTAACTTTAAAAATTCTTCGACAATTGTATGCTAGCCGAATCCATAAATCTTCTATATCCTCTTGAAACTCATTTCGAGAACTATATCGTAGATATATCGAATTATCTAAATGAATATCAAAAATAGTTAAACGGACGTCAAACGCATGTGTTAAAAAAGACGTATAACTCATCTTTTTGAATATATTACTTATGTTTTTGTTCTAATTTTCGGGCTCACTACGGAATATCAAACGAAGTCCAAATATTACATTCTTAATATCATTTTGAAGTACTCACGACCTAATATTTCACGACGTTAATGGTGTGCAAAACAGCCAATCGTAGCAAAAGTTACGGCGCGTCAAAGTAGGCCGTTACAAACTAATATTTCGATAATTTCGATAACAAACTAACTTTAAAAATTCTTTGACAATTGTATGCTAGGCGAATCCATAAATCTTCTATATCCTCTCGAAGCTCATTTCAAGAATTATATCGTAGATATATCGAATGATCTAAATGGATATCAAAAATAGTTAAACGGACGTCCAACGCATGTGTTCAAAAAAACGTATAACTCGTTTTTTTAATATATTACTTATATTTTTTTTTTGATTTTCGGGCTCACTACGGAATATCATACAAAGTTGAAATATTATATTCTTAATATTATTTTGAAATACTTACGGCCTAATATTTCACGATGTTAATTGTGGACGAAACAACCAATTATAGCAAAAGTTATGACGCGTCAAAGTAAATCGTTTCAAACTAATATTTTGAGAACTTCGATAACAAGCTAACTTTAAAAATTCCTAGACGATTGTACGCTGGTCGAATCGATAAATCTTCTATATCATCTCGAAACTCATTTTGAGAACTATATTATAGATATATCGAATGATCTAAATCAATATAAAAATAGTTAAATGAACGTCAAACGTGTGTTAAAATCTTTTTTAAAAAACGAAATCAAATTCTGCTTTTCTTTTTCCTTTATTCCTAAAAAAACTAATGTTTTTGTCTTAATTTTCGGGCTCATTATGGAATATCAAACAAACTTATGTTTTTGTCTTAATTTTCGGGCTCATTACGGAATATCAAATGAAATCGAAATATTACATTTTTAATATCATTTTAAAGTACTCACGGCCTATTATTTCACGACGTTAATGATGTGCGAAACGGCCAATCGTAGCAAATGTTACGACGCGTCAAAATAGGCCGTTCCAAACTAATATTTCGAGAATTTCGATAACAAACTAACTTTAAAAATTCTTGGACGATTGTATGCTAGGCGAATCCATAAATCTTCTATATCCTCTCGAAGCTCATTTCAAGAATTATATCGTAGATATATCGAATGATCTAAATGAATATCAAAAATAGTTAAACGGACGTCCAACGCGTGTGTTCAAAAAAACGTATAACTCGTTTTTTTGAATATATTACTTATATTTTTGTTTTGATTTTCGGGCTCACTACGGAATATCAAATGAAGTCGAAATATTATATTATTAATATTATTTTGAAGTACTCACGGCCTAATATTTCATAATGTTAATTGTGGACGAAACAGCCAATTGTAGCAAAAGTTACGACGCGTCAAAGTAAATCGTTTCAAACTAATATTTTGAGAATTTCGATAACAAGCTAACTTTAAAAATTCCTAGACGATTGTACGTTGGTCGAATCGATAAATTTTCTATATCATCTTGAAACTCATTTCGAGAACTATATCATAGATATATCGAATGATCTAAATCAATATAAAAAATAGTTAAACGAACGTCAAACGTGTGTGTTAAAATCTTTTTAAAAAAACAAAATCAAATTTTGCTTTTCTTTTTCCTCTATTCCTAAAAAAACTTATGTTTTTGTCTTAATTTTCGGGCTCATTACAGAATATCAAACGAAATCGAAATATTACATTTTTAATATCATTTTAAAGTACTCACGGCCTATTATTTCATGACGTTAATGATGTGGGAAACGGCCAATCATAGCAAATGTTACGACGCGTCAAAGTAGGCCGTTTCAAACTAATCTTTCGAGAATTTCGATAACAAGCTAACTTTAAAAATTTCTAGACGATTGTACGCTGGTCGAATTGATAAATCTTCTATATCTTCTCTAAGCTCATTTCGAGAACTATTTCATAGATATATCGAATGATCTAAATGAATATAAAAATAGTTAAACGAACGTCAAACGTGTGTGTTAAAAAAAGACGTGTAACTCGTCTTTTTTTTAAAAAAATCAATTTTTTTACAAAATTTTATATGTGCTCGGTGATCACAACGTGCGCACCGAAAATATTTTTCCTAATTGGGGTCATGAGCGCGATTCTGATAACGTTGAAAAAGTTATGATCGAAATACTAAAAAAGCACTAAAATTGCACAAAAATATGATTTTGGGGACCGAAGTGTACATGTACAAAAGTTGAAGGACCTAGGGTTGAAATTTTTGAAGGATGAAATTGACAGAGAAATCAAATTATGAGGACTAAAAAGTACAAGATAAGAGTTGAAGGACTTGACGCGCAATACATCAAATATTGTATTTAGAATTTAGGTAAGCATCCAATTAATTCATTTCTTTCTTCTTCATAATGTGAAGTGAGCTATGGTATACCGAGAGCAATAATGTTCATCACCTATGATAATCACGTGTCTAGGTGACGTTAACCTCTAATTCTTTAATAGAGTTGTAATGCATTTTATAAAATTAGAAAATGAATCAAGACCACCCAGAGACGGGTGATCGTCACTGTAAGGAATAGCATTATATCAAACTAGGAAGAAATTCGCAATTTCTATTTTCCAACATCAATTCCCAAGGAGTTAAGATGATATATACTACGATTAGCATACCCGTGGGAGGTCACATGGGATTGTACCTTAAGTACCTTAGTTAAGATGATATATACTACGATCTAAAAAATTAATGCTTCATTTGTAAACTTTAAACGCGTACCTAATTTGATTATTGTAAACTAATACTATGAAGAAAATAAATGAGTGGAGCCATGAGGTTCAAATATTTTACAAAAAAAAAAATTGTTACCCACTACAACAAAAATGCCCTTTTGCAACACTTAAAAGGCAACATTTATGTATTAAATTTTGCTAAAGGGGTCAATTGCAACATTCGAATAGGTGAATGTTGTCATTGTATAACATAATTAAGTTTTGACAACATTTTTTAAGTAAATGTTGCAATAGACCCCTTTTTGCAACGTTTATTTAGTATTGCAAGAAATAAAACTTTTCGCAACGTTTATAAAATGTTGCAAAAAACTTTATCTTTCTCAACATTTTTTAAACGTTGTCAAAAGAGTCTTTTGTAACGTTCATAAAACCTTGCGAAAGATAAAGTTTTTTGCAATGTTTTATAAACGTTGCAAAAGACAAACCTTTTGGCAACGTTTATAAAACGTTGCGAAAAGTTAAAAGTTTTGGCAACGTTTTATAAATGTTGCCGAAAGATCTTTCTTTTGCAATATTTATGAAGCGTTGCTAAAGACAAACCCTTTGGCAACGTTTATAAAACGTTGCCAAAATGTTTGTCTTTTTGTAACGTTTAATAAACGTTGCAGAAAGAAAATACTTTAGATGGGCTCGGGTTTTGGGTTAAGAAGGCGAATTACGTTGGGTCGATTTATGGGTTGGCCCATGAAAACCCGTTGAGGCCAGGCTCAACCCGTTTATTAATCAAAACAAATGGCCTAAAACAAGACATAACCCAAATCCAATTAATTGACCCAAGACATTTAATAAACCAAATTCAATTAATTGGCCCAACACATAAATCACTCCAATCCAACCCTCTACTGTACGTGCCCAACACAGAAACCCTTTCTTCCCTTTCCCGGCCGTCAAGCTCTGCAAGAAATTGAAACCTCTCATTCAAATCCCTCTCCATTCGCAAATCGCAATCATTCTCACCAAATCAAGGCAAGCATTCTACCACCAGCAAAAATTCCTGCCATAAATGATGCAACAACACCAACTAAAGAGACGTTCTTACCAAGGGAAGCCAGTGAAATCATGATAATTGTCTAGCACTGAAATCAGGGCACGAATCGGAAGAATAGGCTCCCCTGAATCGGAGAAATCGGACTGTGTAGAGAAGGAGCGAGAGAACAACAATTAGGGGTTTTGAAAGTAGAGATTTTGATAACCATGATCGCGATTATGTGAGGAGCTGGAGAATAAGGAATTTGAAGGAGAGGAGGAAAAATGAGTGTATAAATGGAAGAGAGATGGTGGAAATGGTAGAACGCGACGACGTAGTCTTGTTGCCATAAATCATAATAGGTTCGGTACTAATCTCTTCGTCTTCTTCTACAATCTACACTTTACTGTTTTTTTTTCAATTGATTTCTTCCGGCCTGCTTTCGGCCCTTTCCTGTGTCTGACTCTGTGTGGCTCTTTCTTCCAGACTTCCAGCAGTTAGTTTAGTAAGTCTGGGTTTTGATTTTTGAAGATAATGTTGGACTCAGGAGTTGGATGGATCCAATTTTACATGCCGTGAGCTGAGCATGCTGCGTGCGTCTGTGCGTGTCAATTGCTTCTTTTCTTCATATTGATTGAACATGTCTTTTCAGTTATTATTTAGCTATTTTTAGTAAATATACATACCAATGTTTTGTCAATTTAACTGAGATTTCTTAATTCTTATATCTCTTATATGTTGGATTCAGACTTTCAGTAAGCATTTAACTCTTTTCATCTCATTAATATATGTTCTACTTGGGATCTAGGACAACAACAAATTCTGTTTGTCATTTGTGTGCGAAAGTTGATTACTTCACTTGATTACTGGAGATTTTGGCATTTTGGCATTTTGGAGGACAATTTTTTTGTGGAATCACTTGTATGAAACTGAGGATTTTCAGTTTGCTTGTTCTTTGGGGGCATCGCAAATTATTTTTTGCTGAATAGATGATTGGCTACACTTGAAGAATAATTTGTTTTAAAGATTATCTTACATTTCCATACCATCTCTAGTGCCCCTATTGTTTTTGGTCTATTGAGTTTTGAATCTCCATTTTTGCAAGCCTGATTGGATTAGTAAAATTTACTCAAGAGTAATTACTTTTCTAATATTTGTTCGGTTGTGTTGGTAGACGTGATGATGCAGAACGAAGAAGGAATGAAAAGTGTCTAACACGTTCTTTTTCAAAGTAAGCTTGCTTATTCTATAATCAATTAGTCATTTTTTCCATATTGACTTCGTTATACAATTTTTTGATTATTTGAAGACAAGAATAATTTTCTGTATTGCTTGTATATTCATCAACCGTGTACAACCTCTCAATTTATAATACAAGTGGGATAAGGGATAATGACACATTTTTTTGAATTTGTGGTACGGAACCTTGGATATCTTTCATCAATAAGTCAGTAGTTGGTATTACTTTCTGAGTTTAGTTATAAGCTATTTTTCTCAATTGCATTACTTTTCTGACTGATGTACTTAATAAGCTTCTAAATATCTTAAATGTAGCAAAGATTTGCACTTAACATTCTTGCAGGATTTAATTGTTGGACTATTTGCATTACTGCGTTGCTGCTTGAAGTAAAAATTGTGGAAATGATGCCTATTTTGCATTAAATGATTCGTTGGAGAAAAATGATGAAGACTTTGTGGTCTAAAATAGTAATTTTTGAATTTTAGTTGTCCCTTTTTTCCCTGTTCTACTTCTGATGATCTTTTGCCACTACTCTAATCCATCAACCTAAATTAACCTTATCTTAATCTAGGAGTTGTAGAGGTTAAGAAATAAAAATTATGAATGGCCATAAATGTCTCCACTATGCTTATTTTTGTAAATTCAGTAAGGAGTTAGGAAAAAAAATGCTGAATTTTAAAACTTTCCTTTTTCTTTTTTCCCGAGTCTCCAGTTTCCACTTCTTAGAAATTAATTAGTAATTTCTTGTGTGGACACACCCACAATTATGAAAGCATCCTAGAGTAAAAAACTTGTCATTACCGAAATGGCCTTAATTATTGTTTATATAGTCTAGTTTGTTGCTTATGTGCTATTGATTTTATTCTATCCATTTGCTTCATATTTATTATTTTCTTTACAAGATATTTATTATTTTCCTTGTAGGTAACCATGCAGAGCTCCTATATTTGTACATGGTGAATTTTGTATAAAAGAGACAATAGTAGTTTCAAGTTAGTTTGATGAAATGGAGATGCAAGAAGAAGACATTTATTTCCATTTTATATTTTGTATGGTCTAAATATATGTAATGAAATTTTAATCTCATTTTATCAAAAAATTTCCGTTTTATAAATGTTGCTTAATTTACATATCTTAGTTTCATGTACTATATATTGGTATTAGTAAAAGTACGTGAAATAATTGCAAATAACGCGAAAAAAGCAAAATATTTGTTAATAAAATACAACGTTTCGACAACGTTCAAAAAACGTTGCCAAAAGTTAGCCAACAGGACCTTTTGGCAACATTTTTTAAACATCGCTTTTGGCAACATTTAAAAAATGTTGCCAAAAGGGTCACTTTCGGCAACACTTAAAAAACGTTGTCAAAAGTGATCATTTGGCAACTTTTTTAAACGTTGCGAAAAGTCTTTCGCAACGTTTAAAAAACGTTGCCGTATCCTTCCACTCTACGACAACATTGAGGTTTGCAACATTCGTCCAAACGTTACAAAAGGTCTTTAGCAACATTTTTCAAACGTTGCAAAAGGCTTTTTTTTTTTTTTTTTGTAGTGACCTCTCAATCTATTTCTGTTTAAACGTCAATATAGACCCCATTTTATCCACATTATTTGTAGAATGATAATGAAAAATATAACAGCATATAAGAGATGAAAAGTAAAAAATGGTGACTGAATGTCATTGATAACGGTCATATTTTTCATTTTTATAGAGAAAAATAGAAATCAAACGGAGCCATAGTTTCTCTTCAAAAGCAGTTAAAAATCCAACTGCTGCATGATAACAAAATCATTTAGAAAATCATTTATAATTTCTCGTTTATATACAATCCAATAGTTACGATATTAGATAATCATTCGTGAGAAATGTAAAACATGTAATTGTTGAATGCGTCATTTAAATTATCCTAAACAAATTTTGGTACCATTGATATTCTAAAAAAATTGCCATTATATCATTGTGTTATGAAATTTATAATTTGATAAAATTGCATTGTACAGAAATTATCACCAAAATGATACTTGACAACTTCAATTTGTTAAATGGCCTTACATGCATAGATGGTCCTAGAGGGCTAAACACACCGTATGTAACTCAAAGCCCCTTAATGTACAAAAGTAATTGAAAAACTCAAGATAACAATATAAAAATATTCGAAAATTGGAGTGCAAAAAATAAGGACAATAGATTTTTACCGAAGTTCGACAGCGATCACCCTACGACCCCTTGAGCTCCACGTTAGTGAATGTCTCCCTTAAGCTCCGCCTCAGTGGAGTGTTTATGGCTTTTTGCACTAGATCAAGATTTAATAATCAAGTTTAGAGTGAATCATTATAGAACAAACACGAGTGCTCACGTCGCACTCTTCTCGTTATGATAATCGTCACATAGAGGAGATCATCATCGGCTTTAAAATTTGCTCAAACCACAAGATTTTAAGAATGAAGCGTGAATTTAGGGAGTTAAACTAGATGACAGATATAACACACACACACACACACAAACCCTAATTTGGCAACTAATGGAAATCACACAAATCAATTTTAATTGAAAAAATACCATCAAATATTCAGTAGCCCTTGTTCGGCTCCATTAGAATCAAATTTTGGAAAAAATATATATTTTAGAATACTGATTTTTTGGAGAATGTGTGATTAAAAAATAATAATAAAATTTAAGTTTACGTGTAATATTATTTTATTAGAAAATGTGTAGTTGAATAAAAGAGAGAAAAATATATTTTTAAAATAACGAAGTCCAAACAAAAGCTTAATTTCGATCAAAGTCAATTGCTTTTAAAGTCACCCTTAAAGAGTTGAACTTAACTAACGTGATAGATTATGTAGTTATTTTCGAGGCTGAATTTAGGGCTTCAAATTCAAAATTTTAAACAAAACATGATAATCGTATCTTTAAAAATAATAATACTAATAATAATCACCTAACTAATTGAATAACATGTCTTAGAATAAATTAAATTAACTAATAAATTGAATGAATTGTTTGAAAGTGATTTTTGAGGTAAGAATTGATTTTTGAATAGTGATATGATGGGAAATGTGTGGTTGAAAAAGAAGGAAAAATTATTGATGTGATGAAAAATATTATTTTATTGAAAAATGTGTAGTTGAAAATGAGAATTGATTCTCAAAATCTCTCTCAAATAGGTGCATGCAATTTTCATAGACAATTATATAAAAATAAAATAAATACTTCATACCACTCTTCTCTTGTGGAGTATATCGGTGATCAAACTTCATACCTATTTTAGGTTATCTTAAATTCCCTAGGATTTCATATATCTTTCTAAAGAAACTGAAGGTCTACTAGCAATTCATACATATTTAATTGAATATAAAAGCAAACAGAAACAAATCAATTGTACATAATTATCTTACCTCGTTTTTTGAAAGATTGAAAATAATAAAATATTGCACGTAAAAATTCTCCTCTTATTTTTATATAGTTTTTCCTCTCATATCTCTCTCTCTCTCTCTCTCTCTCTCTCTCTCTCTACCATGCCTCTTTTTATTTTATGTGGTTAAATAATGGATATTCTTGCTGCATTTATAGTTGAAATTTTCAATTGAGTGTGTGTGCAACTAAAATTGAAAAAAAGTGTAATATAAGGAATTTGAATAAGAATCTAGTTTCAAAATGTAGAGTTAATGTATATTCTACTACTAGTTTCTTGGTGCAATCATCCAATTGAAAACAGGATAATTGGCCAATTTGCACTTAGTTTCAAAAAGTGATATTTTCTCCCTATTTGGTACACGTTCTCATTCTCATTTTCATTCTTCTACTAATTTTTAACCACATATTTTTCAATAAAATAATATTTTTCATCATATTAATAACTTTCCTTCTTTTTCAACCACATATTTACCATCACATCTACCAAAAAATGCATTTTTTTTCCAAAATAATGTGTATCAAACTTTAATTGTACTATGCTATTGGTTTCATATCAAATAAAAATTGTGTATGGTATGATTTAAAGGAGGAAAATAATTTTACTTAGGGTCCGTTTGATTCACCAAATTTTTTCATAAAAATTGTGTATGGTATGATTTAAAGGAGGAAAATAATTTTACTGAGGGTCCGTTTGATTCGCCAAAATTTTTCCTGGAAGTTGGAATCGAATTCCAATTTCCATCTTTTGTCCGTTTGATAGCGTTTTTTTTTTCCATGGAATTGGTTTCCACCCATTTTCCAAGGTACAACCACTTGAAGCATAATTCCGTGGAATTCAATTCCTTGCTATATGGTGGGAATTGGTTTCCATTTTTTTTTTTTTTTTTTTTTAGTAATAGAAACAAATTTTAAGATAAAGTGTAAAAAAATTTAGTCATTTAATTGACAAATTCCATGCAAAATAGAGCCAAAAGTAAAAATAAAAAATAATTATTTTTATTTTTATTTTTATTTTTGGCAATCTAAATATATTTTGTCCCCAATGGTAAAAAAATTTATCCATTTAATTGATAATTTGCATAAAAAACAAAGTCAAACGTATTATAATAGAAATGTGGAAAATTATACCAATCAAACACCTTTAATTCAATTCCCGGTAAAACAATTCCAGACAATTCAATTTCCTGGAATCCATTTCCTTTCTACCCATTTTCCACTATTACAATCAAACGGACCCTTAATTAATATCACAAGTCCTCACCAACTTTATTAACCTATTTTTCTTTTAATCGGACTTAAATTGATGTAGTCTAATCTAAAATAACATTTTTCTCCTGTTGAAATTTTTTAATTAATTACGAACTACAAAAAGAGTCTAATATCGATACACTTATTTTCCCTCTATCAAATTCTAATTATTTGATCCAAAAATATAAGAATTTAAAACATATTTCACTTTAGCTCTTCAATTTCAAAATATAAATATATAGCATATAGAACAAATAATAAAATTTTCAGGAAAGCTTCAGTTTCCCACTGTTTCTGGCTTTTCATGAATATAAGTTTGATCTGTATCCGACTCTTTTCTTTGTCCGTTGAGCCTCTCACTCAATTGGGAAATATGTATTAATTCTACTTTTGCACATTGTGCTTGATATAAGTTAGATCTAATTTTTATCAGATTTTGATAAAAATTAATATAATACGTAGTTGAAAAGTCGTGAGCATCATAAAACGTGTGGTTAAAATTAATTGTTGACTTTGACATAGATTTTAAATTTAATTTTTAGCTAAACCAAACATGGGCAATATATATTTGCAAATTGAGAGTTTTTTTTTTCGGTGTAAATTTGGTTATTGTAATAAAACCCATATTTGGAGGTACCTTGAGCGAAAAAGGGAATGTTTTGAGCTTAATTAAAAGTTCATTAAAAATAATTGAAAAAAGAATTGCACGAGATTGATATAAAATATTAAGGGAGCAATTGAAGGAAAGTCACAAGTTTCGAAAGTAAAATTCAACTTTACTTCAGTATGCGCCAAATCATCTCACTTTCTTCGGTGTTTTTTAAGTCGTTTAATCTACTATAAACATAACCGAATAAATGTCAATATATATTAATTTAAAAGCAATAACTAAAGTCACATAAATGAGTCAAGATAATATATATTTTAATCGTATCAAACACTTTAGAACTTAACTTTTGACTAGTCGCGAACAAAATGAAAAATAGAAATTCAAAACTCAACTAACACAAATAAAGATCGTGCCATTCAAGTAGACGTCTTACCACATTTACCTCAAGTTTTAATCTAAGCATTTAAGTTAATGAAGAATTTTACATAGCTACACATTTTTTTCTTAGCACTTACTCTTTGTTCGACTCGTGTGTGTTCCCAAATGTTGCCTGTAGTTCGAATTGAATTGTGCAAATGATCATTACATGACGATTTATGTCATGTTTGATTCTCATTTTGGGGGAAATAATGTATTTTAAATAGTTGATTGATGGAAAATGTGAGGTTAAAAATTAAGGAATTTTTTTGAATTTACATGTAATATTATTTTATTGAAAAATGTGTTATTGAAAAGAAGAAAAATGAAAAATAAATTTTGATAAAAATGAAAATCAAACAAGGGCCAAATGTTTAGTGATTATTTTCCGTTAATTGGGGACATAATGCAAAAATTCTAAAAGTGGAAACACGAGATATTGGCATAACACCTACAAAGATTGGGACCCCTACTGGAATTTACACCCTCTCTTTATTCTTCTTCCCCTCCTCTTCCTCTTCCTCTTCCTCTTCCTCCGCCGCCATAAACCCTGAACCCTTTTCTACTTGGAGCACCCACACCACTGTTAACAATGGGAAAAGTTAGGGGCGCTAAAGTATCTACAACGACCAAAGACGTAGACCACATCAGATCCGACGTCTCTTTGTTTGCCTCTTCTCTCGGCTTCTCCTCTGCTCCCTCCTCCTCATCTGCCGGCTTTAATGATTCAGATTTCCGTAAAACTGGTCGCCTGAAACCTCATCCCCATCCACCCAAAAATTCCTATAGAGATAAAACTAAGACTCCACACGAGAAAGAAAACAAAAGCATACCCAAAAATAACAACATACGGAACAATTCCAAATTCGACGTTAAATCACCCCAAATTCAGACCCCTAGTTTCAGAAACGGTAGTTTATTGAAAGAACGTGATAGTAAATTTAAGAATCTCCCGAAGCTTCCGTTGCTGAAAGCTAGTGCAATGAACGTTTGGTACAAAGATGCTGCCTTGCTGGAGGAGAAAGTGATAGGGGATAATAAGAGAATTGAGTTCAAAAATGTGGATGAAAGGAAGGGTTTGGTGGAGGAAAAGAAGGAGTTGGGCGAGCGTTTGATGTCCCAGTATGTCCATGAGTACGAGTCATCACGAGGCCAAAGTGGGGATATCAAGATGCTCATTGCCACACAGAGGTCAGGGACTGCTGCGGATAAGGTGTCGGCCTTCTCTGTCTTGGTCGGAGATAACCCTGTTGCTAATTTGAGATCGATTGACATGCTTCTGGGTAAGATTCATGTTATTTTCTGGTATTCGTAATTTTTGGTCTGATGACTTAGAATGGTGTTGCCTGATTGACTAATTATGAATTTTTAGTTGCATGATGAAATGTTGGGCAAATATTTACGCTGGATTTCAGAGGAAAGGTTTAAGCTTTGCTGTGACTTAATAGAATTTGTTATAGGCAAATTATCTTTTGCGTTTGAGGACCTACTAAGCTAGTATAACTTCAATGATAATGATTGACTGAAATAACTACTTCAATGAATACTGGTATATACTATATATCAGTTTGTTGCTTATACATGAACATATAGAGTCCTGAAGAAGTGATGGGTATTTTAAAAAAATGGGCTATATTGAGGAATTTTTCGGGGGACATAAGTATCAAAGTTTGAGTGTTCTTTTCTGAACAGATATAAGTTATAAATGGTTGCCAGCAATGTAGTAGATTACTTTTGACTGTAAGTTTATTGCAATGGTACTAACTGAATGTGTATCAGACATCTTAGGCCCATCTGACAAGTTACAAACTCATAGTAGCTGATTGTTACTTATGTTTTGTCGTCGTGTCAATTTCCAACATCAGTTTGGTGTTTTATAACACAAAGTTTTGAATAAAATGACATGCAGGAATGGTGACATCAAAAGTCGGTAAACGCCATGCTTTGACAGCCTTTGAAGCACTCAAAGAACTTTTTATATTGAGGTCAGCACCCTTTCTTTTTGTTTGGTTGGTTCAATTTAAGATTTGATCCCTGATGGACATTTTCTTTAATTGTTAAAATGACAATCAGTTGCAATTTCCTGTCTTGAGAATTGGTTATGGCAATTCCTTGTTGAGCTGCTCCCACCTGTTTGTTATGTAACCATAAATAAAAAAGTCTGTTTTCAATTATTGACCATGTGTTATATGCATACAAAAGGGCATTTATGTTTCCCTCAATGTTATTTTAGCATCTTAGTGGCTTCATGCAATGTTTAACATTGTCCATTATTATTCTGCCAGTCTATTACCAGATCGTAAGCTGAAGACTCTTGTTCAGCAGCCTCTAAATCATCTGTCAGATACAAAAGATGGTCATTCTCTTTTACTCTTTTGGTATTGGGAGGAATGCCTAAAAGAAAGGTATTTTTATTTTTTATTTACTTATTCATTTCCATCAATGGTATGCTATGTAAAATTTAAGTGACACCTATAAGGTTCGTGGGACTAGAAATTGGGAAAAATGTCCTTCAAATTTCTTTCATATTTTTAATGAGATTCCAAATATCAGTATTAATAAAATTGACGTGTTTTATTTCTTGTCCACTGTACTTTATATTACAAGTCCCATGGTTAAATGAACACAATAATCTGGGATTTTGAGAGTGTTATTTTCTGGGGAATTTCGGTACTCAACAAACAATTAGATCCCCATTTGATAGACAACATTCATTGGGAACCTAATGGATGAATTACAGGTATGAGCGCTTTGTTTCTGCGCTTGAGGAAGCATCACAAGATGTGTTGGATATACTAAGAAACAAGGCATTGAAGGTTGGATTTTAATCTTCATTTTCGCCATTATCGTAGTGGTTTATGCATCTATAATTACTCGCACGCATTTCCTTTGCCCTTGATAAGTCACAAGTACCTGAGGAATATTATTTCCTTTCATTTGAAGGAAAAGATTGAGATCTCCCAATCCCATTATAGAATAATAGTGATTATTATTTTATGTTTAATTCTCATATTTATCACCTGTGCCCAGACCATGTATACATTGCTGCGAAGCAAATCAGAGCAAGAGCGTCGTCTCCTCTCTGCATTAGTAAACAAGGTAAATTTGAGCTTTTGCATTGGACTACATGGAACTCAATGAAGTTTCTGAAATATATTCGTATCTTCTTCTTGCCAATAGCTAGGACATCCTGAAAACAAAATTGCATCTAATGCTGATTATCACTTAGCAAATCTTTTGGCTGACCATCCAAATATGAAGGTAATCTTTAGCTCTTTAATTATTTTTATGAGGCATTTCAATGCAGATTAATCTAAGCTATTTTATAAATTGGGTATGACTTTATTTGAACCACAACTTCCCTGTTGCTACTTTAAGCATTTGACGATTGAATCAAGTTACATTTTTTTTTTCCTTTCTAGAATTGAATAGTTGATTGTCTGAATAACGAGTGATAGTTTGGTAGTGGTATGGTTCATGGCTGTATAAAATCAGTTTGATTTGCACACTAACTTGAACCGTAATGAAATATTTAGCTTGTTTCCTACTGTGATGTATATTAGCTCTTCTGAAATTAGCTAACATTTGTGATGGAGATTCTAAATGAAATAGAATTAGGAGTAGAGTTTGACTTAAAGTAGATTTGATTAGTTTTGATTAACCATGATCGTGTTGATTATTTTTGTTTAACGTTTTGACAATCGATAATTTGTGATGTATTGGATTTAACTTCTCTAAATCAATAGGACGGGAATAGGCTTCAATTAATAGACTATTAGTGGATTGAATAATTGAGAATATTGAAATTCTCTCTCTCTCTCTCTCTCTCTCTCTCTCTCTCTCTCTCTCGTTATGGCTTCTTCTCCGACTTTCCTTCTAATTAATTTCCTGGTCATGTTCTGCATCACTTTCTCCCCTTAAATTGAATCGTGGGTAGCCAAAAGAAAAAACCCACCGCTTGGTCGTTCTCTCTTCTTTCACTTGTACTTCTGAGGAAGAACCCTAGACAGTGCATAAAATCCCATAACGTGATGACCAGTTGAAATTCTAACTATACCTAGATATTTCACTTGTACTTCTGAGGAAGAACCCTAGACAGTGCATAAAATCCCATAACGAGATGACCAGTTGAAATTCTAACTATACCTAGATATTCAAGCAGAAGCAACTCAAATCATAACTTCGTTTTCTAAACAAAATGTTCCTTCAAAGTGTAACCTGTAGTACTGCATAAATTTATTGTTATAAGATAAAGTAGTTGAAATTGATTGGATACTTACTAGGAAGTTTTATAATTTTCCTATTATCAATATCGTCTTGATATGGTTTTTGATTCCTGTTTGATTATTGATTGGAAGCTTGCTTGCCATTATTGAATAGAAAACTTGAAGCTGACAACCTTGAATTATTACTTTGTTTATCGTGGATAATAATATGCTGATTTGAGAATAATTTTTCTGTTGAATTTTTGCAACATTAATTTGTTGAAGCTTTTCTTAATATAATAGGCTGTGGTGATTGACGAAGTGGATAATTTCCTTTTCCGACCTCATCTTGGATTAAGAGCAAAATACCACGCAGTAAGTCAATATTCTATTGTCGCCTTTTCTCCCCTTACCTGCTAATATAGCACCCATTCTAAAAGTTCCAAACCTAGGTTTTGCCTTTTTGAGGTGTAATTGAGTTGTCTCATTGCAGTTGCAGTGATGCTTCGATATCACGTTTGCATTTTTTGATTGTCACAAGTTAAAATGATATTGCCGCTTGATTCTCATTCTTTATAGAATGAGAATGAAAAATATAGCCGTTATGGGCCCACACAAAAGATGAAAAAGTCAAAAATGGTGGCTGGATGTGATGGATAACGGTCATATTTTTCATTTTTATGGAGGAAAAATGGGTACCAAACGGGGCCTAATATCTTCTTTCTCTTGCTTTCTGTGATGTTTTCCTCTCGAAAGTTATTTGAAGATTAGTGGTTTCTGAAACTTCTATGCTCCTATTTCACTAGTTTGTTCCCCTTCTGGCTTATAATGTGATATAAAATTATTGCTTCCCTAGATTTCATGACATTGGACTAGTGCACATGGTCTGCATCTCCTTCTTTTACAATGCACTATTAGTTTATCCGTATGAATGTGTGCTCATTATAGGTGAGGATGTGTAAGAATTGATATGTAAACTTGTTAACTGGTTGCTTTATTCACAATGTGTTGAACCTGCAAACCTTATTGGTTTTGATTCCTACCAATTTGCAGGTTAATTTTTTGAGCCAGATTCGTTTGAGTCACAAGGGTGATGGACCAAAGGCTGCAAAACATTTGATTGATATTTATTTTGCTCTCTTTAAGGTATTGGATGAAGATTTTGCACTCATTGACACTATTTATATTTCTAAGTTGTACGTTCCACTTTCATCCATATTCTTTACAGGTTCTACATGCCACTTTCATTTATATTCATTCTGCACTGATCACATGTCAATTTATTGTGCCCTTTTTTCGTTTTCTTTTTCACTGGAAAGATTTAAAGTATTTGAATCCGCCTTTTCAGGTTTTAATTTCTGAGGCCAGTAAAGGACCATCCGTGGCCAAGCAAAGCAAAGATGAGAAAAAATCTTCCAGTTCTTTGAAAGATAACAAACCTAAATCATTGTCAGAATCACATATTGGAATGGATTCGCGGTTATTATCAGCTCTTCTAACAGTCAGTATAAACTGTTTCCTTTCTACTGCATTGGATATTTCAATAGTAGACATTCATAAAGACTGTTGAGCTGAAACTTAGGAGTTCAGTTTCTTTACTCTTTCACATACTAAGCTTGATCCTGAAAGTTGTTAGGATTTATTTATTAACTTCCAAAAAAGCTAAAAATTCTTGTATCATCGATGATGCTAGATTGCTAATGTAGTTTGTTGCTTCACAAATTGTATCTGCTGAATAAAGCACCTGGTTAACTAGATCAAATTACTGAATTGAGCCCATTGCAATTTGGTTCTCGTGATCAATCATTGTTGGGTACAGAACACCAGCTGCACACCAAATATGATTATATGTATGATAAGAAGCAATCTAGAGAATAAGTGAACCCCCTAGTGTCTAACCCAATACGATCAAATCTATGCTGAAATGAAATCTAGAAGAATGGCAATACCCATGAATTCAGAAACTGCAAAAAGTGGTGAAGTCTAATGTAATCTAATCGAGTATGGGAGGTTATATAACTTCTTGCAATTTAGGGTGTCCGATAGCGATGTCCATCTTATTTGGTGAGTGTATGAATCCATGTCTCAGCATGCTTCAAACAAAATGCAAAAGTTAATTGGTCTTGCTTTTCATTTAAAGTCTTTTCTAAATTTATGCCAAGTGATTTAGTGCCTTCTCTTCATCCTCATATTTTCTGTTTCCAAGTTTATGATTATATTGTGGTTTGGCATGAACAGTCTAAAATATTAAATAACCGCATCACCTTTCTTCTGTTACAGGGTGTTAATAGAGCTTTTCCATTTGTTTCTGGTGATGAAGCTGACGACGTAATAGAGGTCCAAACACCGTTGTTGTTTCAGCTGGTATGTCTGGCAATGCTTGGAAATCTATTTCTTGGTGCTGCACTAATGGATGAATGGTGTGATTTTATTGTATGGATGTTAAACTGGATTTTCATCTAAATTACATGTATTTTGATTTTCAGGTTCATTCGAAGAACTTTAATGTGGGAGTTCAAGCATTAATGCTTCTCGACAAGATTTCATCTAAAAATCAGATTGTTAGCGATCGTTTTTATCGAGCCTTGTACTCAAAACTCTTGCTACCAGCTGCCATTAGTTCTTCCAAGGTCAGCTAAGAGCCCGTTTGAGCCCCATTTTTTGTTATGAAAATGCATTTTGGAATAGTATTTTGATGGATAATGTGTGGTTAAAAATAAGAGAGAAAAATGTATTTTGAAAATAATGAGTAACAATCAAGAGCTAAATTATCTAACTTTTTTGATGTGGTTCTCAATCATGGTATCTCATTGTTTTGATTCCTTGAATCATGAACACTGAGCAAACAGTCTATTCTATAAATGCGTGAAAATTTTAAACTTTCTCCTATTTAGCTAGGTTTCTTGACAATAACTATATTCTAATTTACATCTTTCCTTTTATGATTGTTAAGCCTGACTTTAGAATTGGAATTTTGTTGAAACAACCAGCTCATCAAAAGCTTAAGCTCTCTGGTAGGAGACGCTTATTTATTTAAATCTAGTCTTCAACATGCTCCCTCATATGCATGCCACATTTAATTTTTATCACTGTCACGTGCACAATTTTTTAGAATGGTGGCGGCAAGATCAAACGCGTTTGCCTATTTTGACATAACTTTGAATCACCTCATCTTAAGTTTAAGCTCTTACCGAAGGACAACATTTAGTTGTTAAGATTTTGTCTTCAGAAAATTTACTTGCGGATTATGTTAGATGAACCGTCCAAATGGTTTTCCAGACTGTTGTTCTATCTACAGCTAGACTTGTTTTATCAGAAACCCTCTCTCTCTCTCTCTCTCTCTGATGTTATGATTACTGAATTGCGCATATTGAATAATTTGGAGCCTAGTCTGGTCAGAATTACCATCTTTTATCCTTTTTCCAGGAGTCCGATTTGCATGTGGCTGATAATGTTTCGTTCTGTGTTTGGATGCATATAATCTGTAGGAGGAATTGTTTATAGGGCTCATGCTGAGGGCAATGAAAAATGATGTTAACATAAAGCGAGTTGCTGCATTCTCAAAGCGTTTGTTGCAGGTTAGTGTCTAAATGCATTTTTTTCCAGTCATCCTTGTCATCTTAATTTGTTTAGAGCCTGCCATATGAAGCTTTCTTATGTTTTCAATTATCCTCAAATTTCATATGCTTTTATAACACCTTGGCATGCTAAAGATATAACTTGTGGGTGGATAGATCAGTCTGTGACTTCTATTTGCTTAGTTTCTGTTTGGGAAAAATGTCTTCTATTTTCGTTTTGACATTTAAGTTAATCTCTATAAGAAAATATTCAGTATATGAGGTCATGTTTATTTGATGAACAAGCGATCACCTCAACTCTAGAGAAGTGCTATCAGAGTGGAAACTATAGGGATGGTTTTCTTCCAAATTTAAACTATGAAAGCGAACTTGTAAAGAAACCATTATGTAAGAAACGACAAAAGAGAAAATCTTTATTGCCAAGGGACTCCTAAAAATAAGCATATTCGATGTATTTTTTTTTGAAGCTTTATTTCCAGATAGCACAAATCATGATTATTATTGTCAACAACACCAATCTAATTGTGTATTTACTTCACTAAGCTAATGAATATTAATCTGCTTGTTTATTTATATTGATTTCCCTACTATCCACCAGGTTGCTCTACAACTGCCACCTCAGCATGCATGTGGCTGCCTTTTTCTCCTCTCTGAAGTTCTCAAAGCCCACCCACCACTGTGGTAAGTCTAGTTTTAGGGAGGATATTATTATTATTATTATTTTGAGTTAGAAAGGTTTAGCCTGGGAGCATCTTTCAGCCTTTTAGAAGTTGCCTTTTTTTGGGATTTCAAAAACTTTTCCAAATTGATTCACTTACTTTCTATGAAAGTACTTTTACTTTTATTTAAAAAGCTTTGCAACTCTTCATTATGCAGGAACATGGTACTTCAAAATGAGTCTGTCGATGAAGATCTTGAGCATTTTGAAGATATTGTAGATGATGATAACAAACAAGCCAGTCTTGTACCAGATAACGAAAATAATAAAGACGAAGTTTCTCAAACCAGCAATGAGAGCAATAGTGATAATGATTCCCCACTTGATAAAGGTGGTTCTATGACTGCTGGTTCTGATGAAGATGATTTAAGTGAAGCATATGGTTTGCTTGGGAAATATAGTGTAGATGAACGCAAAGAACTTAAATCCCCGTCTGATAGTAAAGGAGGCGACCATCTTCAAAGGGAAAAAGATAGCCTGACATTGCCTGGAGGATACAACCCACGTCATAGGGAACCTTCTTACTGGTAATTTTCATTTACTCTTTGCCTGAGAATCACTGAAAGTCACTACAATTATAATAAGACAGTGAAAAGTAGGCACGGTGGTTTAGTGGAAAGTAGTTATATACTCCTTTATGGTAGTCAAATAACCTTCTTACTGGTAATTTTCATTTACTCTGTCTGAGAATCACTGAAAGTCACTACGATTATAATAAGACAGTGAAAAGTAGGCACGGTGGTTTAGTGGAAAGTAGTTATATACTCCTTTATGGTAGTCAAATAATTTATTCTTCTGCATAAAATTAAAAAGGTGTTTTTAAATGAGTGCTGCTTCAAATACAGGGCCACATACATAATAAAATATAATGGTAGTATTTCGATTCTAAACTTAATTGCCTTAAACTTGTCTTGATTATGCCCCCAATGTGGAAGCACGTTAATATCCTTTGCAAATCTTGCACAAATCAACATGTCTTCTAAGGGATGATATCTCCTGTATTTACCACTGCGAAAGAGGAGAAATTTGTTTCTCACTTCTGGTAGAATATGTAGTTACCAACTTAAATTACAGAACCACATGCTCAGTTTGATTAGGATGCAGTACATGCATTTTATTTCTCTCATGTTTAATATTATTATTTATTGGCCTTAAAATTCATGTTTATTGTTCTGATGTTGAATTTCATTATGGAGTAACAGCAATGCGGATCGGGTTAGCTGGTGGGAGCTAATGGTTCTGGCTTCACATGTGCACCCGTCAGTTGCTGCTATGGCCAGAACCCTTCTTTCTGGGGCTAATATTGTTTACAGCGGAAATCCACTTAACGACCTTTCACTCGGTTCATTCCTGGATAAGTTCATGGAAAAAAAACCAAGGCAAAGTACGTGGCATGGTGCCTCCCAGATTGAACCTGCCAAGAAGGTTTGTGATCTTCCGTCTGGATGCCTTAGAAAGAATTCGATTAACTTGATATGATAATCATAAGCTTTACACATATAAGTTCAATTGGAGGGTAGAACTTATTTGTATTGCTGGTGTCACAGTTTGATTTAATAATTGTTTTCTACCACGGTCCTTTGCCTAACTCTTTTTAAATCTGTCCAGCTTGACATGAAAAATCAGTTGATTGGACCAGAAATAGTGTCATTGGCGGAAGAGGACGTGCCCCCAGAGGATCTTGTTTTCCACAAATTTTACATGAATAAAATGAATTCCTCCAAGAAACCTAAGAAGAAAAAGAAGAAGACAGCTGATGATGAGGCTGCTGAAGAGTTTTATGCTGTGGATGGTGATGGTGATGGTGATGGTGATGGTGATGATGATGATGATGATGATGATGATGAAAGTGACAATGAAGAGATTGAGAATGTGGTGGACTCTGCCAATCCTGCTTTAGAAGTAGATGGTGATTATAATTATGACGATTTGGACAAAATTGCAAATGAAGATGATGATGACTTGATTGGCAGAGGCAGTGATGAAGAGGACTTTCCCTCAGATATTGCCAATATGGAAATTGACGATGCTGAAACTTTATCTGGGGAGGATGAAGGCGAGGATGAGGACGACATTGCCATAGGGGAAGCTGATGATGAAAGTGAAATGGATGAGGGCTTTAATCAAAGCAAAAAGAAGCAAAAATCAAATAGACATTCTGCAGCATCTCCCTTTGCTAGCCTTGAAGATTATCAACACTTGATGGATGATTCAAATTCGGCAAAAAACACATCCACCAAAAAAAGAAGTCGTAAGGGGAAGAAAAAAGTGCCTTCGTGAGTCAATATTTAAGTTTGCAGTGCAATATTAGAGAGACATTGCATGAGAATTGCACCTTTGGTAAATTTTGACTCCAAAAATATTTATATTCAATTTTGTTGGCTCTTAAAGTTCTTAGAGACTCTTCTTCCCTCCTAATTTGTTTTGGTCAATCAATCCACTTTTTTCCCTTAAAAGGATCTATTTGATGAGACTTCTAAAATTTTACTTTTGAACCTGTTTAAATGGTAAGACGTTATACTCGACTATAAGAACTTTCAGAGTATATGGTAATTTTTTCAAGAAAATTTTCTAAGAAAAGGGGGGAAAACGTAGTTCTTCTAAAAGACCATCAGACCCATTCAACTCATGATTAATTTATTAACTCATACAAAACATTAATCCAAAGTACATACAAATTAAGAAAAGGGGTACTTTTAAAATTTATCTGGTCAATTATTTTTTACTTTGATTTTGCAGCTATATTATATTTCCACAATGACATTTTGGATGGTAAAAGACAAAGATACCCATAAATAAATTATACAATTATAAAATATTGTGTTTTTTTAAAAAGACTACTACGTTTTTAGATAACAAGTGAAAATCAAACACTTCTCACTTAAAATTTTAAAATCAGCTAACTTTTCTTAACTATTTATTCCAACACAGATAAAAACCCCCTCATCTTCCATCTTCTTCAACTTCAAAATTTCAAAAATTTATTGAACGCTAAAAAAGAAAATAATTTTTTTATATCAATCATTTCGAATCAGTAAGTATATTTATGTATGTTTAATTTCGTTTTCGTTAAATTTGTATACATTTTTAATCGATAAATCTTATTTCAACATAGATTAACACAAATAAATTTTTTAACAGATAAATTTTTTTAAGCATGAATAAGAAAAAAACTCATCTACATAATGAATTTTTCAAACCAACACAAAACAGCCGACTGTTTATCGGCCAAATGTAACAGTCGGTTTCCACCGACCATTACAGTTGTCTATTATTATTTTTTTATAAATTCTGTTGCCATTGTGGTTGAGTCGGATTTCTAACTATTTTTTTATAATTAAAAATTTTGTTTTGTCATGCAGATATGATTGTAATCCCGATTTATTAATTTTGTGATTTCGAATTGGATGAAAATGATTGATGTGTATGGAAATGGACAAATGATATACTTGATGATATTCCAATTTTCATAACAGAGAGTACATCGTATGCGAGAATGTGCACCCGTCAGTTGCTGCTATGGCCAGTACCGTTGTAACTGGGGCTAATATTGTTTAAAGTGGAAACCCACTTAAAGACCTCTCACTCGGTTCATTCCTGGATAAGTTCATGGAAAAGAAACCAAGGCAAAGTACGTGGCATGGTGCCTCCCAGATGGAACCTGCCGAGAAGGTTTGTTCATCTACACTATTTTTTTTTTTGGGTACGGTGTTTAGATATTCTCTCTGGACGCCTTAGAAAGAATTCGAATAACTTGATATGATAATCATAAGCTTTACACATATAAGTTCAATTGGAGGGTAGAACTTATTTGTATTGCTGGCGTCACGGTTTGATTTAATAATTGTTTTCTACCACAGTACTTTGCCCAACTCTTCTTAAATCGGTCCAGCTTGATATGAAAAACCAGTTGATTGGACCAGAAATAGTGTCATTGGCCGAAGAGGATGTACCCCCAGCCCCAGAGGATCTTGTTTTCCACAAATTTTACATGAATAAAATGAATTCCTCCTAGAAACCTAAGGAGAAAAAGAAAAAGACAGCTGATGATGATGAGGCTGCTGAAGAGTTCTATGCTGTGGATGGTTGTTGGAATTTTGGTTCGAAGAGGAGTGAAGATTTGAATTAACCAGATTCAGTTTCAACTTACCGGATTTGAGTAAATTGAGCTTATTGGATTTGCTTGACACATACCGTATTTGGTGTGCTTACCGAATATTCCTTTCACTTGCTGTATTTGGACTAAGTTTGAATACCGGATTTCAGTCTTACCGGATTTCAGAATGAGTTTCAATACTGTATTTGCTGGATTCACACAACACTTACCGTATATTAACTTACTGGATTTAAGCTTACCGTATATGCTCTCTTCCAGGATTTAAGTTTGAATACCGGATTTCAGTCTCACCTCCCGTTTTGTGCTTTCCTTTCACCAAAACTAGTTTGACCTTCCTGTTTTTCTCTTGTAAACAGAACACTTTCAGAATACTCTTCTTCTTGCCTGAACAATCTCCTTTGTTCAGTGGCTTGAAGTGCATTAATCAACTCAGCCAAAGAGATGCTAGCCAAGTCCCTTGAATCTTCCAATGAAGAAATCTTGGATTCAAACTTTTATGGCAAACTGATTAACACCTTCTCCACCACTCTTTTATATGGCATATCATCACTCAACAACCTAATTTGATTCACAATCTTCATCAATTTATTGGAGAACTCTTTAACAGATTCTGAATCCTTCATTTTCAGAATTTCAAACTCCCTTCTCAGATTCAAAACCTGCATCTGACTGGTTCTCTCATTGCCTCGAAATTCCTCCTTCAACCTATTCCATGCTTCCTTTGCTATTTCACAGGTTATGATCCTTGTAAATATAGCATCTGAGACGGCTGATTGAATGTAAGACAAAGCTTTGTATTTCTTTGCAACTTCCTCACTATGTTGCTTCAGTTGAGCAATCGTTGGATTTGCCCTCAAAGCTGGTGGTTCAACACTAGTTTCTGTGATTTCCTACAAGTCATAGGCCTTTAGATATTCCTTCATTTTTGCAGACCAGAAGTCATAATTTTCTCCATTGAAGGCTGATGGTTAAGGTGCTTAAAAACCAGTTGAAGTCACTCACAAACTCACCAAACATTCGACTATTTTAGTGAAGGTTGCTAACTAATTTTCTCTCAAAAAAAGCTACTAATTTTTTGCTTGTTCTAAGACCAATAAACCTCTAATACTATGTTGGAATTTTGATTCGAAGAGGAGTGAAGATTTGAATTAACCGGATTCAGTTTCAACTTACCGAATTTGAGTAAATTGAGCTTACCGAATTTGCTTAACACATACCGTATTTGGTGTGCTTACCGAATATTCCTTTCACTTACTGTATTTGGACTAAGTTTGAATACCGGATTTCAAAATGGTTTCAATACCGTATTTGATGGATTCACACAACACTTACTGTATATCAACTTACTAGATTTAAGCTCACCGTATATGCTCTCTTCTCATCGTATTTGCACTCTCCACACCGGATTCACTCTACACTTACTGGTTCTACACGGCAAACAAAATGAGAAGAAAAACTAAGAGTTTTAACTGATAATCACTCTACTATCTTCAATACGTTTTAGAAGACAAAGACAGAGAAAATAAATTAATTTACTCTATTCACGCTTAATAAATATGAAGATACAAGGCATATATAGCCAAACTTACGTAACTTTAAAAGTACTTTCTAATCATACTATCTACTACAACTAAACAATACTCGATACAAGTACTTGACATAAAGTAGATAAAAAAAAAGTTGCTTAACTTCTATCATAGCATAAGCTAGACTAAACCAAAAAACAAGTAACCAAATGATAAACAAAAACATTGGTTAAGTGACAACAAAAGTGTCACAAACTCGACTTATTCCAACAATGGTGATGATGATGATGAAAGTGACAATGAAGAGATTGGGAATGTGTTGGACTCTGCTAATCCTGCGTTAGAAGTAGATGGCAATTATAACTATGACGATTTGGACAAAATTGCAAATGAAGATGACGACGACTTGATTGGCAGAGGCAGTGACGAAGAGGACTTCCCCTCAGATATTGCCAATATGGAAATTGACGATGCTTTAACTTTATCTGGGGAGGATGACGACGAAGCCGATGATGAAAGTGAAATTGATGAGGGCTTTAGTCGAAGCAAAAATCAAATAAACATTCTGCAGCATCTCCCTTCACCAGCCTTGAAGATTATCAACATTTGATCGATGATTCGAATTCAGCAAAAAACACATCCACCAAAAAAGGAAGTCGTAAGTGAGTTCATATTTAAGTTTGCAATGCAATGTTAGAGACATTGCATGAGAATTGTACCTTAGGTAAATTTTGACTTCAAAAGTATTTATATAAATTTAAATCAACAGCAGAAGAAACGAAAAATAAAATTAAAAAAAAAAATCTGCGCTAACCTTCGCATGGGAGGAAGTCAAAACTTGTAAAAAAAATATGAGTTTGGGGACCTAAGTGTATAAGTGTAAAAAAATTTAGGAGTTATGGTTGTAATTTTTGAAGGATTAAATTGACAAGAAAGTAAAATTACGAGGGCTCAAAAGTACAAAATTAAAGTTAAAGGAGTTGGTGCGTAATTACCTCAATGATTTAAGTCTATGAAATGGAAAAAAAAAATTCCGTGGTGCAAGTATCCCATGAGGATTCCGCTATTTATTTCCAAAAAATATTCATAATTTCATTAAATTAGTTATGTTTTCGCCTTCATTTTCAGGCTCAATTCGGGATATCAAACGAAATCGAAATATTACATTCTTAATATCATTTTGAAGTATTCATGGCTTAATATTTCACGATGTTAATGTGTGCGAAACGGCCAATCTTAGTAAAAGTTACGGCACATCAAAGTAGGCCGTTCCAAACTAATATTTCGAAAATTTCGATAACAAGCTAACTTTAAAAAATTTTCGACGATTGTACGCTAGTCGAATCCATAAATCTTCTATATCCTCTTAAAGCTCATTTCAAAAACTATATCGTAAATATATCAAATTATCTAAATAAATATCGAAAATAGTTAAACGGACGTCAAACGCATGTGTTAAAAAAGACGTATAACTCGTCTTTTTGAATATATTACTTATGTTTTTGTCTTCATTTTCGGGCTCACTACGGAATATCAAACGAAATCCAAATATTACATTCTTAATATAATTTTGAAGTACTCACGGCCTAATATTTCACGACGTTAATGGTGTGCAAAACGGCCAATTGTAGCAAAAGTTACGGCGCGTCAAAGTAGGCCGTTCCAAACTAATATTTCGAGAATTTCGATAACAAACTAATTTTAAAAATTCTTTGACGATTGTACGCTAGGTAAATCCATAAATCTTCTATATCCTCTCGAAACTCATTTCAAGAATTATATCGTAGATATATCGAATGATCTAAATGAATATCAAAAATAGTTAAACGGACGTCCAACGCGTGTCTTCAAAAAAACGTATAACTCATTTTTTTTAATATATTACTTATATTTTTTTTTTCATTTTCGGGCTAACTACGGAATATCAAACAAAGTCGAAATATTATATTCTTAATATTATTTTGAAGTATTCACGGCCTAATATTTCACGACGTTAATTGTGTGCGAAACGGCCAATTGTAGCAAAAGTTACGATGCGTCAAAGTAGGTCGTTTCAAACTAATATTTTGAGAATTTCGATAACAAGCTAACTTTAAAAATTCCTAGACGATTGTACGCTAGTCGAATCGATAAATATTCTCTATCATCTCGAAGCTCATTTCGAGAACTTTATCATAGATATATCGAATGATCTAAATCAATATAAAAAATGGTTAAACGAATGTCAAACTTGTGTGTTAAAATCTTTTTTAAAAAACAAAATCAAATTTTCCTTTGCTTTTTTGTTTTTGTCTTAGAGCTCATTACGGAATATCAAACGAAATCGAAATATTACATTTTTAATATCATTTTAAAGTACTCACGACCTATTATTTCACGACATTAATGATGTGCGAAACGGCCAATCATAGCAAATGTTACGATGCGTCAAAGTAGGCCGTTTCAAACTAATATTTCGAAAATTTCGATAATAAGCTAACTTTAAAAATTCCTAGACGATTGTACGCTAGTCGAATCGATAAATCTTCTATATTATCTCTAAGCTCATATCGAGAACTATTTAATAGATATATCGAATGATCTAAATGAATATAAAAATAGTTAAATGAACGTCAAACGTGTGTGTTAAAAAAAGACGTGTAACTCATCTTTTTTTTTTTAAAAAAATCAATTTTTTTACAAAATTTTATATGTGCTCGGTGATCACAACGTGCGCACCGAAAATATCTTTCCTAATTGGGATCGTGAGCGCAAATCTGATAACCGTAGAAAAAGTTATGGTCGAAATACTAAAAAAACACTAAAATTGCACAAAAATATGATTTTTGGGACCGAAGTGTACAGGTACCAAAAGTTGAAGGACCTAGGATTGCAATTTTTGAAGGATGAAATTGACAGAGAAATCAAATTATGAGGACTAAAAGGTACAATATAAGAGTTGAAGGACTTGATGCGCAATTACCCCAAGGACTTAGCCGAAAAAAAAAAAAAAAAAAAAAAAAAAAAAAAAAAGAGGAATCCAAATACCGGTAAACCATTCAATCCGGTAAGCAAATACCGTATTTCGTTGAATCCGGTAAGTGAATACCTTATTTCACCAATCCAGTATGCAAGTTAAAGCCAAATACCGGTAATTTGTAAAATTCGGTAAGTGAGTTAAAATCAATACCGGTAAGTGCAAATAATATCCGGTAATATATGAAATGAAACGGAAAATGAGAAATTTTTTTTTAAAAAAAAACTTATATTTTTGTTTTAATTTTCGGGCTTATTACGGAATATCAAACGAAGTTAAAATATTACATTCTTAATTTCATTTTAAAGTACTCACGGCCTATTATTTTACGACGTTAATGGTGTGCGAAACAGCCAATTGTAGCAAATGTTACAGCACGTCAAAATAGGCTGTTTCAAACTAATATTTCTAGAATTTCGATAACAAGCTAACTTTAAAAATTTCTAGACTATTGTACGCTGGTCGAATCAATAAATTTTCTATATCCTCTTGAAGTGCATTCATGAACAATATCATAGATATATCGAATGATCTAAATAAATATAAAAAATAGTTAAACGAACGTCAAACGAGAGTGTTAAAGAGACGTATAACTATTTTTTTGAATATATTACTTATGTTTTTGTTTTCATTTTCGGGCTCACTACGGAATATCAAACGAAATTGAAATATTACATTTTTAATATCATTTTGAAGTACTCACGGCCTAATATTTCACGACGTTAATGGTGTGCGAAACGGCCAATCGTAGCAACAGTTATGGCGCGTCAAAGTAGGCCGTTCCAAACTAATATTTCAAAAATTTCGATAACAAGCTAATTTTAAAATTTTTTCGACAATTGTACGCTAGCCGAATCCATAAATCTTCTATATCCTCTTGAAGCTCATTTCGAGAACTATATCGTAGATATATCGAATGATCTAAATAAATATCGAAAATAGTTAAACGGACGTCAAACGCGAGTGTTAAAAAAGACGTACAACTCGTCTTTTTGAATATATTACTCTTTCAACTGAATAGTAAATTTGGCATCCTCTCTTATAAGGTAAAGGATGAGATGTAGTGAGAGAGTCGCACTTCGTACGGTGCGAAGCTCCAACCTCGCACCGTGCGAAGTTTAAGACGTTTTTTTTTTAATTCCATCCCCCTCTTTTTTTTTTCTTTTTTTTCCCACAATAAAAATCCCGTGAAAGATGAAATTGCACGCCAGTATATATTTTTTATTTTCTCTATTCAGCGCGCACATCGTGGCCACTGAGCTCCGCTGGTGCGACCATTTTCGAGGCTAAAACCCGATGTTTTCCATTCCAAATCTACGAACCTGAAAACTATTACCATCATTTGATATTATTTGGCACAACATCTACTCCACTCCATCTTACTGTGCAAAGATCATTTTTTTCCCCTTAGAAATGAACAAATATTTAGCTAAATACAATAAGACAGTAGATCTAGGTTCATCCCAACTTTACCTTACTATCAAAATATGTGATATTTTTCCACTTAAATAATAAGGAAAAAAAAGTAACTTATAAAGTGAGAAGTGATAGAGTGGTAAAACTCTTTTAAATCTGGTGTAAAATCTTTTTGGTGATTTCAAGTTTGTAAATCATGTTAGTCTTGGTTAATAAAGGTTGAGGAATAGGTTTTCTTCCTCTTTAAAATCCATTCTTAACGTTAATTCTTGCTGATTTTCGATTTTGGCGAATTTTCTGGTTCATACCGTATTTCGTGGTAATTTGTCAATATACAGTAAGTGGAAAGCCAATATACGGTAAGTTCAGGTTCTTACCGGATTTCATTGTATTAAAAACATATAAGGTAAGTTCAGGTTCTTTCCGTATTTCAGTATATGTGTCTCATATACGGTAAGTGACATCAATATACGGTAAGTTCGAAATTCAACAGTTTTCTCTTCTCCTGTTGGCCCGAACTTTGATTTCGTAAGTCTTGGGGATAATTGCGCATCCAGTCCTTAAACTTTCATATTTGTACGTTTTACTCCTCAAATTTGACTTTTCTATCAATTTCATCCTTAAAAAATTGCAACCCTAGGGCCTTAAACTTTTGACACTTGTACACTTCGGTCCCTAAAGTCATCTTTTTATGCAAGTTTGGTCATTTTTTAGTATTTCGTCCATAATTTTGGCTACAGTTATGAGAATCGGGCTCATGACCCCAATTCGAAAACCTCTATTCGACACAGACGTTGTGGCCACCAAGTTTCGTTGGGGGCGAGTCATTTCGATGCCAAAATCCACCGTTTTCCCTTCCAAATCGTCCATTTAAATCATTTTTCCTTACATTTGATTTTCTTATTTTTGTTCGAATTTTTTGGTTGTGGGAGATTTTTTTTTCCACTTCACAAAATTTTTTCTTTTTTTTTTTATATTTTGGGTTGAAAAATGGAAACGTGATTTTTTTAAAAAAAAAAAATATCCCACTATATATTTTTTGTTTTAAAATACGTATGAAGATATTTTGCGAGAAAATATATATCATATATTTTAATGGACAACTAACCAAATCATTCGTTTAAGTCAAGAATATACGCAATAAAGCAGTAGAAGATATTTTGTCAACTGTAATAATTTTATAATTTTATGAGAGGCAAACAAAAAAAAAATCTTTCCACCAAAAAATGAACAGTGCTCACAAACCAAAAGCAGTGTGAACACATACCAAAAATGAATGGTACTCCCCCTCATGTAAAAAAAAATATGTTTGTTTGTAAAACATACTATTTCTTACCATTTAATGTCTTTTTAAATATCACCAAATATCTTCAATTAATAATCATTAAATAAGAACAATTATCCTTTAATGATTTACATTAAATTAAAAAAAATACAAAATTAAGGAATAAACGAAATCTTGCGTTAAAAGAAAAAAATAACTTAAATCGACGATTTGAAAAGGAAAATATCAAATTTTGGCCTCGAAAATGACTCGCACGCACATGGAGCATTGTGTGAAAAAAAAAAAAAAAAAATTTGCTCCGTGCATGAAGCAAAAGCTCTGTGTGCTGGATTTACGCTTTGCTTACGAGATTTTCACTTACTGGATTTTGGCGTTGACCTAGGAGTTATTGTATTTTTGCAAAAACAGATTAGCTTAGTAGAATCAGATTTTGTTTGACCAAAAATAGTAAAACCTCAATAATCATACCAAAATAAAATACGTAATTATTGAATAAACGAAATCTTGCAGTAAAAAGAAGAAAATGAGTTAAATTGACGATTTGGAATGGAAAACATCGGATTTTGGCTTCGAAAACGACTCGCACCCAGCGGAGCTCTGTGGCTACGATGTGCACGCTGAATAGAGGTTTCTGATTGGGTCATGAGCGTGATTCTGAAAATCGTAGCCAAAGTTATGGCCGAAATATTAAGAAATGACCAAAACTGCATTAAAAAGATGATTTTGGGGACCAAAGTGCAGAAGTGCCAAAAGTTTAAAGACATGAGATTGCAATTTTTAAAGATGAAATTGATAGAAATGTCAAATTATGAGAACTAAAAAGTATAAGATGAAAGTTGAAGGACTTGACGAGCAATTAACCTGAGGGCTTAGCTGTAATAAATGAAAACAAAAATAATAAAATCTTCGCTGTTGTTCAAATCTTCGGCTTTGTTAGTACAATACATTGGGTGAGTAAGTTATTTTATAAAATTGATTGTCGTAATTAATTATTATTCTTTGGGATTTGTTTCAAATTTTATAGTATTTTTTTTTTTTGTTCAAATGGTTTTTACATTGAATCTATCTCTTTTTCTATGATTTACAGTTCTTGTATGTGTCTATTTTTTTATTGTTAAAAAAGTTAAAACTAATGATTTCTTATTAAAGATATTTTGTGGTAATACTTTGTTGTAACATTTTCTTCTAAGTAACTGTTTTAACAAGTATACTGGTGGTAAGTGTTCTTTAATTGTGTTAGTCATCCTGCCATTGTGATGGATATTTTTGAAATAGACAATTCCCTTGATAGCTTCGATGATATGTCGGAAAGTGGAAATCAGTTCTACACAAATTCTATTCACCAACAACGAATTCAAAGACAGAGAAAGGCGAAGCAAACTTAGAACTGATTGTAGTGATTTTATGCATAAAAGGAGAAATGACGCAACAATCTGGCAATAATTCTTGTGTTGTTCAACTACATGATTCCATAATTCCTCAAGATTTTATCACTTCATCTTCAAATGAACAAACAGATAAAATTTTCAATTCTGAATTAGAAGGAACTTTGAAGATTCCATGTACTGCATTTATATTACCAACTTCTACTTACTGTAGACATTGTAATGCATACAAATTTTATAGAGAAAGTAAAGGATTGTGTTGTTGTGATGGAAAAGTTCAGCTTTTTATATGTGATTCACCAGTTGAATTATATAATTTATTTACATCTAAAGAAGTTAATTGTATGGAATTCAAAAAAAATAGGACGAGGATATAATAATCATTTTGCTTTTACTTCATTTAGTGTAAAATACGATAAAGAACTTTTTAAAACATATAAAGGTATTTATACATTTAGAATTCAATGACAAGTACATCATTATGTAAATCAACTAATGACATACAATAATACGCCTTCTTATATGCAGTTATACTTTTCTGATACAGATAATGAAGTTGAAAATCGTATAAGAATTTCATTAAACTTTGTTCACTCTACGTTGATTATCTTAATTGAAATCTTGAAAACAAATCCATATGCTAAATTTTTTAGGTCCTTAAGTAATATGAGTAACTTGTGTGATCATCAAATACATATACGTTGTGATCCAGGACTTGATCAGAGAGTGTTCAATAGACCTACATCATCTCAAGTTCATTATTATTATGGATGTTATGATCCATTGCAATATTCATTACTTTTTGCATATGGAGAATCAGGTTGGCATGAAGGTATTGAGAGACAGACAAGTACCCATTTCAAACCTGAAGATGTTTTCCAGAACACAGCTACTGCAAGTAAATTTATCGAAAAAGAAAATAGAGGTTCGGAAATATATTATGTGATCAAGTTTTATAGTTTTTTCAATCTATGTTGTTACAAATAAGTATTGAATTGAGTTACTTTCCTGTATTCACAGTGCTAAGTCAAGACAAGAAACGTAGTCAGGTATCTTGCCGAGAATATTATTCTTATAAATTACAAATAAGGCTTTCTGATAAATCTGTATGGCTTCATGCTGGGAGATTATTTCAACAATATGTTGTAGATATGTATGTTAAGATTAAAACTACTAGATTAGACTACTTTCACAATAATCAAAAACAAATTCATGCTGAACTTTACCAAGGTATTGTAGATAGTGTTCAAAATGGGGAAACAAGAGGTTACAAAGTTGGAAAAAAAATTGTTTTACCACAATCCTTTACTTATGGACCTCGTGATATGTTAAAAAGATATATGGATGGAATGGCTATTGTTCAACGTTATGGAAAACCTGATATATTTTTAACTATGACATGTAATCCAAAATTGGCCAGAGATTAAAGAAAAACTACAAAACAATGATGAAGTTCAAAATAGACCTGATTTAATTGTACGTATATTTAGAGCGAAATTGAAAGAATTAAAACATGATTTACTTAGAGCTAACATTTTAGGCCCTATTATTGCACATATATATATGTGATTGAATTTAAAAAAAGAGGGCTTCCTCATGCACATATGTTGTTAATATTCAAATCTGGATATAAAATCTCTTGTGCTCAAGAAGTTGACAGAATAGTATCATGCGAAATTCCTGACAAAAATAAATTCCCTCATCTTCATTCTGTAATCGTTAGACATAATATGCATGGTCCTTGTGGAAATATGAATCCAAAAAACGTATGTATGGAGCCAAATAAAGGTTGTAAAAATAAATATCCAAGAGAATTTTGTAATAATACTATATTTGGTCAAAATTCATATCCACTGTATAGGCATCGTGATAGCAATTGTTTTGTTCGAGTTAGAGGTCATATGTTAGATAACCAATGGGTTGTACCATATAATCCTTATTTAAATGCAAAATTTGACTGTCATATTAATGTTGAAGTTTGTTCATCTATCAAAGCTGTTAAATATTTGTATAAATATGTATATAAAGGACATGATCGTATCAATTTTTCAGTTGGCACAAATGAAAAAGACAATGAAATAGATGAAATTTCTGCTTTTTAATCTACTCGATGGATATCTCCACCTAAAGCTATGTGGAGAATTTTCTCTTTCAATTTGTCAGGAATTTTCCCAACGGTTTATTCTTTACAACTTCATATCGAAAATCATCAACATGTAACATACGACAATAAAGATGATTTATCTAATGTTGTTAGAAATGAAAATACAAGAAAAACAATGTTAACAGAATTTTTCCAAATGAATAAATCAGATGATTTTGCTCGTACACTTTTATATCGAGATTTTCCAACACATTTTGTATGGAATGCATAAAAAATTCTGGACTCGCAGAAAGAAACAATTTGTTATAGGACGAATTGTTACAGTAAATCCATCTGAAGGAGAACGGTATTTCCTTCGTGTTATTATGAATCATATTCCTGGTCCAACATCATTTGAGGATTTACGAACACTAAATGGAGTTACTGTTGTTACGTATAGAGAAGCTGCACTTCTACGTGGCTTACTAAGCGGAGATAATCATTGTGAAGAATGTCTATCTAAATATATTCTTTTTGAAATGCCTATTTCTTTAAAACGACTTTTTGCTACACTTCGCATGCTGTTCAACCCTAATAATCCGAAATTATTATGGAATAAATTGAAATCTTATATGATTGATGATTATGTACATACAAATATGCCTTCACATATTGCTAAAATGCAAGCTTTAGAAGATATTAGTTGTATCTTAGAATGTTTGGGCAAAAACATAAATGATTACAAAATGGTACCATTCAATGTAAATATAAATGAAAATGATAGATTGAAAAGAATGACTGAAGACGAGACAACAAATTTGAATATTCAAAAAGACAATATTTGTTTGACAAGTTTAAATGATAAACAACAATTTACATATGATATAATTATAGAAAAAATAAAAAAAGGACCAGGTTGTGCTTTTTCCATTGATGGTCCAGGTGGTACAGGTAAAACTTTTTTATATAAAGCACTTTTAAATTATGTAAGGTCTCAAAATTTTATTGCTTTAGCGACTGCATCTTCTGGAGTAGCAGCATCTCTTTTGCCTGGAGGTCGAACTGCTCATTCAAGATTTAAAATTCCTCTACAAACTGATGGTCAAATAAATTGTTCTATTAGCAAATAATCAGCTTTAGGAATGTTGTTAAAAATGTGTAAGTTAATAATATGGGATGAAGCACTGATGGTAAATCGATGTGCAATTGAAGCTGTAGACAAAATGTTGAGAGATATTAACAACTGTAATTTGCCTTTTGGTGGCAAAGTCATGGTTCTTGGAGGTGATTTTCGACAAGTTCTACCAGTAGTACCAAAAGGAAAAAAAACAAGAAGATATAATTGAAGCTAGCTTAGTTTTTTCTGACTTATGGCCTATATTAGTACATCTTCCGTTAGTTGAGAATATGAGAGCAAAATTTGATCCTACTTTTTGTGATTATTTGTTAAAAATTGGAAATGGAACAGAGAAAGAATATACTTGTAATTACGTTCAACTTCCGAACAATATAATTATATCATTCAGTGATGAGAAAACATCTTTAAAAACTCTAATACATCATGTTTTTCCAAATATAGAAGCATATGCGGACAATTTACATACGATGGCAAGTCGTGTTATTCTTACACCAAGAAATGAATATGTTGATCATATTAATAAAATTTAAGTTAAAAACGTTAATTAATTTTAATACACATGGAACCCACACTTTTTTAATCACTCATTCACTTGATTTTTTTTAATTTTTTTTTTATCAAAATCTATTAAAAATCATATTTTTATCTAAAGGCATAAATTACTTATTTTGATTTTTAAATAATATAATATTATTCATCCAAACCTTACATGCTCATAAATAAACTTGGAAAATCTATATGTACTCACACATGGGTTACAAGATGAGTTACTCACTTTCACAATGTTTGAGGACCCCACGTGAATTAAAAAATGTAAACTGTGTTGTCCTCACTCCTATTGTGTGTAGTGAGTTAGCCATTTTGTAAATGTGTGAGTACGTATAGTATGATCCAATAAACTTTTATGTTAACTATTAAAAGTACTTTTATGTTAAGTCACTGTTTGATCCAAGTTAAAATCAATTTTTTAATAAATTTTTATAATAGTTAATGAAATGTATAGTTGAAAATTTATGGTATGTAGTTTAAACCTTAAAATTATCCCTCGTTTATTTCCTTTTAAAACAAAACTCTTTAATTCTCGTACTCATTTTCAACTACATATTTACGTAATAAAATATTTTGTACATAATTTTTCTATTTTTTAACCACAAATTTTCCAAAAAATCACTATTCAAAATATCTTCCTTCAACCTAATGGCCATCAAATAGGGGCTTAATTATTAATTTTAACTTAGATTCTTACCAAACGAGGAAAAATATTTGTGCATTTTATTATCTACCATTTAAATATCGTAACGAATTTTATCTTTGAGCACATAACAAGAAAAAGAATACGGAGTTGAAGGGGTAAAAAATTCTGGGTAACTATAACCTGATTTCAAGTAAGTCATTTAACTTTATTTTGTTACATTTAATCATCATACTAATATTTTCATTCCGATCGGGTGGCTTGGCTAACTAATGGACGTTGATGGAGTAACTTGATTGAAACAATTGGCTAACTAATGGACGTTGATGGAGTAACTTGATTGAAACAATTGGCTAACTAATGGACGTTGATGGAGTAACTTGATTAAAACAAAATATAAATTTAACGAATCCAGCAAAATGAAATTCGACAACCCACCTGAAATTGTGACACAATATTAGTAACCTCGAGAATTTTCTACCCTCGAGTCTCATTCAAGGCCATCAACTTCCTCTTTGCACAAGTGAAGCTTCGGGCAGTTTGTTTCAAGCGTCTCTACTACAAGAATTACAATGCATAGTATAGTTGTATAGGTAACTGAACTATCCACATTGCCTATCATAACTTCATTCAATGAACATCGGCAGCAAGCCAGTCAAAAAAATACACTATACTCGTAAAGAAAGTATATCTATGAAATGCAGGACATCAACATGGAGTTCATCAGCTAAATTAGTATTTCCACTATCGCATACATAAAAATTTAGCATCGTATTGTACCCAAACTAGAGTTGCATAAATGCAAATAACAGGCAATAAAAGTCTAGACTGGAAATGAAAAACTGGATCTTCTACTAACGTCCGGTCCGGTTCTGCATTAGCTCGGCCCTTGGGAACTTAGAAAGTTCACAGTGTCTCCCAATCCTTCAGTTTCTTGCTTCCTTTAGGTTTCGCTATGGGTGCACTCATTCCAGCCATTTTTGCATTGTACTTGGCCCGAAGAGCATCGCTGTAGGTCCATCTGCATAGCAAGAAATCAGTAATTTGCAAATCATCGATATAATGTTCATCTATTCAAATTTGAATTACCTAATCGATATCATGAATGTGATGTTACGATAACACCCCAATCACAATAGTCTCTGAGCTATAAGGGCCCCACTTAAACTGACAAAGGTACTCGAATAAGCAAATTTTGGAGTAATTCAGACCGTGATAGCAACAGTCAATCACAAGAGTCTTCCAGCAACAACAGTCCAACTTAGCCTATGTTTGGATCATATGAGGGACCCACAAGTGGTATCCACTTATCCAGCACTATTTATATTTATTTAAAATTTAACCTAAACACTTCCCACTGACAAATACTTGATGATAATTTGCTAGATGATGCATGGTTTAATCATGTATAACATCTTTGATACACAAGAAAAGAAACTAAATTTTGTTCATCATATTGTCCGTCTTTTCCAATAGTGTACACCAAAGATACAGTGAAAAACAAACATGAGTTTATCTCTAGTAGTGTCAATCGGCATTCTTAATGTAACACAGTTTCATTCATTACAGGTGAAGCTAACAATCGACAAATCTACAATAACCAAATGCTTAGGATGTGCAAAATGTCCAATTCCAGTCCCAACTCCCCATCAACGAACCAAATGCCCGCAATGCAAATGTCCAATTTATGAAGTGGTCATTGAACAAGACATAACATTTGTAGTTTTTATTTCAGATAAAAAAAATTGAAGTGTAAATTTACAGAGTTGCTCTCTTGATCTCTCGCTCTACATAACTAAACACCCAAAACAAATAACAAATATTTAACAATAGCTAGGCACACTCTATTTTACAAAACTTGAGGTAATGAAAGCATTAACCCAGTGTTAGGCCACAAAGCATTTCAAAAGTTATTGTTCAATTTGTGAAAAACAAGTAATGCTATTAGTGGTGTCTATCTAGGTGGTACTAATGTGATATTAAATGAAATGTACAATTAATTCTATCTTTCATTGAGTAGTGCCACTTAGACTAGTGTTGTAGTACCAATTGTGCCAGATAACATTATTCGTGAAAAATACATAAATAGGAAATGAATCCTCAATACTACTTCGGACTTCTAGTGTTCTGCAATCATATTTAGCTTAGTGTAAGATTACGTAAAACTAAGTGCTATTGATCCAAATTGCACCCTGGACTACTTCTATTGAGTATGTGATTTAGCATGTTTCATCAATATAATACATATTGTCTCAGTTATCAAGTTCAAGTGATATAGCATTATATGACATGCAAAAATTTAATCTTAAAGCAGCTCTTTCATATTCGTGTAATATGCTTTAAGTTCCTTTGCTTAAAGTTTTTCCTTGGTGCATTCATTTCCTTTATGGACAAATTTACTTCAATCCCCCCCCCCCCCCCCCCCCCCCCCAAATTAGCTTAAATAGAAGACCATGATGAAAAAACTATTGGATAGACACCATTTTATTACTTGCTCAGAAAAGTACAATGCAGTACGCTATAAATTAGAATTTCAGCAATTGCTCTTATTTAATGTTTAATAAATTTCTGAAGCATTCCATTTGTTGATTTCAGAAACAGGTTGTGTATAGAGCATACAAAACAATCAACTCAGAGCACAGCTGATATCCATAAGTCTATTTATAGCATTTACCACTGTGAGCATGCTATATTTCAACTGTGTACTTGACAAGATTCCTAAACCAAATGGGATGCTCAAGTAAGAAGCACTTACGGGTTATTCCAATCAGTTGTGTCCTCACTGACAAGATGAGTCCATTTTGTTCTTCCACTACGACCAAAGTGCTTAACCTGCATGACCTTGGGCAATATGGTCTTGTCCATCCTATCCTCTCCAGTTGGAGAAGAGAAATCACGAGTGTAAATATTATCTGCTTTGGCAGTTCCAGCATGATCATCAGGATTAGTCTCGAAGAAAGAACCCTTATGGTAGTATTTTTGCATGAACCTCCACTTTTGCTTGGATTTCCAGTAAGCTTTGGATTCTTTCTCTCCCAATCCCTCCTCTCTTCCTCTGTCATGTTTCTCACCCTCTCAATCTCCTCATCCTTCAACATTGCCTCTCTGTCATCTCTATCCCTCTTGATCCTTGCAATCTCTCGAGCCTTCCAAGCCTCGTATTCCTCCGCCTCATTCACATCATCATCGGTATCCACATCAGCAATATTTGCCTCTGATTCCATATTCCTCTGAATCTCCTGGTCCTCCCGAATTTTTTCAACCACAATTTGCTTAGTCTCCACTCTCCTCTCTTCCATCCTCCTTTTCACAGCTTCCTCGAGTGCCCTCTCTTCTGCCTCGAGCCTCTCACGTTCAGCAATTGTATCTCTCTCCGATTTCGGAACAAAAACTGGTTTCACCATTGCAATGCCCGTTGTTTCTTCTTCAGAATCAGTCTCGTACTCAGACTCCTCCTCCTCCTCCTCCTCTTCCTCAGCTTCCTCCTCTTCTTCTTCTGGCATTAGTGCTGCCTCCTCTTGTTGCCTTCGCAACAATTTCTCCCTAATCCTCTTCTTCGCTCCTCCAATGAATCCTCATCCTCCAAATCTAATCCTTCTTCCCTCCTCCTTTCCTCCTCTATGGTCAAAACAATCTCTGTCTGCCTAATGCGTCTATGATCTTCCCTCACCTCCTCACGATTATCGATCCTACTCTCAACCAATCGACGCAATCTAGGATCATCCTTTCGCATAACATCAGTCACCTCATAACTCGGGAATGCTTTCTCGAGCTCAGCCACCCTTGCCATCCTAATGTCCCCATCTTCATCAATATCATCCGCCCACTCGGGCGCTTTTCCTGGCCAGTATCTCTTCACAAAGTCTGGCCAATTTTACCCTTAAGTTTATCCCTAACCGAAATTATTGTATCCCTAACCCCTGCTGTCACAGACATGGCTACAAGAATACACAACCACCTCTGCCAAAAAATGGTTCTCAAATAACAAATCTTTCACGGCTAGAAATTTGAAACAGGGTCTGCATCAAACAGTAAAAAGGGGCATGAATTTAATAGGATAGACGAAGAAATTAAAACGAATCTGGAAAAAAAAAAATATTAAGGGCGCAAAGATAAAACGTAGAAAAAAAAAAACACAAATAGATTATAGATAGATTGTGTATGTATGTACAAATCAAGAATGATATATTAAGATTATCGAACTTCTGGCTGTGAATCCAAAAGATCGATTCGGTCGACTAGTACCTGCTCGAGGGCAGGAGGGTTTTGTACCCAGCAATGGCCTTCCATACGATAACGTTTAGCCACTTTCCGATGAAATAAGCTGTGTCTTGTGTGTTTTGAGTTTTGATGGAAATTATGGGCTACTTTTAAAATTGACCTGGTAGAGTGGGAGAATTTTAGGATTGATCTTTTTGACTAAAAAGTGGTAAAATATTTATATTATTCTTAATTAAATGAATTTTTGTATATTGTAGGATATATTCCTATCTTAGAATAGTCTTTTAATTATGTCCTGTATTATTCCTATCTCGAATTCTAGCATATAAATTCATCATTTGATCTAATAGATTGACATAATCTTCCATATATTTATCAAAATTTTCTCCAAGTATATTATATTTCTCAGACGATGATTGATCTATTCTTTCCATTTGATAGATAATATTATTTATTTTTTCTAATATTTTTTCTAATAAGTTATCTAATCTTTCAATTGTATATCCTGGCATGTTATATAAATTTTAATATGATAAACACTGCTAATAAAATAAATATTAAATACATCATGCAAATATTCAGATGAGCAATCTCAACGATTCTTTAAGATTTCAGAAAATATTTTTCTAAATTTAACAAAAATAATAGTTTTACCTTAATTTTGATCTCAAATATTTATTCTTAGAACCGAGTAACCTTCAAGTTCTGGATCTGCAAATGACTCCCTTCAATTGCCTTCTGCCTTTACGGGATAATTGCTATTCCAGCTTTTCACCTTCGCTGTATCAATTCTTTGAATTCGAATTATAGATCTTAACTAAAGAAAATTCTCTTTCTGTTAAAGTAAGAAATAAATTATTCTTCAATCTTTCAAGAATTTATGGGATGAAGTGTTTAGAAACTCATGATATCTTTTAAAGACAATTTGGATATGAAATAACTTGAAATTTTATTGATATCTAAAAGCTGAAATATGATTACAATGGAAGACAGAAAATTGTTTGGCTAACTCCCAGTTTGAGTGCTCAACCAACTCTGTCTTTTTCATTAGCCCAAATGCTTCTATTTATACACAAATCTGAAAATAAATTACATCATTACTTATATCATATTAATAATATTTTATTGCCTCATGCTTTTCATCAAGAGTGTCATGGCCCCTCCATCCTTTGTTGTTTTGTTACATTTTCTTTGATAAAGGACACAATTCTTCTACAATTGTCCTTCAAGTCTTGTTCTTACATACAGCTGGTAAGATTCTCCTGTAGCATTTTGGACACATTTCCTCCATGTCTTTATCATTTTCATCTTTATCTTCTAATTTTGTCGGCAAGTGGGCAATCTCTTGCTTCACATGCCCTCTGTAATGTTGAAATGGTACTAGGAATCAGATGCTTGTCAAACTTGGTAATAAAATCTTTTAAAACTTCAGATTTTTTATTCCCATCATTAGCCAAAAGTGTCCATCTATTATATTGGCATATGCATCTGTATTTTCTATCATAAAAACTTTTTGCTATGTTATAAAGGACTTTGTATCCAATCACTCTTCTATTTTTTATCCATAATTTTGTAAACTTTGGTAATGGTTTATCAATATGTCCTTCATCCATTTTGAAATTTCTTCCAACATGTTCAATGGAGATTATATGTTCTGCTGGATAGAAAATTCCATCTTCGACTTCTGGACTGATTGTATAAAACTTTAGATAAATAGATCGTCCATCTGCATATCTTGAGACTTCAGATTTAAATATGTCATCAAATCTATCTATTTCTTTAAGAGATTTATCTGGATAAATTAAATCCAAATATCCATAATTAGCTGCCATTTTGACCATGACTGGATCAGATTTTTTCATCATAACTATTTTTGGATAAACGTGTTCACCGGGTGAAATAAAATATGAATCACTTGTTTGTAATTCATAAATTTTTTTAGTAAATTTTTTTATATTCTTCTTCTTTTGAAGACAAAGGGATTTCATCTTCTTCATCTGGTTGTATCTGAATTGATCTAGTATGCTCTTCATTGATAATAATTTTTTTAGGATTATCATCAATTCTTATCTTTCTGGGACTTTGGATAATAATATATTTCTTTGGTCCATTGCTGCTTCCGCATGGTGGATCACTTCTTGGTATCTGTTGATATTCCTGTTTGGTATCATAGGATTGTGCCAAAACATCAACCCTTGTATCTTTTTTTGTATCAATAGACATTAATTGTACTTCAGGAGCATCAATTTTGTCTTTCATTTCATTGGCAACTTTGACGTGAGATTCACTGATCTCAAGTAATAGGTTGAAATTATTACTTAAGATTTCAGCTAATGCCCCCATCCCAACTTTTATATCATCTACTTCTTCTTTGGCAAATGCTATCGTAGATTTCATCTCTGATATCATTTGTTTAATATTATCCATCTCCAAATTCAATGTTCCTGCTTAAAAAATCAGCAAGATAATTATTTGTACCTTTAATATGAATGATATCAAAATTATAGAATGATAAATATGTTTGCCATCTATGTAACCTTCTATACTGGGGTTCCATTGGTAATTTATTTCTAACAAGTCTTGCAACTTGAGAATTGTCAGTTTCAACAATAAATTTCTTAAATAATAAAAATAATGAAAATTTATTTATTACTCTAATAATTGTTAATAATTCTTTTTCATGAGTGGTATAATTTATTTCTACTTGATTAAAAGTTCCACTTGAATATCTACATATTTCATTTAAATCTTTTTTTAATATTGCTGTACAATACTTATCTGAGGCATCAGTATTAACTATCAAATTATCCTTTTCATTTGGTAATCTTAATTTTAGTAAATTTTTACATTTTTCTTTAAGTAGTCTAACTATTTCTGTATGTTCTTCATTCCATTTTTTAGTATTAGTTTTTCTAAGTAAGATTTGTATTTTATGTCTCTTTTTTGAAAGATTTTCAATAAATCCTTCTGCATAATTTAAACATCTTAAGAATTTTTGTATTTGTTCCTTAGATTTGATATCAGGAAAACTCTCTATCTTTTTAGATATATGAGATTATAATTTTATTTTATTCTTATCTATAATTAATTCAAGAAATTCTATCTCAGGTTTTTCTAGCTTTCTTTTCAGATAAAACTATTCCTTCTTTTTGACATTCTTTTAGGAATTTTATAATATGATTTTTATGATCATTTTTATATTCTGAACATATTAGTATATCATCAACGTATACTAATAAGAAATCATTATATTTTCTAAAAATATTATCCATTCTTCTTTGAAATATTTGAGGTGCATTTTTTAATCCAAATGGCATAACTATCCATTCATATTTACCTTGAGGCGTGCTAAATGCCGTATATGATATTGATTTTTCTTCCATTTTGATTTGTCAAAATCCTGACTTACAATCAAATTTTGAATAATACTCTTTTCCTTTTGCAAGGTTTATTAAAACACCTTTATTTGGTAGAAAATATCCATCAAATTTTGTGTATTTATTTAATTCCTTATAATTTATTACCATTCTTGGTTTTCCTCGTACCTGTTTAGAATGTTTCATTACCATAAAGGCTGGACTACTATATGGTCCATTACTAGCTCTGATTAATTTCATATTTTTTAATTCTTCAATTTGTTTTCTAAATTCTTGAGTATCTTGTATAGTGTACATCATTGATTTTACTCTTATTATTACATTTTCAGTTAATTCTATTTTTGCTCTTGGATGTTCAGGTTTCCAATAAGCTAATGGATTTTCATTAGAGACATTTCCTATCTTTTTTATTATCTCTTCTATTAATTCTGATTTTTCTGTTATTTGTATATTTTTGTGTTTTAACAGTTGTTTTTATTGGTATTTTTATTGTCCTTTCACCACGCTGGGCTGGCTGAACTCTGTATGGTTTAAATTCTCTTGAAATTTTTAGTAGATATCCACATGGTGTTTTTAACATAATCATATAGTTATTTTGTTGGTAATATTGGAATTATTGAACAAAGTCATTTCCTAATAATATATCACATTCTAATACATCATATGCATATACTTTGTTTATAGTTATTTGTTTACTTCCTAATAGAATTTCTACATTTTCTTTATTTTTAGTAATGGGTGTCGATATTCCCGTGATACCTGTTATTTTTATAGTATTATCATTGTTCCAATTTTTTAACAAAAATGTCTTGATAATAGTTATATCACTTCATTTATCTATTAAGGCACATGTTGTTATATTAGTTTCTACAATAGTAATTTGTATATATATACTACTAATGAAAATGTTATTACATTATTCATTCTTTTGGACAAAACAATATTTTATTATTATGTGTTATATAGATTCCTTCTTTATTAATATTATAATGATTTAAGGCTTGTAAAAAACTCATTCCTAATAATATATGGCAATGATCTCCCATACTATTATCTACATAACATGGTATTATCATTTCTTCTCCATCTAAAACTATTGGTATCTTTACTTCTAATTCACTAATATGTGTTTTTCCATCAAAATTGATATATTTATAAGGTTCTACCCTTCTTTTTGTTAATCTTTTATATCTATTTCTTGATATATGACAGTTTGCTGCTCCTGTATCAATTATGATATTTTTTTATTTTATATATTCTATTCCATTAAAATATTCTCCATATATTTACATACTTCCTATATTCTTTTTTACCATTATTTCTCGACTTATGTTTTTTCTTAGTATTATAGATGTACTATTATTTCTTCTTAATCTTCCATATTTAAATTCTATTAAAGAATTATTTTCTATTTTCTGTTACATCTGATTTTGTTTTAGATATTTCTAATTCATATATTTCTGGTAATAGGTTTAGTTGTTTGTTTGGTTCTACGATATTTAATATGTCTTTACATTCTTTGTGAATTTCTATATAGGGTTTTTTAGAGTAAATGTTTTCATAGTTTGAATTAGTAAATGTATATAATGCTCTATATTCTAAGGTCATGATATGATTTCCTTCTTCCATAATATCATTTTTATGTATTTTAAAATGTAATCCTAATATTTCATTAAAATCTTTATCTTTTATTGATACACAATATTTTGGATAACATGTAAATATTAATTTTTTATATGCTAAATTTCCTTCTATAGTTCCTAAATGACTATCATTAATATTTAGTATTCTTCCATCATGTAAACTTACTGTTATTGGTGAATCTATTTCTTTTCTAAATAGGGATTTGAACATTAATTGTATTCCTGCTAGATAAACATATTGTATCTTTTCTTTTTGTTTTCTTTTACTTTTGCCATTAATTGGTCAACTGTGGATTTTGTTAGTAATGCTAATTTATGACTTTTTGAAGCTGTTCTTATATCTATTGATTTTTCTATCTTATGATATTCACTTATAGATACTCTTTCTCTTCTAAATATTTTATCGAATATTTTACATTCTCCTAATTTTAAATATAATGATAATTTTTCTATTTTTCTAAATGTATTATTATCAAATGTTACTTTTAATCCATATCCTTCAGAATTTTTTATTTCTTGTTTTTCTTCTATAGTTTCAGCTTATTCTATTTCGTGATTCATTCTGATTCTGATATGTAAACCTCTTCTCCTTCATATTTATTAATATCAATTTTTTCTTCTAAATTGCTTTCTATTTATTCATATTCTTGTTGTAAAATTCTAACTTTTTTTTAGTACAATCAGGGCTTATATGTCCTATTTCTCCACAATTTCAGCATTTGCATTGTTTTTATCCTTTTTAAACTCTTTTCTTTTTGGTTGATATTTTTTTTTATAATATCTCCTGTTTGGTTTTTGATATTTCTTTTTGAACTGTTTATATTTTTTATACTTTTTTTGTTTGAATTTTCTTTTATATTTTCTTTCTGGTCCACATCCCCAATTAGGTAGATCTATTTCTTCGCAACAGATACTTATTAATTTTCCAGATTTTTTCATTAGTTGTCTATTTTTTACATATTTCTGCTAATCTTTCAAATATGAATTTTATTCTACTTCCTAATCTATCTGGTATCGGATTATCCTTTATATATCTTTCATATTCTATCTTAAAATATATATTCCATATTCCTGGTAATTTAGCAAAATATATTTCTAAGTATGGTCCTTGATTTTCGTTACTATAAAATTGGGTATAATATAAATTTCTAAATTGACATGTATATTCTTTTATTTTACACATATCATATATCACATATCATCATATTTCTCAATCCTAATCTTGCTTTTAATTTTTCTCTTCTAGCTTCTTCTTCTAAATTTTTTTATCCAATTTTCTCCTAGGAATTCATCTGATATATATTCTACTAACTTTTGTATTCCCTCTTGTGAGATTTTTTGCATTTCTATTTCTATATTTCTTGTCATTAATAATTTAGTGTTTTCAGTTACTCATTCCCAACAATTTTTTACATCTCCTTCAAATGATACTATTAAATAGTCAATTCTTATAGCCGTAGATTCTCATGTATCATCTTGGTTATATAAAAAGAATAATATCATTGCATTTGCCCATTGTAACAAGGCTTTCTTAGTATCTATTTTACAATCTAAATCTAGTTTTGCTCCTCCATGATTTATTGATTTATTGTAGTCTGAGTTTGGGGCAAATTGATATTTATATTTTTCTATTCTATGTTGTGGTGTAATTCTATCATAGTACTGCCTATAAGATTTATGTGGCATCGGTGCATATCCTCCTTCTAATTCAAGAAATTCTAATTTTGGATTGTTGCTTGTACTTGCTGGTGCTGGTGTTGGTCCTACACCAGTATTCATTAATATTTCATAATTTTCTAATTCTTCTATACTTAATTGGTCAAAGTTTTCTATTAGATTATCTATTTCTTCATTCATCATCTTTTTTTATTTTTTCCTCTTTCTTCTGCATATTTTTCAAATTCTTTTTATTGTTCTAGGATTATTGGTAATATTTCTTCTAAATCTATCATCCATACTGGGTTCATAATATCCTTCTGTTTCTACATGTTTCTTTCCTATTCTTGTCATTTATCTTTTTATTCTATCTTTATCTACTTTTTTATTTGTTGGTTTCATATTTTGTTTCATTTCTCTAATTTCTGCTTTTAACATTCCTACTTCATCTCTTAATTCCTTAGTTTCATTTATTAATTTATTTATTATTTTCTTTAGTTCATCAAATGATTCTGAAAAAGTCATTATATTTTTCCACTTTTTACTTCTAATAAATATGATAATCTACACTTTTTATCTTTATTTTCATTGATGATTTTATTAAAATTTTCTATTACTATTTCATTATTAGATAATTCATCTCTTACAGTTTCAAAATATTTTGCTTTTAATTCTAATTTTTCGATTTTTAGTTTTCCTAACATTTTTTCTTGTGATTTATTTATATCTCCTGTTGTTCCTAGTATATTTGAGGTTTTTCTTGTATTTTGTTTAAATTTTTAACAATATTATTAAGCTTTCTAGCTACTTTATCATTATTCACTTATAGTTTATGATGATTCATATATTTCTCTATAATATAAAATACTTTCAAATTCTTTATTAATCATTTCATATACATATCTATCTTTTATAAATCATATACTTAATTTATGTATTATTTGTTCTTTTATTTCTCTAGGTAATTTTTTAATTATATTTAATGTTAATATTTTTGATTTATTAGGAATAGGTTCATAAAATATTTTATATCTTTTTTCTTCTTATAATTTATAATAGTTATCTATCTTCTTAATTTTAATTCCCATAATTACTTATATTATTTTCTATTATAGCAGCTATTACTTCTCGATCTATAGTTTCTAAAATAGTTTCTCATATCATAAGATCTCTTATTATACTAATTTATGTTTCTTCTATTATTTTCTTTCTAATATCCAAAGGTATATCTTTTAATTTTATAAGTATGATTTTTAAAACTTCTTTCTCTATTATAGGTTTTTCTATTATTATTTCAAATCTATCTTTTTTAATTTTATATTTATTTCCTAAATCTTCTATTATCATGTTATGATCCATGGCTTTGATACCAATTAAAGTGGGGGGTACTAAGAGCGTCTACAAAATCTTCAAAATCTACAAAATATTTTAATATTTTAAAAATTCTTTTATCATTCTTTCGGTTAATCTATTATTTAGTAAGGTTATGTAAAATTTTAGTGTTAATCTATATTTTAATTTTTTATATTTTAGTGGTAACCTAATTTTTATTGATCTTCTCATTTAATAACTTGTTTTATATTCTTTTTGTATTATAGGGACTAGGTTGCAATTTTTTAAGTTAATGATATTTTTGGTAGTTAAAATAGTCAAAGGTCATTTTGAAAATATGGTTTCATTTTTAAGTTAGTTTAGAAATATGGGTTTAAATTTAGGTTATTTTCATGTATTTCCTCTGGAAATTATTATCAAATTTGCATGGGTCAGTCCTTACCTCTAATTCTATTTGCACAAACGGTCCTTTTCACTTTTTTTTTCGTGTTAAGTACTTGTTTGGAATATTTTAACTTTGTTTGACAATTATTATTTTCAAACTCTTCTTTTACAAACTCATTTTTAACTATACATTCACACAATAAAATATTTTGCAAATAAATAAATAAAAAATTCCTTATTTTTTAACCATGCATTCTCCTAAAACGGAATTGTTCCTCCTCCTAATAAATCTGATACACTTATTTAAAAAATAATCGTGACATTTAATTTAAATTAATTCAATGCTCAATATGTATTTCATTATGATCATGAGAAAGTTTGTTATAACCATTTGAGGTCCATAAGATATTGAACGTTGGATTGACATAAATTAAATGTTACGATTACTTGTCAAATAAGTGGATCAAATTTATGAGTATGAACAATCTCACTCCTAAAAATCACTATTCAAAATATTATTTTTTCAAAATAAATAAATAAATAAATTTGGCCATCAAATAAAGGCTAAATTTATATTATAATCAACGGTTCACACAATGTGTGAATAGACAATAATTATGATTTTTTTACAAAATGTCATGATAAAAAATATCTTATTGACGTTATATTACGTGTGCTTAACATTAGTGACACGATATAGAAGTCAAGATCAAGTTCATTGTGAATACTGAATACCGTGTCAACCAATACTTTTTAATATGTCAAGGATTGCGCGACTAAAACAACACAATGTCAAGCTAAGCCGAAAATACGACTTGACAATTGACATATTACATTTTGTCAAGTAGTGATTGATGCTAAGAGGCGGTGGCTGTATTGCTCTTATTCTTTTGCATTTATCTATATACAAAATATCTTTCGTTTATTGTTATATATATATATATTCTGTAGATACTTTATGTTGCTCAGTGAAGTCTAATTTTTAATACAGGTTCGGAACTCAATAATCATACCAAAATAAAATATGGAATTGTGGAATAAACGAAATTCATAAAAAGAAGAAAATAATTTAAATTGACAATTTTCACTATCACTTCACTATCACTATTACTGTCTCACTATCACTATCACCATCACTATCACCACTCTTATAAAAGTTGTAGCGACCCGAATTTTCAAAATGCAAATTTTATAACTTAAATTGTGTCGCTACGACATTCTGTCAAATTTTAGAATTTATCTTGTGTCCGTCGAATTGTCTAGCAAAACATCTAATATAATTCAAAACGATTTTATTCTTAAAAATTCAATATTTATTTATCGAGTCCAATCTCGAACATTTTAAAGTATCAAATTTCTTATTGTTTTAAATCCAAATTTTAATGTACGATATTTTATTTAGAGTCCAATTTTATTAGTCCAGATTTTGTCATTTTAGTTCAATGTACCTACACCTAGTTAACCCAAAACTATTGTAGTCCAATTCTAGGCCCAAATTATTTTCTAGGGTTCTGTGCCCTAAACTACTGTTGATCACTGTTCAATCACCCTCACCACACCCTCACGGCAGCTTCCACACACCCTCACACCAGCATCTCCACGGCCTCAACACAGCAGCAACTGGGTAAGAAATCACCGTTTATTTTCCTTCAATTTTGCTCAATAATCAATTGAAAATTTCACACAATCATCACCATTACACCCATGTCGAAATCCTCCAACCTCGAACCATTTTTGCACACACAGAAACTCAGTTGAACCTCCCCACAGTCGAGCCACCACCACCTCAAACCGCCACCTGCAACACCCATCGACCGCCCTACTTCACCCAAAATTCAACCACCATCCCACAGTCGAACCACCAACAAGCCATCACCACCTCAAACCGCGCCTGCAGCTACCCAAAACGGCAGCCCCTGTTCTGCCCAATTCGACCCCCCCTATTTCATTCAAATTCAACACCAAGCAACCACAAAACAAAGAAATAATGAAGCCCAAACACTTACCTCAACTCTATTCCCCTTTTTGGCCGGATTCTCGCCGGAAACACCCAAGAAATTCTGGCTTCTAACCTCGGTTTTGACCTCGGTCGACACCCAAAAACCCTCAATCGACTCTTCCCGCCGGCGCCTCTGACTTTTGGCCGCCATCTCCACCTTCGCCCATCGCCATTCGCCTCTTCCATCACTTCGCCTCGCCTCGCCTCGCCTCTTCTCCTCCCGGCTTCTCTGTTCAAGTCGCGTGAGAGAGAGAGAGAGAGAGAGAGAGAGAGAGAGATAGATAGATAGATACGCATATATGTATATGTTTAACGTTTGGAAATTGTTATTCTAGCCCCAAAATTTTAAAAAGTTATTATTTCAATCCCAAAGTTTTAGTAACTATTAAATTAGCCCATAAATTCCAAAAAAGTTTATATTCAGCCTTTAAACTTTTAAATTTCAGTTTTAATACTTTTCAATTAAGTCCCTAAAAGTTTTAAAGTAGTAATTAAGTCTTAGCATCCTAAATTATATTAATTTTGTTCTTGCTAGACGAGGTCGCGGGTAAAGTTTAAAGCGGTAACATCACATCCGTTCAATTTTCAAGACTTTGAGGTGGGATTTACATTTAAGCAATTGTGGTTATTTGTCCATGTTAATGCTTGATTTGTGATTTTGATTGTGATATAATGTTTATACATATGAAAAGGTTGTCAGGGACCGTAAATAGGTCCGAGATCGAAAGTGGGTCCTTGTGGTTGTCCCTCATTGTAAAAATTTGCTAAGTGCTTATAACATGTTGTTAGGGATCGTAAATAGGTCCGGGATCGAAATTGGGTCTTTGGGAATGCCCACAGTACATATTTCTACAGTATGTTGTATTGATATTATATTCATCACTTGATTTCATATTTAGACTTAATTTGGACTGATTGCTGTATCTCCACTGAATATAATTCGTTATGCTCACCCCAATATTTTTCCACCCTTTCAGGTTAAGGAGCTCGGCAAGGCAGGCAAATGAGCGGGGCAAATCTTGATTAAATAATAGACCTTTTAAATTATAAGTTTTGAAATAAGTATTTTAAATAGTTAGTTTCCATTTTGATAATTAAATATCAAATTTTAGTATCTTTGCAAATGTTGGAACTTGCTACTCATATTTGGTATTGACTCTTGGATGTGAGAAAATTATTACAATGATGTTTCCGCATTTTGTGCTAAGTTGCTATAGTGTTCAAAATATATGCATGCCTTCGCATTGTGGCGACTTTTGAAAATATTTATTTACAAGTTACTTTGACTTAAGTAGCGTCTTGAATTAATAGAGAATTTTGGGCGTTACAAAAGAGATGATACAAAATTCACTATTCATTTTGGAAACCTCATTTTCACACATGTATCCATTCATTGTTCATTAATTGGATAGGGCTAAACGATGCCGTTTGAGGTGAAATTATTCACTACTCTTTCACTATCACTATCACTATCACTATCACTATCACTTCACTAATCTCTTATCTCTATCTCTTCACTATCATTATCACTATCACATCCTAAATCACACATTTCATCAAATCACAATCACTACTCTTATAAAAGAGAGGATACAAAATTCACTATTCATTTTGGAAACCTCTTTTTTCACACCTGTATCCATTCACTGTTCATTAACTGGATGAGCCTAAACGATGTCGTTTGTGGTGAAATTATTCACTACTCTTTCACTATCACTATCACTATAACTATCACTATCATTTCCAATTCACTACTCTCTTATCTCTATCTCTTCACTATCACTATCACTATCACTATCACAATCACTATCACATCCTAAATCACACATTTCATCAAAATTTATCAAAATTTACTAAAACGCTAATATTAATTTACACCAAATAGAGAAAATATTAGATATTCGACTAACAACGGTTAAAAGGTAAATCCCAATAAATATACAAAATGTATTTATCACTACTCTTATAAAAGAGAGGATACAAATTTCACTATTCATTTTGGAAACCTCATTTTCACACCTGTATCCATGTAATGTTCATTAACTGGATGAGGCTAAATGATGTCGTTTGAGGTGAAATTATTCACTACTCTTTCACTATCACTATCACTATCACTATCACTATCACTTCCACTTCACTACTCTCTTATCTCTATCTCTTCACTGTCACTATCACTCTCACTATCACATCTTAAATCGCACATTTCATCAACTCTTATAAAAGAGAGGATACAAAATTCACCATTCATTTTAGAAACCTCATTTTCACACCTGTATCAATTAACTGTTCATTAACTGGATGGGGCTAAACGACACCGTTTGAGGTGAAATTATTCACTACTCTTTCACTATCACTTCCACTTCACTACTCTCTTATCTCTATCTCTTCACTATCACTATCACTATCACTATCACAACCTAAATCACATATTTCATCAAAATTTACTAAAACGCTAATATTAATTTACACCAAACAAAGAAAATATTAGATATTCGACTAACAACGGTTAAAAGGTAAATCCCAATAAATATACAAAATGTATTTAATAGACTCGAGCAAAATGCTTTAGCATATGTTTATTGAAAATTAAATTTAAGCCCCTGTTTGGTAGCCATTTTTGGGGATAAAATGTATTTTTGAATAGTTGATCGATAGAGAATGTATGGTTAAAACTTAAGAAATTTTTTTAGGTTTGCATGTAATATTATTTTATTGAAAAATGTGTGATTGAAAAGAAGAAAGAGAAAAATGTATTTTGGGAAAAATGGCTACCAAACACTTATAGGGGCTAAGATTTTAATTTCTAAGTCGGCGAACTTCTATACATTTTAAATTTAGTCATCATTTTTTTGTTTTTCGCTTCTGTATAGACAGTTGATTTGGCCCACACATGACGTAGTTAAAATTATCAGTCCCTGTTTGATTCCCATTTTTTTCAAAAAATTTATTTTTCTCTTTCTTCTTTTCAACCACACATTCCTCAATAAAATAATATTACAAACAAATCCAAAACCTTCTTTAATTTTTAACCATATATTCTCCATCAATCAACTATTCAAAATGCATATTTTTCTTCCAAAATGATAATCAAACGGGCCCTCATATATATATATATATATATATATATATATATATATATATATTTTAACATTCTAATAAAAATTGATATGTATGGTTGAGAAATTGTAAATTTTTATGAAATATATAATTAAAACATAATGTTGACTTCGACCTAAATTTTATCTATTTTTTAAACTATAACTCAATCGTATCTTTCAAAAATACCAAAAAAAATCTCCCAATAACAGGTTTAACAGCATAGGCCCCGTTTGATTTTCATTCTTTGTATAATGAGAATGAAAAATATAGTCGTTATGTTTCTCACACAAAAGATGAAAAGTAAAAAAATGGTGGCTTGGTGTGATTGATAACGATTATATTTTTCATTTTTATTGAAGAAAAATAAGAACCAAATGTGGCCATAATATGTTATAGTTGCCTAAATTTTTGGTTGTTTACTGGTGACAATATTTTATTCATGCCGTTTGTCAACTGTCATAAAGTTTATTATTAATTATAATCTACATATGTTAATTCTTCCTTTGCTACAATATGGATACACACATTACCTACTTTTTTTTTTATACTTAGGTGTCCACATTCAATGACTAATTTTGGGGTCTACACCTTTGACCCCTCAAGACGCAGATCAGGTAAATTCGCGAAATATGCCCCAAACTGGTCAGGGTCCAAGAGCCCCCTCAACTGATCTGTCAAAGTGCCAAACGAGTCAACACATGTTGCACCTTACCTTCCAGGATAAATCATGCCTTCTAGGAGAGAGCCTGCCTTTCAAGTACCCCACAATCGAACTCGCGACCTCTGAACTGCCAACAACTAAGAATCCGTTCTTTGCCAATTGGAATGTGCTCCGGGGGGCAACATTGCCTATTATATTTAATTTCACGCATCCTGAGTTCGGTAGACATTTTAATATTAATTTTATTGCCATAAAAAAAGGGCTCTTTAATATGAAATAAAAATTAAACCTGCATTAAATTAATTAAACTTGCTTAAGAAGGTTGACTATATAACCATTAAAGGTCCCGTGTGATAGATTTTAGTTCGGATGAATGAAATGAATATAGGCATCGAACAATAACATCGAGAAAAAAAAGATTAGGACTAATTACACATCTACGAAGTACAATTTCAAAAATCAGATAAATCTTCAATATGTTATCTCTCCTATAGAATTGAAAGTAACTTGTTATTGTTACACCACCATGTCATCATCATCGTCAGCCCATTACCACTAACACTATCCCCATCAACACAGGAAAATTACTTACACCATTGTTACAACCCTTGAAAAAATGATTTTTTTTTTTTTTTTTTTTTTTTTTGGGCACGTGAATTGTTATTTCCAACAACATATCAAGAGAATTGAATTTCCATTCCACCTAACTCAAGAACATGACATTTTTGTCATTTATTCCCAAGAAAATGAAAACCAAATCTTATCGGTTATTATAAAGTTTCAGTTAAAAATGAGATTAAAATGAATTTAAAGTTAATGATTAATTCTAATCATATATTTTATAGGACTTACGATTTTCTCAACCACACATTTAATCATTTGTCTAAATCAAAATTTACTAAAAAATTAATTTACGTTCAAATCAAACCGGTCCAACCATGTCCAAAAAGATATTCATATTTGGATTTGGATTTTTTTTTTAGTCCAACCCCATTGGACCTTGACTGAAGCCCAATCTATTTCACTCCTGGACTGGACAGCTTTTCTGGTCCATAACCACCCTTTTTAAGAGTTTAGGTTTTAGACTTTCAACAATTCACAAATCTCCCATATCCCGCCATTTCCCGTATCTCCCGCCCAATTTCGTCACTCTCATACACACACCCGGAGGGAACAGCGAAACTGCAGATCCAGAACTAGAAAGAGAAGATCAAGAGAATAAACTAATTTTTTCGTTGTTCATTTCTCATTTCAGTTGAGGAGAAATGAGTGGTGCAATGAGAAATAAAGTGCAAAGAAAATTCAAGATGAGAGGCTACACGCTAAAAGTGGAAGCCCTTCCCGGAATACTTTCATTTGTTAGCCGTTTCCCGGAAGCAGAGGACGAAGCCCTCGATCTTCTCCTCGACGAGCTCCACCACTCCTCTCGTAAAGTCTTTACTTTTAAGTTATTTTACCGAACATTGATTTTTGATTTACTTTATATACTGACAAAATTTGATTTTGCTCAAACCGTTTGTTTGGAATTAATTTCGTGTTGCAGTGAAGTCTTCGATACTGGATAAGGAGTCGGTGCACCGAGTTGTGAGTCTTTTGCTGGAAGCCGAGGCAGCAGTGGAGGAGAGCCCAACAACTAGTGGTTATGGTTCAGCAGCTTCTGCTCTTCGGATAATTCATGCATTTGATTTCCCCAAATTTCATTCCGACCCCATCAAGAAGAACTTTCACGAGTACATATTATTATTATTTTATATTTTTGCTCCTATTTTAGTAATTTGTGGAAGTTGTATTTATGAGTGGATATCTTTGCTATAATTTTGGGGTAAGGTAGCCACAAGGGTGATGATCTTTCTGTTTGCTTGATTAAAAATTTGAACTTCTGTTGTTTCAGTTAGTTTTTCCTTAATTAGTTTCTTAAGAGTAAGAATTAGGTGTATAGAATATCCACCCGCCAGATTGTACTGATGCCCTGAACCAACTAGGTAAAAAATGAAGTCTTACTATTTTCTGAAAGGGAAATTGTACAACGGTCTTGTAGTTCTTGTGCCTTTTTTTCATTTATATTTTTAATCAACTTTGGAAGGAACTAAACTTGTTAATGGGTGTCATTAAAAGTTATTAATTTTTGGATGTATTAGACCCATAAATAAAAAGTCTGGGGAGATTTACATTTACTAATGACTGTTCTAATAATTTTGGGACTTTTTCTTTCACTCTCTGTAGACATACAGGGAAGCTTCCAATTCACGGCGATGCATACGCCAAAGCCACATTATACAGGGATAGGTTTCTCTTGTTGTTTCAGAGGCTTTCTCGTGACCCCCATTTTTCTAGGCCAGTTTTTGATACTGACATTTCTGATTACAGAAGCTGTCAGGTTCCCCTCCTCTCTCACCTATGTAAACGTAACTCTTATACTATAGAGTGTTCTTCTTCTAAAGTTTTGTATACGATTTGGCAGATATCTACAATTCAATCTCTGGTTGGGCAAACAGGAAAAAGATGGGTGATGGGTTTGATATCTCAACTGGAGGATGGTCATTTCTACTTGGAAGACTTGACTGCAGCTGTTGAAATTGATTTATTCAATGCAATATCCTTTGCTATTTCAATTCATCATCTGTTTTCTTCACTGAGTTTTGATACATACAGGTAGAATGAGTAACTGGGTTTTAACATATTGCATGCTATTAGGTTTCCCCAGAATCTATTCTGCTGACCAGCTGAGAGATAACATAATTCAACAAAGTTCGCTCTTCCAAAACATACTATTTTTGTTTGCTCCCTGCTCAATAATTGTGATGTAATTTTTCTGAAGATAGTGGTGCTAACAATTTTGGGACTACAAATAACCTTTTGTTCATGAAAATAAGTTAATTCATATGCTTTTATTATAATAGAGTATATTCACTCAGAATATCAAGGGTATGGATATGAGTGAATATAAACATCCAGTCATAGAACCCCAGTTTGCTTTATCCTCCACTAGTATATCCTTACATCTCCCCCTTTTATTTTTATTTAGTTGAACAAGCTGTAAGGATTTCAACCACCCTTAATAGTGACTCCTTGGTAGGTATCCTAAAACAAACTGGTACGGTGACTCCTTGGTAGAGCTCCTAAATCTAAATGAGACAGTTCATGGCTTGAAAGGAAAAAAGTTCCACTTTGTAGTTTCCTCGAGCAGTGATGCCTCAAAAATACTTTTCATCTGCCTATTATTCATAGTATGACAATCCGTGAAAACATTGTTTTCAGATGTTAATAGAACATATATAAAGATGCAAATTTTCTTTTACACGAAGCACAGAATAACAACAGGATTTTTTTCGGAAAACACAATAGTGCTAGCAGAAGGCGAGATGCTGTTAAATGGTATCTTCCAGGTCGGTGTCTCTTTAATTTATGATATTTTTTTGACCAGTGATTATTTTTGATACTATCATATGATACTTCTATATTTACTGTCAGCTATTTTTTTGAACTAAATTAGCACTGTGATTTAGGAATTATGATCCTTCTAATAAGGATTTTATTGTTTTTGATTCTGGATACTGAAGTATGAAATGATCAGCCATAAGAAATTATTAAGTCATTGGGGTTATTGGTGCCAGTCTGCTTTTGAATCTTTTTGTTGCCTTCGAACTGTCTTGGGCTATATGGTCTAATATAGGTGACAATGGGATTGGGATTATAGATTTTTTTGAGGTTAGAATTGCAACGATAATCAGGTTAATTGATTTGCGAATGAAATTGATTCTAAAGCAGGTTTATATATCAAAGTTGTGAATATGAGTAGATAATTGGAGTGAAGTCTATATTTGAGGACTGAAAATACTTCAGTATGTCAGTGCTACAAGCTAAGGTAAAGACTAATGGTATGGACATGGGATCGGGCAAAGTTCTGAAAAACGTCACTCAAAACGAATTGATTATCTTTTGCTTCAAATATCAATAGTCTGGGTGTATTCAATAAATTAATATTCATTCTTGTAAATAAGTCTTAACAATTAGGAACCTTCAATTTCTGAATAAGCGTATATGCAGCCATATGGTATAAAGTCACTAAGTATATTGCATTTTTAGTTTAGGGTAAGGAGCATGTCACTTAAACCATATCCATTAAATTTCAACGGAAGACATAATTTCATGGCAATAAAGTCAATAAGCTAGATTTGTGGAGAGAAGGGTTAAATGTACATAACAGAAATTGACGTCTTGATGTCAACATATGAAATGACCACGACTAGCTGAAATTAACTCAACTGTCAATGTTTGGCCTCCCTTGGACTTCTTCCCATTTTTTCACATATTATCAATTTTAAAAAACACTTCTAGTATTGATTTCTGGTTGGTTCAAACTACCAATTAATTTGTACCATAATGTTATGCAGGTAAAAACGTGTGGATTTCCTCCGCTAGAGGACAGAGAAAAGTCAGTTGCATTGTTTTCTGGACTTGACTATTTTGGGAGTGGTTCCCTTACAAAAGAGGAGACTGTATCCTTTTGTACCTGATAGTGAATTTTTTTTTTCAGTTCTTTACTTAAAGTGAATGAAGGTCGAATTTTCTTGACACTTTCAATAGCTTAGACTTGCAGATCTAGAAACTGGGGCAGTAAAGGACATGTTTGTTGTTCTTTCTGATGTTTGGCTGGATAATGAGGAGGTAGGTGTTCCCTTTCTCCTTTAGATAATAATTTACTTGATTCACTGGCTTTCTTGTCTTGTGAACATCGATGTGTGATATTGTTGGTTTTTTATCTTAGAGAAGGCTATAGGAAATCTCGAGACTGTCCTCAATGGTTACGAGAATGAGGAAGTTGTTCCTTCTCTGTTTGTTTTCATGGGAAATTTCTGTTCTCATCCGTGTAACCTTTCCTTTAATGCTTACTCGAGTCTGAGGTGAGAAAAAAGTCTCCTTTGTTTCTCATTGCACTGATCTTAGTGGAGTGGGGGAACTAACAAATGATTGCTGTATGCAGATCACAATTTGGGAAGCTGGGTCAGATGATTGCATCCCATCAACGTCTAAAAGAACTTAGTAGATTTCTTTTTATTCCTGGTCCTGATGATGTAGGTACGTTGAGTAGATCTTTGCAGGTTTCCCTTAAAAGTTTCTTGTATAAGCACTGCATATCAAAGAGGAAATCATTTCTGTTCACACAGGACCTTCAACAGTTCTACCTAGATGTCCTCTGCCAAAATTCATAACTGAGGAGCTTCAAAAATACGTTCCAAATTCAATATTCTCAAGTAATCCATGCAGGTTTTGCTCTGTCCATAAAACTTTAGCGCGAGTCTAGTTCTCTGAAGTGCATCATGCATCATATATGATGCTTGAATTCATGCTATGTGAATTCTAGTTAATATCCTAGTCTTATGATATGAGGATGCACTTTTGGATCTAGCATTGCAGCTTGTAATATCAGTTAAATATCTGCCATCTGCAATTATACTAATTTCTCTCCTTGAACGTAAATACTTTTTAAATGGAAACCAGAATAAAGTTTTATAGCCAAGAAATCATATTTTTCCGTCAGGATATACTTTATAGAATGCGCAGGGCATGTCTAATGCCCCCATCTACAGAAGAAACAAGTGATCCATTTGAGCACGTGAGTCTGTTCTTCCACATTCATCATCTAGTATGTGATAACTGTTATCATTGAATATTGAGCTCAAGTTACCGTTTTTGTGTCTTTACTGCAGCTTGTTGCTACCATAACGCATCAAAGTCATCTCTGCCCTCTGCCTTTGAGTGTACAACCCATTATCTGGAACTATGATCACTGTCTTCACCTCTATCCAACTCCACATACGGTACTACTCATTTCTAAACTTATAATGAGGTCAGTTTTTTCGTGATTCATCATGAGAAAAAAAGGGGAAAAATAAAAGATTACAAGTCCTCTAATATGTGAAATTTGAATTTCGAAATTTTGGCGGGTTATAATCCACACTAATTGAAGGGTATGGGTTTGGGTTTTGAGCTTCTCATACCAGATTAGCATGCTTCTATCAGGAGCTTAATTTTATACTGGCTGGATATCCATTTCATATCTTATTTCAGGATGGTACACTTTATTAAAGTTTTTGAGTCAATGAAGTTCTTGTTCAAGTCTTCCTTTTCCAAAAAGGTGCATATCAAGATCAAGAGGCTTCCTCTCCTGGCTTTGGTTATTGTTTAACTATGATCTGAAGGTCCAACCAAGTGGCAGGATGGTCTTCTCATTCCATACTCGAACATATTCAATATAGAACAAGAAAAGAACCCTTTAAATTCTTTTGAGTTAATGAACTCATTGAGATGTGATATTGGAAAAACGTACTCCTTACCTGCATTCTCTGTGATCAAACTAGATTTATTATTTTATTAATGATGTCGGACATGTCTAAATTGGAATAAAGCTGTTTCTCTGTCTTCCATGCAGATAGTGTTGGGGGATAGAAGCGAGCAGAAGGCATTCAAATACACAGGAATTACATGCTTTAATCCTGGTTCCTTCTCAAATGACTCTACTTTTGTGGCATATCGACCTTGCACTCGGGAAGTTGAATTATCAGCCTTGTAAGTACATAGAAATCACTTCAGTCCTGGGATATAAAGAACACTGAAACATCAACGTTGCTCTCAAGAACACTTCATTGTAGAAGTACTGAAGAAGTTTAATAATTCAATATATAGAAGAATGTTAAATTATGCCACTGATAAAAATCAGTTTCCATTTTTGTGTCATCTAGTTATATTAGAAGAGTATAATTTGCACTCGAAGTGTTATTTTCATTCTTTTATTCTGTTTACTCAGTTTTGATTGATCTAAAGGGAATTAATGCAAAATTCTTAAGTGCAGCTTTGAGTTAATTAGATTTTTTTTTCCTTTTTCTAAAGTGTTTAATGAAGCAATGGTCTACAGGATATTCAAAATAAATAATAGAAACTGATTTTCATGAATGACTTAAGCTTGATGATGATGTCTAAATAGTTCCCAAATTTGTCTAACATTAATTTCAAATGTGTTTTTATTCTTTATTATCCTCATTGCTCTTAGACTATGGCCGCACAGTTTAATTCTAGCATCCATTTTCTGTTAAGCATCATCATTTCATACATGACTGCTAATTCAAGTTGAAATCAAAATTCTCAAGTACACTGCATCACATTCTAACTTCGTGTGATATGAAGTAGCTTAAAACTAGTGAGCATGTGTGTGCAAGCGCGCATCTATGCATGTGCATATATATGTGTAGCTTGTTTATTGGAAAACAAAAATTTCTCTGTTAGTCACTTTTGTTCTTGAGTGTCGCTGAAGAATTAATTGTTATATTTCCCCCTTATTCTTGTGTAACAAGGGTAGATATTAGCTCCTGTTTGATTTTTATTTTTCTCTTTCTTCTTTTCAACTACATATTCTTTATTAAAATAATATTACATGTAAATAAAAAAAAATTCCATCTTTTTTAACCACACATTCTTCATCAATTTATTATTTCAAAATATATTCTTAAAAATAATGTGGATCAAACACATCCTTGCTCCTCCATCGTCAATTTTTGGAGTGACAAACTGTAGCAATCGTCATGGATTAGTGAGATTGTTTTGCTATTCAACACTTTAGCCGAAAGATATGGTTTTAAGTGCATTCCTTAAAGTCATTAACTCGTATGCAGAAATGATGATAAGAAAATAATACACTGAAAGTTTTGAAATTGTCAATTTATGTGGTTTCTTTTCTACTTTGCTTCAAATGCAGAGATTTAACTGCTTGGTTTTGCTAAAAATTATATTTTAATAGATTTTGATAAAAATGGATGAAATGTATAGTTAAAAAGTTGATAAAAATGTATGAATTTCATGGAATTTGTGGTTGAAAATTAATTTTAAAACATGAGGACCAAACAGGGGTTTTGTGAGTTTTCTCATGAGCATATATGTCTTTCACGTAAAGTGGTAGAGGTGGAATTTTATCATTTTTAGAGTATTTTGATTTTTTCTAAACTCAAAATCATCCTTATGTCTAGTTGATATGTGACTTTTTGCTCGCTCTTTTCCCAATAATACATGACTTGAAAACACAAGTCATGTATTATGAATAATAATACAATGCAAATACCAAAGCTTGTCGTTCAAATCTCCTTCTCTAGTTCTTAGTCATAAGTTTTTGCTAAAATGATTCTACTATAGACTTAATTTTATTAAAAAAAATAAATAAACCTAATCAAATTTTAGTATTTAAATACAGCAACATTGGAATTACTGACCATAAGCATGAAGATTTTCAATAATAGACCGAGCTATGAAAGATTCACCAGTTTCCACATCCGATTTTGTGCATGCTGGACTACTCGAATTTTTTTTATATTAATTTTGGGACTATTTCTGTCAATTTCGTAACATTAAAGTTTAAATTGTAGGAAAAGTTAGAGTCCAGCCCATTAAATAGATCCAACCCATTGAAGTGGGACTTGTATTTAAACTAGGTATAACCAGGCCCAAAACACCCAATCCCCAAAATAAAATCCAAAATTTTCGATCATCTGGATCGTTCTCCCTTCTCGCGATACTATGGCAGGAGGCAAAATTAGGAAAGAAAAGCCGCAAAAGGGCGCCACCGCCTCCTTAAACCCGCACTTCCAGGGTGGGATACCCTTCCACAAGTCTAAAGGCCAGTATATATTGAAAAATCCACTCTTGATCGATGGTATAATTGAGAAATCTGGCATCAAGTCCACTGACGTCATCCTAGAAATCGGTCCCGGTACTGGTAAACTTGACTAAGAAGCTTCTGGAAGTCGGAAAATCTGTCATAGCAGTCGAACTTGATCCCCGTATGGTTCTAGAGTTGCAACGTAGGTTTCAAGGAACCCCGTCATCCACTCTCACTAATCTGATAAAAGAGAGCATACAAAATTCACTATTTATTTTGGGAAACCTTCTTTTCACACTTGTATTCATTCACTGTTCATGAACTGGATGAGACTAAACGACGCCGTTTGAGGTTATTATTTTTCGCAAAATATCTTGCCTTTATTGTTGACAAATTGAGGCTTCACTATTCATCCAAGGTAGATATTTTAAGATATATATTATATTATCTTACTATCACTATTTTTATAAATCACTATCACTATCATTACTATCACTCACTACTCTTATAAAAGAAAGGATACAAAATCAACTATTCATTTTGGAAACCTCATTTTCACACCTGTATTCATTCACTGTTCATTAATTGGATGAGACTAAACGACACGACTCTTATAAAAGAGATGATACAAAATTCACTATTCATTTTAGAAACCTCATTTTCACACTTGTATTCATTCACTGTTCATTAACTGGATGAGGCTAAACGACGCCGTTTGAGGTGAAATTATTACTTTTCGTAAAATATCTTGCCTTCATTGTTGATAAATTGAAGCTTCACTGGTCATCCGAGGTAGATATTTTAAGGTATATATTATATTAAAAAAAATTAAAAATTAAGGAACAAACTCTGCACAATGTGCACATTATAATTTTTCTTTTTGGAAATCTTCCAAAATCTTGTTGCCAAATCGAGGTTTCATTGTTCATTTCAACAAAGACCCATTATTCATTTTGTACAAAACATATTAATTTTTCTTTTTGACAAATTTTCCAAAATCTTGGGGTAAATGAGACCTTTTTTAAAATTTTATTTTTGTACTTTCTAATTAAAAATTAGTAGCCTAGAGAATTTTATAAAAGTCTTTAATATTTTATGATATCTTGAATACCACATAACTTATAGAGACTTCTAAAAGTTTTAATTGAATACAACCAAGACTTTTAAAAATCTATTTTTCTCTATTCGTTCTTTTGTTGCATAGTTAGAACCAACAAAACCAGAACTACTAGGCCAAACTCCAGGCCCAGCTCCAGCTCCAGCTCCACCTTCAACTTCAGCTTCGTCTCCAACAAAAGCAGAACTATTGGGCCCAACTCCAGGATCATCTCCAGTTCCAAATCCAACTGTCTCTCTACCTTTGTCTGCACTTCCGATTCGAGCTCCAACTCCAGCTTCGTCTCCATCTCCGTCTTCACCTCCAACTCCAACTCCAACTTCGTCTCCACGTCCGTCTCCACCTCCAAAAATATTAGCGAAAGTGTCTGGTACTCGATTCTCTAATTGTCCATTCACAATATCTAATTTACTGTGTTGGTTGTCCACTGACAGAGAAAGATTTATGTACCACGTTGTGTCTAATTCTTCTTCCGTTGGTTGTAAAACTAGAAATATTGCTTGGATCTGAAATATTGAAATAATTTTTTTTGGAAAAACAATAAATAAACTAAGTGCATGATTTAATAAGCAGACATATCAAACATAATTAAATGTGGATTAATCTAAAAAATCATACTTTTGACTAACGAAAAATTGCTTATTCACTTTCTCAGTCAAATATGGTTTTGGCTTCCACTTATGCATCCGTGGACACTGTAATGTTTTGTACCTATGGTTTCCAATTTTTTGTCCGATCTATGGAAATGCTTCGTATATCCAGTATTGTAATACAATTAAAATAGTTATTAGTTATCTTATATGCCTTGCAGCCCTATGGATATGCAATAAACAGGTCAAGCTGTTCAACCATGCTGAGAGTTTTATAATCAATAACTCTTCCAGTTGGATTCAGTATACATTCTACCAACATAACCAATCCCAACTTAAATTTATCATCCAAATCTTCGCATGTATGGAACGCATAAAAAAGCATTAACATGATAATCCTTTTTGTACTATTAAAGTGCTGGTTTCTAGGCCTATCATTATTAACATCTAAATTGATGGTTACATCATGACAGGGTAATCCAGTAATCAAACAAAATTTTTGCATACCAAATCGAGCAAGGTGATTATCATACCGCACCCAAACTTCATTATTTTTTCCACATTTAACAAACCTCAAAATAAATTCGTGCACTAATTTACTGCTAAATTGTTAATCTTCTGCTCTGTAAATACTTTCATAAATAAATCCATAGAAATTACTGCACATTAAAGATGCTTGTTGATCTAGTGTATAAATTTTAAGAAATCCTTAACATAGCGATGATTTGGAAATTGAGTGATGGAAGCAGAGAACCATTGATCTGGAGACAATATATATTCTAAAGACATCTGCAAAAATTATTCAATTACAATACATTAGCATTTTTGATAAATTTCTGTAATTCATAACAGATTTTGAAACCAGCAAACTGCACACGGAGCTAACCTCCATAAACATGGAGCATTGGCTCCTAAACATGAAGCCAGAGATCCCACGGAGCGAATGTTCTGTGCGAATAGGACAGAAGATCACGGACACACGAAGCTCTGGCACCGTGCCTATGGAACCAAAGTTTACACGGAGCTATAGCCCCGTGCCCATGGACCTTTGGTTCCGTGGGCACGGGGCTATAGTAAACGGAACTATAAGAATTCCTTTTTGCATGATAATTAAAAAAAATTTCACTGATTGGTTAAAAATAAATAATAGATATGGATTTAGATTCACATGAACAAAGAACTAGTAATCCAAAGCACAGACGAGCAATTTCTAAAAAATAAAGAAAAGAACATTAAAATAATTGCCAAAATACATATAAACTATGCAAAAACATGAAATGTATAACATTATACATTTGCCCATGGCTTGCCCCGTGCACGGAACTTGCTCTGTGCACGAAAGCAAGCACAAAGTAGAAACACAGAGGTTTCGTTCCTTACAGAAACACACAGAGGTTCTGCTCCGAGAGAAAGCTCACGGAGCATAATTTCCATGCTTCTGCACGAGACAACCTTTACCAAGGTTGCACCATGCGTACATTCTTGAAATCAATGGCAGGTGAGATCTGATTTGGGCGGCAGCTAGGGAGATAGAGTGTGTGGTAGAGGGAAAACTAAATTGAAGCATTACTCTAATTACAATGTGTATTTCAATTTTTTTTTATATAAAATATTTTCTTTTTTTCATTAAATTAAATTAAAATAAATCTTAATCAATTTCTTACATTTTACCGATGTAATTTTTTTTAAATGGATGATACTTATAATTCAATATTTCCTTAAAAAAAGACAAATCCATCTAAAAATCATAGTCAACAATAATACTTAAAAACTGAATAAATTAACAACCATAATAAATTTTTAATATGCAGTCCATAATTAAATACAAATAAGAAAATTTCACAAATAAGTTAAACTTCCATTCTGCTCTTTTCTATAAACCTTAAACATTAGAGGGTCGTTGTTTAATAATTCAAACACACATCTCTAAATTTTTCGCTCTAAACATAATCTGTCCAACCAACTGAAAGACTTTGGTCTTAAGTTTGTTGTAACGTTCCAATTTTGATGTGAAGAGTCATGGATTCGAACATTACGTACAAATTTGGGCAAATTCTGTCTCGCAAAAATTCCAGGTACATTCTGCAAAATAAAATATCAAATCAATGAATGAACAAATTTCAAATTGTGTAAAATGAATGATAAAACTAAAAGAAAAGTTACAATTTTCATCACTAGCCGTTAGTGTCACTTCAAAAGTAGGATTATTTGTATCTAAATTGTCTTCTTCTTCTTCTTCTTCAGACATAGGATCATATGTCAGCGGTCAAATATTTTAACATCAAGTGTATAGTTCACATCTTATTCAAACACTAAAACATAACCATCTCTTAAGTTATGATGATCATAAAATTGAGGCTATGCCATCCACCAGACAAATATGTCTTCTCATTCAAATGTATATAAACATTTATGCCAACGTATCCAATCAACCGAACTGTATCATTAAGTCGATGTCCCCAATCATTCATGAAAGATGGAGGAATCATCTGCAACAAAAATATATAAGTGTCACATTTAATCACTTCTTTCATATACATAATATTTCAGAAATTTTTAAAAAAAGTGAATAATTGCATAACTAACCAAATGAACGTTATGGTTCAAAGAAGGAGTGATAATTTTGAAGAATCATCCATTTCGTGTGATACCATAATAATTAGATATACATCACCTTCTTATTAAAATTTTGTGAAAATTAAAGATTTTTGTAAATGATGTACACTTCCAAAGCAACTTCCTAGCAAAAATAAAAAAAGGTAAGGAAAAATTAACAGTCTACATCTACAACAATAAATATATAATGAACAAATTTAATTATTCAGAAGCAAAATAATCTCAACAGAATTAACAAACAAATATTACGTAAAAAAAATTAGATTGTTGTAGAGAAAACCTGATGTGTTGACTTTTTCACTTCAAAAATGAATGATAAAACGCAGAAAATAGGTCCACCTCTTGATTTGACAGAACATTCACGAGGAGAGAGAAGTTAAACAGGTCAATAATTTTTCCTTTCCCAAATTTGACAACAGATTCACAAGATAAAGATTGAGAAAAACAAAATGCTCTCTTCCCCATGAGAAAATGTGAATATTCCACGGTCAATGAAATTTATTAAGGGTCTGTTTCACAACCAATTTGCCAAAAATGTAATAAAAAACGTGACCGTTAGCATTATTTGTCGTAGTAAATTAAAACAGAAGCCGCGACATCTGATGACGGATTACCAAATTACCCCTATCTCCTTTTCATATCAGTAACATTAAAAATAGGATGAAGGACATTTGTGGTAATTCAATTCATATAGAGTAAAAAATAACGACCACATGTCCAAACAATCTAAATTTTCGTTCTAATTTTGGGCAAAATAGCTGTTCGCCAAAAACTTATAATGTATCCCTCTTCTATTAAAAGAGGCAATCCGTCAATTACTATTCATTCAGGGCATATTTTCTTTTCCCATTTTATCCCTGTGGAGGAAGTTGTGTTTCCTTTTTCTCATCTTTAGACAATTAAAATAATAGATTTATGAGTCTTTTGGTTGGATAGATAGATATGGTCAAATAATTGGTCAAAAATGTCATTGTGAAATAAATGAAATTCATAAAAAGAAGAAAATAATTTAAATCAACAATTTGAAGGAAAAAAAAATCGATTTTGGCCTCCAAAACGACTTGCACCCGGTGAAACTAGGTGGTCACAACGTGCGCGCCAAAAAAAGTTTTTTGAATTGGGGGTCATGAGAGTAATTCGAATAATCGTAGCCAAAGTTATGGTTGAAATATTAAAACACGTCCGATCCCTCTTCTATTAAAAGAGGCAATATTCATTCAGGATGTATTAATAAATTAATCTGAAGCTTACAATATTAGATATTATGAATATTTTTTAAATGAAAGATATGGGTTAGGTTTCAGGATCATATGTGTATTGGTTAATTGAAATTAGAAATATAAATAATGAACATGAAATTTTGAAGATAAAGGGTGGTGATGAAATGTGAAAAATCAAGAAATTGAAGATTAACTATGGGGTTTGAACAAGAGTATGTGTTTTTGTTTTTGTTGTAGAGAAATTTGTCAACTAACATGATCACTAGAAATAGCAAAAAACATAATGGTACCCTGAAATTTCTTATTGGTTTAGTTTGAATGTTTATAGATATAATTTAATTTGAAGCTATAATTTTTGGAGATTTTCGTTGTTTTTTAAATTAAATATACGGGTTAACTTTTAGGATCATATGTGTATTTTGTTAATTGAAATTGGAATAAATCAAATTATATTCATATTATTAGTGTAATATACAAATAAATGTTAGCAAATAGTATAACACACAGAAACTAGGGAATTCCCCATGTAGAAAAAAAGGGAAAAAAAATTCGTAGTGCGGAGCATTTTTTTTTTCTATTTATTGACTTCATATTTTAGCCAAATTTCCAAATATGACTTAATAAGTAATTATACAAAATATTTTAGTCAAACTTTCCATGGACCATGGAGAGAACTCTCCTGGGTCCTAGGAGAGTTACAGGAGAGTTCTCTCCATGGAGAGTGAGCTTTCCATTGACCATGGAGAGTTGTATTTCCTGGGACCATGAAGAGTTCTCTCCATGGTCTCAGGAGAGGGGTTTTTTTTTTAATCTCACATTTACTTTAATTTTTTCCGTAATTATAATTTTTGTTTTTTATTTATAGCTTAACAAATCATCAAAAAAAATTAGTTTGTTAAGTAAAAAATAATAATTATTATAATTAAGGTGGAGCTTCTTAAATTTTTTTAGGGTTTAGCTTAACAAACTATATATATATATATATATATATATATATATATTCCATTTTTAGATTAGTTTAGGATGTAATAAATGATAAATTATAGGAGAAATTAGTTTGTTAAGTAAAAAAAAAATATAATTAAGGATAAAAAAATAAGATTAAAATTAAAGTAAATGTAAGATTAAAAAATAAATAAAAAAATCCATGGACCATGGAGAGTTCTGTCCATGGTCCCAGGAGATAGATTTTTTGTTTTTTTAATCACATTTACTTTAATTTTTTTTATCCTTAATTATAATTTTTTCTTTTTGCTTATAGCTTAATAAATCATTGGAAAAAAATAATTTGTTAAGTGAAAAAAAATTATAATTAAGGTAGAGCTTCCTTAAATTGTTTTTTTGTTTTTTTACTTATAGATTAACAAACTAATTTTTTTTCCCCCATTTTTAGATTATTTGAGGATGTAATGAATGATAAATCATCGAAAAAATTAGTTTGTATGATTGAACATTATGTGTTTTGCTATTTCTAGTGATCGTGTGGCTTGATGAAGTTCAATGAGCATATGGTAGTATGATTGAACACACGTTCCTATAATTCCTTTTTGTTTGTGTAAATCTTCTTCATCCAGGTCATTTCTACTGAAACTTTACCGTCCACAAATATCTCCACCTCCTCCCGACCTCTGCCATTCTCGCCAGCCTCTTTAACAGCAACACCTTGAGAACCTCTAATTTAAGTTCTCTCTTATCCTTTTTCTTCAGTCTGGAACAGGACAGGAACCCTTTTGGTTACTTTGGCTTTCTCTTCCTTATTTCTCTTTACTCTTCACCTCATATGCTTCAGCGTTTCTCACAGTAGGACCACTCTCGACATCAATTGCCTTTAATCCAGCTAGTGGTCTGTATACCCTAATAATCTCAAATGAAGCATCAATAATTCCATAGCCTTTCACCAGCTCCTCGTATAGATTAGCAGCCTCTTCCTTCTGTGCCAGAGCTTGAAGGGCATGCCCAGATTACAGAATCTATTATAGCATCAGCACCATCAATATCTACAGCACGTTCTTTGAGAGATAGAAGGGTGGCAATTCATACAGGCTCGTGATCGATTTTGGGTATATTTTGAACAGTGATTTGGCTGCTGCAACCTGCGGCCGCACAATCTTTGAACCTTGTCTGCAAATTGCCCCAATATATCATCGGCTTTATTTGCTTTCTCGTGTACTGCAGCTTGAAGAAGCAGGAGTATTATTGTGACGCCCCGAACTTAAGCTTCGAGGGTCACGTACTAATCACAATAGCTTCTGCCTTTGGTACGTGTAAATACTCTTAAACAGAAGTATTACATGTTAGAAACTTATTTTCAATTTGGTAAAATATCTCTTATAAAATACAATGGCCAGCGGAGCGCATGTCGACATGAAATTATACTTTTGCAAAAACGGACTCGGTGCTGCAACGGTTAGTTGGGACAGCAAGTTCAGCTATTTTTATAAAATTCATCCCAACTCCGTTTTCTATGAAATTTGTGGCGTTAGAAAGATAATTTCAAGTAGTTTCCTAGGTTAAATTATGAAAAATTTTCAAGATCATATAGTATGGACGTTTTACTGAAAACAGTGTAGTTTTGCACAGAAAATCCAGATTGACCCCTTGACGTTTAAAAATTTATATCTCAGGCCATGGATATCAAAATTGACTGATTCCTGCGCCCATATTCCTGCGCCCATATTTAGACAACTCAAAAAGGAACAGAGCAATATTTTTAGAGTCTCAAATGGATATTTATAGAGTTAGAAAAAATATTCTGAAGATGACCCAGAAACTGACCGGATTCTGCCTCTTTTTATCATTTGAGAAAAAAAGTCTATAAATATGTCTTTGAACATAACATGGAAGATATAATTACATAATTTACTTCTGGTACCATATTACATCATATCTTATACAAGTTTTTTATACATTACCATAAGAAAAATATGTGGAAAGCAGTCGAACAAACATTCAAAATAAAAACTTCGATGCAAAATTATCTTTGTTCTTAACCCATCATCGATTATGCCGATTGACTTCCACCAACTTCACATCTATGGATCTGAAAATTTAGTATAGGATACTATGAGTATAAAGAATACTCAGTAAGATACCATGCTTGGATTTAAAATGTTAATACTACGCAAAAGAAAGCATTCAAACACATACTTGCACATTCCGGCTTGCCCGTGCCCTTCGGACTTGTCCTAAGGCATATATATCTAACTTTGTGGACTTGTCCACACCTTTCATATTATGGTTTTCATGCACAGCTTAAGTATAAATATTACCATGCAATCCTACCGCTTAAGTATAGAAAGTATCTAACAACAAAACTTGAAGAAATTTCGGTTGAGAGATGAATTGAGAGTGCTAGACTTTGCTTCCTTTTTCTTCTTTTCCTTTTCCTTTCTACCCCGGTTTCCTGTGTGTGTTGTGTGTTTATGTGAAATGAAAATGAATTTGATTTGTTTGTGTGTAGTATATATAATAAGGATAATAAGTGGCCACCTTTATCATTCATATCACACGTGGGTTTGCATGGATGCATTTCATAATTTTAGCTAAACACTTCATTCATGCTTTAGCCACCTCATGCTTAATTTAAATGCTTGCCATTCAACACCTAAAATCATATTATGCCATAACTGAACACCTCTTGCTTACACAAGACACCTCATGCTTTGTTAAATAATAACACCACCTCTTGCATGCCATTACTCCAAAGATATATCCTACTCTCGGCCAAAAAGAACAAAAAATGTTTATCTATAGTAATTTGCCATTAATCCCAAAAAAAACTAATTAACTAATCTTGGTAAACATTTAATAAATTGACTAATGCAAAATTGGTAACCACTAATAATTTTGGCCATACTAAATTTGAAAAGTTAAATTGCTATCCTAAAAAAATTAAACGAGCAAATTAAACAAGCATAAAATTTTGGAGTATTACATCCCTCCTCCCTTAAAAAAAAATTCGTTCTCGAAATTATCTCGAACTTAGTTGAAAAGTTCTGGATACTTGGTCTTGATTTCCTCTTCTCTTTCCCAAGTTGATTCTTCGACACCTTGATTTCTCCATTGAACTCTCAGTAATGGAATTGCTTTCGTTTTCAGTTGTTGGATTCTGTGATCCAATATTGCTACTGGTTTTTCCTCATAATTCATGTTTTGTTGATATCCAGTGGTTGATAACTAACCACATGACTTTGATCTGGTACATATTGTCGAAGCATTGACACGTGGAAAACATCATGAATTGCTATCAAATCTGGTGGTAGAGCAATTCGATACGTTGCATTTCCAACTTTCTGCAAAATTTCAAAAGGACCTACGAATCTTGGTTGAAGTTTTCCCTTCTTTCCAAAGCGAAAAACTCCCTTCATCGGTGCTACTTTTAATAAACTTATCACCCACATTAAATGCCAAATCTTTTCTCCTCTTATCAGCATAACTTTTTTGTCGATCCTGGACTGCCTTGATCCTAGCTCTTATTTTATCAACCGCTCGACTAGTTTCCTCAATTATTTCGGGTCCTAAAACTCTTCGTTCACCTACTTCATCCCAATAAAGTGGAGCTCTACATCTTCTGCCATAGAGAGCTTCATAAGGTGCCATCTTTATCGTAGCTTGATAGCTATTATTATAGACAAACTCTACCAATGGTACATAACTTTCCCAACTGCCTCCTAAATCAAGGATGTAGGCACGCATCATATCCTCCAAAGTCTGTATAGTCCTCTCCGATTGTCCATCAGTTTGAGGATGAAAAGTTGTGCTGAAGTTTAACTTGGTTCCCATGGCTCCTTGCAAACTTTTCCAAAATTTTGAGGTAAATCTTGGATCTCTATCCGATACAATTGAGGCTGGTATACCATGCAAAAGGATGACCTCTTTAAATGAACAAATTAAACGAGCATAAAATTTCGGAGTATTACAATTATGGCTCAAAGTGAATCGGTTAAATAATGGAAACTGTTGGAAATGTACTAGAATATCATGGCATTGTTCTTGAACCAATTTGACTGACAAGTCACATCTTTTTTGATGCGTCTTTTTCAATAGACAATTTTATTTTTTTATTTTTAGTTGTATTCTAGTGAAATTATGCTTGTTAAGATATAATTTTCGAAACAACTATGCTAGAAGGACATAAAATTTGACATAATGTTACATAGCATTCTATCATCGAACATTTTAAAATACAGTCAACTTTTCCATCTAATCACTTTCCTCCACTTGCAATTATGTCAAACTTTTTTTATCAAAATAATCCATCAAAATAGCTTTGTCATTTTTGAAATCCTATAAATAAATCCACATGTTTGGGAATTTGATCATTATATTATTACACAGGACGGAGCCAGGCGGAATTTCATTTACTTTTACCTAAAAAATTTAAATGAGTTGGGATGTAGGTAGGCCAGAGCGTGATTTGGTTTGGGTCGATTTTTGACTCCAACCCGAAACCAAAATCGAATTAGTCGATTTTGGTGAATTCAACCCAAACCAATCCACTATGGCTCTTAAACCAAACTGAACCGAACCAACCGTTTAGTCAGTTTGGACTTTTAGTCCAAATTGTATTTAAAAAAAAATTTTGTCCAAGTTTTGGGCCCACTTAGATTACAAGAATTAAAATAATTAAATAACTTTATATTACAAGAACTACTGACTAACAAATAAAATCAAATTAATATTGACATATCAATAGAAAACTTAATTTTTTTTGTTATTTTGTACATTATGTAGCCCAACTGTCCTAGTAGGAAAGATTGCTAATTATAACATAATGTGCTTGTGAAAGGAAAATTTCAATTCTATTACTTATTGACAACATTATAAATTGGAGGGAATCAAGATATGGTTATGAGATTAGGGCTTATTTTTTGATTTTTATCTTTTTTTAAAGCAAAAAAAAGGTAAACGTGTAAGTGGATTGGGTTGATTCAGTTCAGTTTGATTGATTTTTAGATTTTTTTTCCCTGGCCTACATCACCATCCTACCAAATAAGACGAGGACCTATAAATTTCAACAGAATGGAAAGTCTATGTGGTTGGAAGCATCACCTACTCACCTCTTCATTATTGTCAATCTTTGCGATGCGCTTGAAACTACACCACTGTATATCATACTCATATTCACTTAGAAAGACGTCATCTCCTTCATTGCCTGCCTTGGCAAAATCTTTGAGGCTCATTACATAGCAATGCCTAATGATAGATTCCATCTACAAAATGAACAGTTTATACATTTAGAGAGTGAGGCAGTTGCCATCCCTTAAACACATACATCTTTGGATTTGGTGTTCATATTTTCCTCTGCTGTCAGAACAAAGGTCTTATTGTATATATTTCATGAACTTGAATATGTCAGTCTTCATTAAACTTCGTCTTAAGTGTTTGCTTGGTTGCGTGATCATGGAGCCAAAAAGCAAATGCATAAAGATGCCTTAGATAATTTCGTAGTTCAAGGCTTTCAATGTGATATCCCTATCATTGCTACTAAAAAAAGAAAGACTAAACAATTATGAATGTCTAATCTTATTAAACAAAAAAATAAATTGCTTCTGAATAACATGCTGATTCATTATTTGGCTGCAGTAGACCCCAAAGATAAAGGGCATGTAAATATTTCAATGAATCAACTACAAATACAATAACAACCAAGAAGAACATGTATCACCTCAACATGAACAAAACCATTAAGTACACACTGAAAAGGAAGCTGGACGCTTCCAAAGGTGCTTGGGTGGACGAACTACCACAGGTCCTATGGGAAATCTGAACCACCAGCCAAACGGTGATAGGTTAGACCCCTTTCTACATGGGTTATGGGGCGGAGGCTATGAACCTCGTTGAAGTTGGACTCCTCTCTCTTCGCCGGTTGCACTTCAACGAGATATCAAATGACGAATTGAGGAAGTGTGAACTCGACTTCCTTGAAGAAAAGAGGGACGAAGCACAAGCCAAAGTAGCCACCTATCAAAGAAAGATGACGAGGTACTACAATTCGAAAGTGAAGAGAAAATCGTTTCGCTTAGAAGACCTCGTCCTAAGAAGGGTTCTGTTGTCAACAAAGGAGCCAGGGACAGGGACTCTTGGACCCAGTTGGAAAGGTCTCTACCGCATCAAGGAAGAAGTCAGGGTCGGGACTTACAGAATCGAGGCCATGGATGGGAAGGTACAACCTCATTTGCGGAATGCCAAACATCTAAGAAAATATTATCAGTGAAAAATGTAACTCCCTTAATATATGATTAGTGACGAATAAAAGGTTACTTTGCAAAAAGTCTCCTACAGAGCTCTACAGACAAAACCTCACTAGTTATAACGTCGACACTTCGACTAGGAGGCAGTTCTAAGAGGACCCCTCCCAATGGCGAAGTGAATAGAACATTCCCTTACAAACAAGATTTGTAAAGGGGCATTGACATGAGAATGCGACCCAAACTCCATGCCTTGGGAAGAAATTTAAACTAGTTATAACATTGACACTTCGACTAGAAGGCAGTCCTAAGAGGACCCCTTTCAATAGCGAAGTGAATAGAACGTTCCCTTACAAATGAGATTTGTAAAGGGGCTTCGGTATGAGAATCCGACCCAAACTCCATGCCTTGGGAAGAAATTTAAACTAATTATAACGTCGGCACTTCGACGAGGAGGCAATCCTAAGAGGACTCCTCCCAACAACGAAGTGAATAGAATGTTCCCTTACAAACGAGATTTGTAAATGGGCCTCAGCTTGAGGATGCGACCCAAACTCCATGCCTTGGGAAGAAATTTAAACTTGTTATAACGTCGACACTTCGATTAGGAGGCAGTTTTAAGAGGATCCCTCCCAATAGCGAAGTGAATAGAACGTTCCCTTACATACGAGATTTGTAAAGGGGCCTCGGCATGAGAATGCGAAAACTCCATGCCTTGGAAAGAAATTTAAACTAGTTATCACTTCAGCACTTCAACTAGGAGGCAATCCTAAGAGGACCCCTCCCAATAGCGAAGTGAATAGAACGTTCCCTTACAAACAAGATTTGTAAAAGGATCTCGGCATAAGAATGCTACCCAAACTCCATGCATTGGGAAGAAATTTAAAATAGTTATAATATCGACACTTCGACTAGGAGGCAGTCCTAAGAGGACCCCTCCCAATAGCGAAGTGAGTAGAACGTTTCCTTACAAATGAGATTTGTAAAGGGGCATCGGCATGAGAATGCGACTCAAACTCCATGCCTTGAGAAGAAATTTAAACTAGTTATAATGTCGGCACTTCGACTAGAAGACAGTCCTAAGAAAACCCCTCCCAATAGCAAAGTAAATAGAACATTTCCTTACAAACTAAATGTGTAAATTGACGTCGGCATGATGATCAAACCGACGACTTCGACGCTTCAGAGAATGAATCATCTGCCATGAAACCTCCAAATCGGGAATAAAGCTAAAAATTCACGCAAAACAAAGGTCAAGACTCACATAAGGAACTGAGGGATTACGGGTTAGAACCTTTCCACTTATTATAAGCTTCAATGTAAAGCTAAAAGCATTAACATTTCAACCAGCAAAATGGGAGACGTCACTACTAAGATTTTAGACTTCGACTGACTGCAAAGCAGAGGTGTCAAATACATTCGTAATAAACGATAAGTCGAAGATCAAAAGGTTATGTTAAACAATAGCCACTCCACTTTTGAATTCGTCTTTCACAGTTTCCAAAGTGCAAACATTTGCTCAAACTATAACTTTCATACGGGAGTATATGTTATTAAAATTAGTACCTTGTTTGAACTACATATGAAATGAAACACTAGAATCCTCGAAAGATAAGTCAAAATAGTAATTTCATTAACAAAAAGGAAGATTACAAAAAGTGGGCTTCAAAGGCCAATTACAATAACCTATCTTTCTATTTATTCGTTTGGTGGATGAGGAGATGTGAATGGGACAATGGCATTCAGGGGTTCGACGTTGTGAACCTCAACCACTTCGTCATCCTGACCTTCAGTAGGTTGGTCTTCTTCAGCTGGAGTCTGAGGCTCAACTTCTTCTTCTAAAAATACATGCCTCAACTCCGAGGTATCAACTGCTGGGAAACGGCTTCCATCCACTCAATCATATCTCTGTAAGTGTAACCCCTCCAGTAGATGGCGAAGTTCTCATACACTTCAGTAAGGTGGAAGTTGCTAATGAAGCGTCTATCAGCTTCACAGCAACTTCAGCCTTTTTCCTAGCCTCCTCTACCTCCTCAGTGAGGCTTAACACTTGAACAGTTAAGATATTATTTTCAAACTTTGCCTTTTCAAGGTCTGCCTTGAAGACTGCATTCTCTTTGTTGGCCTTCTCCAAGGCCTCTGCTGCGATCCTCTGGAGGTCGTTGGAGTTCTCCACCTTTGTAGTCATGGAAGCTACCTCACCCTGGCAAGTATGAACCTCACTCCTCAACCTCTCAATTTCAGTCAAGGAAGAAGAAAGATTCACAGAATCTTCAAAATGGAGGCTTTTCACCTCCTCGTCCTCGGCCTTGGCCTTGCTGGCCTCTTCCTCTGCCTTCGTTTCCTTGCCAATAGTATCATTATTTTTTCCTTGTAAGTTTTTAAAGAGGGTTTGCACCTCTATGGCTGCACCAAAAGCCCTAATAGCTTGTCCTACCAACACTGTAAGGACATCGGTTGCATCAGCCTCCTCCATAAAAGTCTGCTACCATTCAGTCAAATACTTATAAAAATTCGAGGTGGCAATCTGGACATCAACCGGAAGCATAGAAAGAATTTTCGAAGCCAATTCATCATCTTTCTGGGTTGGAAGCAACCTGGTCCTAGTAGACTCCGAAACAGAGGCGACATTGGCCTTCATTGGCCTCTTTATGGGAACAGGCCTTGAGGACTCCAAAGGCCTCTGTTGTCCAACTGGTGCTGCGGAAAGTGAAGCCCCCAGTAACTTCTCCCCTACAGGGACTTCGGAGCGAGGAGGTGGAACGTCGGAAGAACCTCCAGCCCCATCCGATTAGGGTATCCTGAACTTTTTCTTGGGCTCATCTTCCATCTTCTTTTTGCCCTTATCAACTGAAGGGGGGACGACCTCTTGAGAAGCATCCTCCGTGCTGACCTTCTCTAGGGTCTCCGTTACTTTCTTTGCACCAGCAGAGGTGCTCTTCAAACCTCTCATACCAGAAGTAGAGGTGGCAGCAATAATCGTGGCTATGTTAGGGGCAGGATGCCTTCTATTCTCATAGTTCTCTGCAAAAAGAAAAGATGAATTAGAAACCAAGTAAAAAAGAAAAGTGTCGCAAAGAATTTACTAAGCCGGTATACCTCTCCTCGCCATCAGGTTGAAATCTTCAAAAAATAGTCGAACAACGATGAGCCTTTTTAATTTCCCGGAAGAGTCCAGACGAAGGTATCTTTAATCTGGTCAAGCTCCCTTGGGGTCAACTCAAAACGATCAACCACCTCTGCACAATGAATCATGCGGTTAGAATCAAATTTAAAAGTTAAAAACAATGGATGCTAAGTATACGACACTCACTAGCTTCGGACAACGAGGTTGGTACTTTGACATGGGGAACTGCGTCATCCTCCCCCCTTCCCTAGAACCAGGATTCTTTCCACTATTTAACGGATGAGGGAAGTTCAATAACAAAAGGGGAGGGCGACCCCCGTGGGCACAACAAATACCAACCCCTTGAATCTCCCTTTCCTAAGGAACGAGGTTGGTAAAAGGTTTGAAAAATATGCAAGGGCATGTCCTCACTCAGTGAGGTCTCCTTCCAGAGAATGTAGGACCCACTAGTTGGGAATGAACTGAGTAGGGGCAAGTACGTATAACCTAAGGACTACCCTGAAAAAAGGGTGAAGGGGCAGATGAAGTTCTGCCTTTAGTAGACTCTCGCTGATGGCTACGCATCCCGACCTAGGGTAATAGATGTGTTCCTCGGGGAAGGGAGTTAAAAGCTCTAAGTCATATGGGATACAAAATTTATCCATAAATTGAACTAGACGAGAGAGGTTAACATTGGACTGAATTTTAGAGGCCCCCCACACGTCACTCGGACTCACCCCCCCTACTAGGATTCCGCTCATTATAAGCTTCAACGTAATAAAAGAATACCTCTTTCACAGTTTCCAAAGTGCAAACATTTGCTCAAACTATGACTTTCATACGGGAGTATATGTTATTAAATTAGTACTTTGTTCGAACTACGTATGAAATGAAATGCTGGAATCCTCGAAAGATAAGTCAAAATAATAATTTCATTAACAAAAAGAAGATTACAAAAAGTGGGCTTCAAAGGCCAATTACAATAACCTATCTTTCTATTTATTCGTTTGGTGGAGGAGGAGATGTGAATGGGACAATGGCATTCAGGGGTTCGACGTTGTGAACCTCAACCACTTCGTCATCCTGACCTTCAGTAGGTTGGTCTTCTTCAGCTGGAGTCTGAGGCTCAATTCTTCTTCAAAAAATACATGCCTCAACTACATGCCTCAACTCCGAGGTATCAACTGCTGGGAGTTTGGCTTCCATCCACTCAATTATATCTCTGTAAGTGTAACCCCTCCAGTAGATGGCGAAGTTCTCATACACTTCAGTAAGGTGGAAGTTCCTAATGAATCGTCTTCAGCTTCACTCCCAGCTGCTTTGGCCTTTTTCCTAGCCTCTTTTACCTCCTCAGTGAAGCTTGACACTTGAACAGTTAAGGCATTATTTCCAAGCTTTGACTTTTCAAGGTCTGCCTTCAGGACCGCGTTCTCTTTGTTGGCCTTCTCCAAGGCCTCTATTGCGATCCTCTGGAGGGCATCAGAGTTCTCCACCTTTGCAGTCATGGAAGTTAGCTCACCCTGGCAAGTATGAACCTCCATCCTCAAGCTCTCAATTTTAGTCAAGGCAGAAGAAAGCTTCACAGAATCTTCAAAATGGTGCCTTTTCACCTCCTCGACCGCGGCCTTGGCCTTGCTGGCCTCTTCCTCTGCCTTCGCCACCTTGCCAGCAGTATCATTATTTTTTCCTTGCAAGTTTTTAAAGAGGGTTTGCACCTCTATGGCTGCACCAAAAGCCCTAATAGCTTGTCCTACCAACACTGTAAGGACATCGGTTGCATCAGCCTCCTCCATAAAAGTCTGCTACCATTCAGTCAAATACTTATAAAAATTCGAGGTGGCAATCTGGACATCAATCGGAAGCATAGAAAGAATTTTCGAAGCCAATTCATCGTCTTTCTGGGTTAGAAGCAACTTGGTCCTAGTAGACTCCGAAACAGAGGCGACATTGGCCTTCCTTGGCCTCTTTATGGGAACAGGCCTTGAGGACTCCAAAGGCCTCTGTTATCCAACTGGTGCTGTGGAAAGTGAAGCCTCCAGTAACTTCTCCTCTACAGGGACTTCGGAGCGAGGAGGTGGAACGTTGGAAGAACCTCCAGCCCCATCCGATTAGGGTATCCTGAGCTTTTTCTTGGGCTCATCTTCCATCTTCTTTTTGCCCTTATCATCTGAAGGGGGGACGACCTCTTGAGAAGCATCCTCCATGCTGACCTTCTCTAGGGTCTCCTTTACTTTCTTTGCACCAGCAGAGGTGCTCTTCAAACCTCTCATACCAGAAGTAGAGGTTGCAGCAGTAATCGTGGCTATGTTAGGGGCAGGATGCCTTCTATTCTCATAGTTCTCTGCAAAAAGAAAAGATGAATTAGAAACCAAGTAAAAAAGAAAAGTGTCGCAAAGAATTTACTAAGCCGGTATACCTCTCCTCGCCATCAGGTTGAAATCTTCAAAAAATCGTCGGATAATGATGAGCCTTTTTAAGTCCCTGGAAGAGGCCAAACGAAGGTATCTCTAATCTGGTCAAGCTCCTTTGGGGTCAACTCAAAACGATCAACCACCTCTGCACAATGAATCATGCGGTTAGAATCAAATTTAAAAGTTAAAAACAATGGATGCTAAGTATACGACACTCACTAGCTTCGGACAACGAGATTGGTACTTTAACATGGGAAACTGCGTCGTCCTCCCCCTTCCCCAGAACCAGGATTCTTTCCACTATTTAACGGATGAGGGAAGTTCAATAACAAAAGGGGAGTGCGACCCCCGTGGGCACAACAAATACCAACCCCTTGAATCTCCCTTTCCTAAGGAACGAGGTTGGTAGAAGGTTTGAAAAATATGCAAGGGCATGTCCTCACTCAGTGAGGTCTCCTTCCAAAGAAAGTAGGACCCACTAGTTGGGCCCAAGAGTTGGGAACGAATTGAGTACGGGCAAGTCCGTATAACCTAAGGACTACCCTGAAAAAAGGGTGAAGGGGCAGACGAAGTCCTGCCTTTAGAAGACAGTCATTGATGTCTACGCATCCCGACCTAGGGTAACAGAAGCATTCCTCGGGGGAGGGAGTTAAAAGCTCTAAGTCATATGGGATACAAAATTTATCCCTAAATTGATCTAGACGAGAAAGGTTAACATTGGACTGAATTTTGGAGGCCCCCCACACGTCACTCGGACTCACCCCCCTACTAGGATTTCGCTCATTTTAAGCTTCAACGTAATAAACGAATTCGTCTTTCATAGTTTCCAAAGTGCAAACATTTGCTCAAACTATAACTTTCATACGGGAGTATATGTTATTAAAATTAGTACTTTGTTTGAACTACATATGAAATGAAATTCTGGAATCCTCGAAAGATAAGTCAAAATAGTAATTTCATTAACAAAAAGGAAGATTACAAAAAGTGGGCTTCAAAGGCCAATTACAAGAACCTATCCTTCTATTTATTCGTTTGGGGGTGGAGGAGATGTGAAGGGGATAATGGTGTTTAGGGGTTCGACGTTGTGAACCTCAACCACTTTGTCATCCTGACCTTCAGTAGGTTAGTCTTCTTCAGCTGGAGTCTGAGGCTCAACTTCTTCTTCCAAATATATATGTCTCAACTTCGAGGCATCAACTGCTGGGAGTTTGGCTTCCATCCACTCAATCAGATCTCTGTAAACGTAACCCCTCCAGTAGATGGCGAAGTTCTCATACACTTCAATAAGGTGGAAGTTGCTAATGAATCGTCTCTCAGCTTCACTCCTAGCAACTTCGGCTATTTTCCTAGCCTCCTCTACCTCCTCAATGAGGCTTGACACTTGAACAGTTAAGGCATTATTTTCGAGCTTTGCCTTCTCAAGGTCTGCCTTGAGGATCGCGTTCTTTTTGTTGGCCTTCTCCAAGGCCTCTATTGCGATCCTCTGGAGGGCGTCGAAGTTCTCCACCTTTGTAGTCGTGGAAGCTACCTCACCATGGCAAGTATGAACCTCCCTCTTCAAGCTCTCAATTTCAGTCAAGGCAGAAAAAAGCTTCACATAATCTTCAAAATGAAGCCTTTTTACCTCCTCGACCTTGGCCTTGGCCTTGCTGGCCTTTTCCTCTGCCTTCACCACCTTGCCAGCAGTATCGTTATTTTTTCCTTGCAAGTTTTTTAAAGAGGGTTTGCACCTGTAATACCCCAAAATTTTATGCTCGTTAAATTAATTTGCTCACTTCTTTTTTAGGATAGCATTTAAACTTTCAATATTCTACTGCCAAAATTATTAATGGTTGCCATTTTTGCATTGGTCGATTTATTGGAAGTTTGCATTTTCGATTGATTAAAAGTTTACCAAGATTAGTTAATTAGGGGTTTAGAATAATTGTCAAAAATTCTATATCTAGTTCATTAATATTTTCCCTTTGTTTCTTCACTTTGTCGCCACCTTGTAGAGGATTAATGAACATAGCTAATACATGGACATGTGGGAATACAAATTAAACCTTTTCTCTCATTTTTTATGTACACACATATGCAATATACATATAAAATCTCAGCTGGTCGGCAGTTTAGCTAGGGATAAATTCAATTATAACTAAAGCATGCATGAGGTGGTTTAAGCATGTAGGAGGTGTTTAATTGTGGCACAACCTAACCCTATGTGTTGAGATTAAGCTTATGAAATACATGCAAGACTAATGACTAAGCTAAAACAAGTTGGAGGTGGAATGATGCCATGAAAGGAGGTTTTATGCAAACACACGTGGCCTACCAATTAATTATCATTTGCATTGCTTTGCTTCTATTTATATATAACCAAGGGATGAGCAGCCTATATCTTTGCAAGACTAGAGTGTTGTTAGAAGAAAAAAAAAAACGTGCAAGAAGAGAGAAAAAAAAAATAAAGGAAAGGGAAGGGAAAAGAAGAAAAAAGGAAGCAAAATCTAACACCCTCAATTCATCTATCAACCGAAGTTTCTTCAAGTGTTTCTGTAAGATACTTTCTTTGCTTAAGTGGTAGGATTTCATGGTAATATTTATGCTTAAGTTATGCATGAAAACCATAACATGAAAGATGTGGACAAGTCCACAAAGTTAGATATCTATGCCTTAGGACAAGTCCGAAGGGCACCGGCAAGCCGGAATGTGCAAGTATGTGTTTGTATGCTTTCTTTTGCGTAGTATTAACATGTTAAATCCAAGCATAGTATCTTACTGAGTATCCTTTATACTCATAGTATCCTATACTAAATTTTCAGATCCATAGATGTGACGTTGGCGGAAGTCAGTCGGCGTAGTCGATGATGAGTTAAGGACAAGGTTACTTCGCACCGAAGTTTTGTTTTTGCATGTTTTGTTCGACTACTTCATATATGTTTTTCTTATGGTATTGTATAAAAACATGTATAAAACATGATGTAATATGGTACCGGAAGTAAATTATGTAATTATATCTTCCATGTTATGTTAAGAAACGTATTTTTAGACTTAATTTCTTGAATGACAAAAGAGGCAGAATCCGGGCAGATTCTAGGTCATTTTCAAAACGATTTTTCCAACTCTATAGGCATCCGTTTGAGATTCTAAAAATACTACTGCGTTCCTCTTCGAGTTGTCTAGATATGGGCGCAAGAATCACACAATTTTGATGTCTATGACCTGAGATATGAATTTTTTAAACATTAAAGGGTCAATCTGAAAATTTTCTGTGCAACACTACACTGTTTTCAATAAAACGTCCATACTATATGAACTCGGAAAATTTTCATGTTTTAACCTAGAAAACTACTTGAAATTATCTTTCTAATGCCACAGATTTCATAGAAAACGGAGTTGGGATGAATTTTATAAAAATAGTTGAACTTACTGCCCTAACTTACCGTGGCTGCACCAAGTCCATTTTTATAAAGTATAATTTTTGTCGACATGCGCTTCTGCTGGCCATTATTTTTTTTATGAGAGATATTTTTTTCAAAAATGGAAATAAGTCTCTAACATGTAATACATTTTTTAAGAGTATTTACATGTACCAAAAGCAGAACCTATTATGATTAGTACGTGACCCTCGAAGTTTAAGTTCGGGGCGTCACAGCGTGGTATCAGAGCGGTTTTACTTTTCTGTAGAATTTTTTTTTTAAGAAAGTTATTGTCCTTCATCATCGAGCAAGCTAGTAACTGACTCTCTACCGACGATCAAGGTAAAAATCTTTTTCAAAGTTTATGAGTTTTCTTATGTAATGGACTACTATATCTATTTTTGGATATATGAATATTTTGAATCAAGTCATGTTTGAGATTATGAAGTCATTAACATTTATATGTTAGAGCCTTGTAGAGTAACCTAATCTATTTGTTGTCTTAGTTATGGCACGAATAGTAAGAACCCCCACAAGGACAGAAGCTTGTGGTTTTGCGAAGAAGCGGGACATACTATTGGTATTTTACTATAATCATCGAATGCATCCGCTCCATAGCCTTGTACAACATCTTGATCTGCTAGACTGCATTATTGAGATGTTATGGGAGATACATTATAGCTTAAGTGATAAGGTGAAGATACGGAGGTTATATGAAACTGTTCCAGAACCTTGGGCTTCAGTCATAAATGAGATTGTGTTGTGGTCTGATAATGACCTTTCATATGAGGACCTTACATACTTACTTCGAGGAAGTTATGAAACTAGTCGCGATATACAACGAAACTTTAAGAAGACTATAACCTTATCCATGAAATACCAGTTTACGAGCTACTAATTCTAGGCTAGATAAGGGACCATTGGCTAAGTGCTTTTCGAGAGTTCTAGAGGAAAGTTTTCCCGTACCATTACCAGATAGTTCAGAACAAAGCATGTTAGAGGAAGAGCCAGAGGAAGAACTAGACGAAGAACCAGAGGAAGACCCAGATGAAGATCCCGAGGAAGACCCAGAAGAAATGGAAGATTAGACACCATATTATCTAGCTATCTTTGTTTTTGGAAAAGAATAGGATGTAATACGTACATCTACTTTTGAATATATGTACCATACCGCAATATGACTGTTGGTTGTAAAAAAAAAAAAAATAAAAAAATAGTAATGTATATATATGAAGGAAAGTTGTTTTAGCCTTTGGATTTCTTTAAGTTAGTATAACATTCTGAAGTAATTCTAACTGGATGAATATTTTTTCATTCAAAGGAAATGCCTCCGAAGCGCAACCACGGCAGTGCACCGAATTTCAATATGAACTTAGGCAGCGGCAATGCTAATGCCAGTTCTAGTGGTGGCGAAGTTAATGTAGCAAACTTTGCACGAGAACTGCTTGCCGCAATGCGAGAGTTGGGACAGCAACAGCAGGCACCGCCTTTGACTAGGCAACAAACACTAAATCAACAAGTACCAATTGAGCATCAGGAGCCCAACCAACAAGCTGTTCAACCTCAAATAGTACCCAACCCGAGGGATCGAACTGCAATGATAGAGCAATTTCGTAAGATGAACCCTCCATCATTCGAGGGGAGTGTAGATCCCTTAGCAGTTGAAGACTGGTTACGAGAACTCGAACGTATCTTCAAATTTATAAGATGCGAAGATGCTGAAAAGGTAACATTTTTCGGTGTTTATGTTAAAGAAGGGGGCTAGCCATTGGTGGGACATGACTACCAGGTCATTGACACCTGCTGAAGAACAGGCTATAACTTGGGTGAGATTTAAGGAACTCGTAGAAGAAAAATTCTTCCCGGTAGCTGTAAAGGATCAAAAGGAAATGGAGTTCCTCAGACTCCAACAGGGAACCATGACCCTTGTGGAATATGAACGCAAATTTGAGGAGTTATCAAGGTTCGCTCCACATCTAGTGGATACGGAAGAAAAGCGGGCTAGAAGGTTTGAACGTGGGCTTCAACCTTATATTCGTGACATAGTGTCAGTTCTCGAGCTAAACACTTATCGAGAAGTTCTGAAGCGAGCCCAGACTATTTCTTATCAAAGAACTCAAAACGTTGGAAGCTCCTACCAAGTTCAAAATTTCTCCGGTAAGAGGAAGTGGAACTTTGATAGACAGAATAATGGTAAAAAGGAAGAGGAAATAATGCACCAAAGAAAGGAAAGACAGAGATAGTAGGAGTTGGTGGTGATAAGCGTTGTCCTAAGTGCGATAGACCTCACAAAGGAGAATGTTTATTGGGAAGAAATGTTTGTTTCAAGTGTGGGAAATCAGGACATTTCGCGAAAGAATGTCCCTAGAATCAGACACAGAAGGCTGGAGATGACCAGAAAGGAAAAGCAAGAGTTTTCTCCTTATCCAGGCAAGAAGCAGAGCGAAACCCTAATGTCCTCGCAGGTATCATCTCTGTTTCCAATATGCCTGCATTTGTACTTATAGATTCTGGAGCTACACATTCGTTCATTTCTTCTTCGTTTGTCGCAAAGTCTAAAGTAGAATGTGAATTCCTTCCGTATGCCTTAGAAATCTCTCTTCCATCTGGAAAGGTACTTGTGGCTGACCAAATAGCTAGAAATCTTAAGATGGAAAAATTGATGGTAGAGGTATAGCGGTAGATCTAATTCTATTAACGATAAAAGACTTTGATGTTATCCTTGGTATGGATTGGTTGTCAAAAAACTATGCAACTATTCATTGTACCGAGAGAGTGGTGATTTTTCGAAGACCGGGCGAGAAAGAGTTTCGTTTTGTGGGAACTGAGGCAAATACCTTGTCTCGTATAGTGTCGACAACTCAGGTTGAAAGGACATCGAGAAAGGAATTAGGTCAAAGATTTCTAGTATCGATGACCAATGTTAAACAAGATAAGTTGTCAGTTGAGGATGTTCGAATAGTTCGACACTATAAAGATGTTTTTTCCAGAAGATCTTCTAGGTGTGCCACCAGACAGGCAAGTAGAGTTTGCCATCGACTTGGTACCAGGAGCAACACCTATTTCAAAGGCTCCATATCGTATGGGCACCATTGGAACTGCAAGAGTTGAAGGTACAATTGAAAGAGCTTCTTGATAAGGGTTTCATTAGACCAAGTGTATCACCTTGGGGTGCACCGGTGTTATTTGTAAAAAAGAAGGATGGAACAATGAGGCTGTGCATTGACTACCGAGAATTGAATCGTCTCACTATCAAAAACAAATATCCACTTCCAAGAATAGAAGATTTGTTTGACCAGCTCAAGGGGGCTACAGTATTTTCAAAGATCGATCTAAGATCAGGATATCATCAATTAAAAATTAAGCCAGATGATATCCCTAAGACGGCTTTTAGGACGCGTTATGGGCATTATGAATTTTTGGTGATGCCTTTTGGATTAACTAATGCCCCGGCAGTATTTATGGATCTAATGAACAGAGTATTCCATGAATACTTAGATCAATTTGTCATAGTTTTTATTGATGACATCTTAATCTATTCGAAGAATAATGAGGAACACGAGAAACATCTCACGATTGTCTTGGAAACTCTAAGAAAAGAGAAGCTCTATGCCAAATTCAAGAAATGTGAATTCTGGTTGGATAAAATAGGTTTTCTGGGGCACGTAATCACAGTACAAGGAATTGAAGTAGACCCAACCAAAGTAGAAGCAGTGAATAATTGGGTAAGACCAACCAATGTTAGAGAAATACGCAGCTTCTTGGGATTGGCTGGTTACTATAGAAGATTTATCGAAGGATTTTCAAAGATAGCAGGATCATTGACCCAATTAACCCGTAAAGGGATAAAATTTCAATGGACAGAAAAATGTGAACAGAGTTTCCAAGAGCTGAAACAAAGATTAGTCACAGCTCCAGTCTTAACAATACCTGACGGACCAGAAGGATTCGTTATATACAGTGATGCTTCGAAACAGGGCATAGGGTGTGTTCTGATGCAGAAAGGAAAGGTGATAGCCTATGCTTCCAGACAATTGAAACAATATGAACAAAACTACCCAACCCATGATCTAGAATTGGCTGCGGTAGTTCATGCCCTTAAGATATGGCGTCATTACTTATATGGAAGTAAGTGTGACATTTATACCGATCATAAGAGTTTGAAGTACTTTTTCACTCAAAAAGAATTAAATATGAGGCAGAGGAGATGGCTAGAGCTAGTAAAGGATTATGATTGCACTATCCTTTACCATCCTGGTAAAGCTAATGTAGTAGCAGATGCTCTTAGCAGAAAGGCGGTTGGACAATTAGCAGTACTAATCACTATGCAGGACCAGTTGTTGAAGGATTTCGAAAACTTGCATCTAGAAGTAATTGCTCCACCAACCCAAACTATCACCAGGATAGCAGCTCTAATGATTCGACCAACACTTAGAGATCGGATAAGAGTAGCTCAGGATGGTGACTCTTTCCTGCAAAAGATTAAATCCGAAGTTGGTACTGCCAAGCGAAAGGATTTTAAATTGGGCAGTGATAAAGCCTTACTTTTTAAGGGAAGGTTGTGTGTGCCGAAAGATGAGGGATTGAGGAAAGAAATTCTGGAAGAAGCACACATAACTCAAATATACTGCCCATCCAGGAGGTACAAAAATGTATCGTGATCTAAGGAATATGTTTTGGTGGAGAAATATGAAACGGTGCATAGGTCTTTTTGTCAGGAGGTGCCTGACTTGTCAACAAGTGAAAGCTGAACATCAAAGGCCATCTGGATTGTTGGAACCATTAACAATTCCACAATGGAAATGGGAGCATATAACTATGGATTTTGTTGTGTGGTTTTCCAAAATCATCTAGGGGAAATGATGCTATGTGGGTGATAGTTGATCGGTTAACAAAGTCAGCTCATTTTCTACCTGTAAGAATGAATTTCAGTATGAATCAATACGCGCGATTGTACATCAAAGAGGTCATCCGTTTGCATGGTATCCCAGCTTCAATTGTATCGGATAGAGATCCAAGATTCACCTCAAAATTCTGGAAAAGTTTGCAAGGAGCTATGGGAACCAAGTTAAACTTCAGTACATCTTTTCATCCTCAAACTGATGGACAATCGGAGAGGACTATACAGACTTTGGAAGATATGTTGCGTGCCTGTGTCCTTGATTTAGGAGGCAGTTGGGAGAGTTATGTACCATTGGTGGAGTTTGCCTATAATAATAGCTATCAAACTACGATAAAGATGGCACCTTACGAAGCTCTCTATGGCAGAAGATGTAGAGCTCCTCTTTATTGGGATGAAGTGGGTGAACGAAGGGTTTTAGGACCTGAAATAATTGAGGAAACTAGTCGAGCGATTGATAAAATAAGAGCTAGAATCAAGGCAGCCCAGGACCGACAAAAAAGTTACGCTGATAAAAGGAGAAAAGATTTGGCATTTAATGTTGGGGATAAAGTTTTCTTAAAAGTGGCACCGATGAAGGGAGTTCTTCGCTTTGGAAAGAAGGGAAAACTTCGACCAAGATTCGTAGGTCCTTTTGAAATTATACAGAAAGTTGGAAATGCAGCCTATCGAATTGCTCTACCACCAGAATTGTCAGCAATTCATGATGTGTTCCACGTGTCGGTGCTTCGACAGTATGTGCCTGATCAAAGTCATGTGGTTAGTTATCAACCATTGGATATCCAACAAAAACATGACTTATGAGGAAAAAACCAGTAGCAATATTGGATCGCAGAATCCAACAACTGAGAACAAAAGAAATTCCATTAGTGAGAGTTCAATGGAGAAACCATGATGTCGAAGAATCAACTTGGGAAAGAGAAGAGGAAATCAAGACCAAGTACCCAGAACTTTTCAACTAAGTTCAAGGTAATTTCGGGGACGAAATTTTTTTAAGGGAGGAGGGATGTAATACCCCAAAATTTTATGCTCGTTAAATTAATTTGCTCACTTCTTTTTTAGGATAGCATTTAAACTTTCAATATTCTACTGCCAAAATTATTAATGGTTGCCATTTTTGCATTGGTCGATTTATTGGAAGTTTGCATTTTCGATTGATTAAAAGTTTACCAAGATTAGTTAATTAGGGGTTTAGAATAATTGTCAAAAATTCTATATCTAGTTCATTAATATTTTCCCTTTGTTTCTTCACTTTGTCGCCACCTTGTAGAGGATTAATGAACATAGCTAATACATGGACATGTGGGAATACAAATTAAACCTTTTTTCTCTCATTTTTTATGTACACACATATGCAATATACATATAAAATCTCAGCTGGTCGGCAGTTTAGCTAGGGATAAATTCAATTATAACTAAAGCATGCATGAGGTGGTTTAAGCATGTAGGAGGTGTTTAATTGTGGCACAACCTAACCCTATGTGTTGAGATTAAGCTTATGAAATACATGCAAGACTAATGACTAAGCTAAAACAAGTTGGAGGTGGAATGATGCCATGAAAGGAGGTTTTATGCAAACACACGTGGCCTACCAATTAATTATCATTTGCATTGCTTTGCTTCTATTTATATATAACCAAGGGATGAGCAGCCTATATCTTTGCAAGACTAGAGTGTTGTTAGAAAAAAAAAAAACGTGCAAGAAGAGAGAAAAAAAAATAAAGGAAAGGGAAGGGAAAAGAAGAAAAAAGGAAGCAAAATCTAACACCCTCAATTCATCTATCAACCGAAGTTTCTTCAAGTGTTTCTGTAAGATACTTTCTTTGCTTAAGTGGTAGGATTTCATGGTAATATTTATGCTTAAGTTATGCATGAAAACCATAACATGAAAGATGTGGACAAGTCCACAAAGTTAGATATCTATGCCTTAGGACAAGTCCGAAGGGCACCGGCAAGCCGGAATGTGCAAGTATGTGTTTGTATGCTTTCTTTTGCGTAGTATTAACATGTTAAATCCAAGCATAGTATCTTACTGAGTATCCTTTATACTCATAGTATCCTATACTAAATTTTCAGATCCATAGATGTGACGTTGGCGGAAGTCAGTCGGCGTAGTCGATGATGAGTTAAGGACAAGGTTACTTCGCACCGAAGTTTTGTTTTTGCATGTTTTGTTCGACTACTTCATATATGTTTTTCTTATGGTATTGTATAAAAACATGTATAAAACATGATGTAATATGGTACCGGAAGTAAATTATGTAATTATATCTTCCATGTTATGTTAAGAAACGTATTTTTAGACTTAATTTCTTGAATGACAAAAGAGGCAGAATCCGGGCAGATTCTAGGTCATTTTCAAAACGATTTTTCCAACTCTATAGGCATCCGTTTGAGATTCTAAAAAATACTACTGCGTTCCTCTTCGAGTTGTCTAGATATGGGCGCAAGAATCACACAATTTTGATGTCTATGACCTGAGATATGAATTTTTAAACATTAAAGGGTCAATCTGAAATTTTCTGTGCAACACTACACTGTTTTCAATAAAACGTCCATACTATATGAACTCGGAAAATTTTCATGTTTTAACCTAGAAAACTACTTGAAATTATCTTTCTAATGCCACAGATTTCATAGAAAACGGAGTTGGGATGAATTTTATAAAAATAGTTGAACTTACTGCCCTAACTTACCGTGGCTGCACCAAGTCCATTTTTATAAAGTATAATTTTTGTCGACATGCGCTTCTGCTGGCCATTATTTTTTTTATGAGAGATATTTTTTTCAAAAATGGAAATAAGTCTCTAACATGTAATACATTTTTTAAGAGTATTTACATGTACCAAAAGCAGAACCTATTATGATTAGTACGTGACCCTCGAAGTTTAAGTTCGGGGCGTCACAGCACCTCTATGGCTGCACCAAAAGCCCTAGTAGCTTGTCCTACCAACACTATAAGGACATCGGTTGCATCAGCCTCCTCTATGAAAGTCTGCCACCTTTCAGTCAAATACTTATAAAAATTCAAGGTGGCAACTGGACATTAGCCGGAAGCTTAGAAAGAATTTTTGAAGTCAATTCATCATCCCTCTGGGTTGGAAGCAACCTGGTCCTAGCAGACCCCGGAACAGAGCCTCTTTGTGGGAATAGGCCTTGAGGAGTCCAAGGGCCTCTTTTGTCCAACTGGTGCTGTAGAAAGTGAAGCCCCCAGTAACTTCTCCCCTATAGGGACTTCAGAGCGAGGAGGTGGAACGTTGGGAGAACCTCCAGCCCCATCCAGTTGGGGTATCCTGAACTTTTTCTTGGGCTCCTCTTCCATCTCCTTTTTGCCCTTATCAACCGAAGGGGGGACGACATCTTGAGAAGCAGCCTCCTTGCTGACCTTCTCTAGGGTCTCCTTTACTTTACTTTCTTTGCACCAGCAGAGGTGCTCTTCAAATAATTATATATTTTCTCATAAATTATGGAACAGAATAATGTTGTTATAGACAATACTTTTGTCTTTAATATGTGTCTTGATATTGTGCAAAATGAGGATCCTGAACCACAGTTAGTTAAAGACTATCAAAATAAGAATGATTTACCAAAATGGAAAGAAGGCATATAGGCAGATTGAATTCATTAGAGAAACGAAAAGTGTTTGGACATATAGTTCGAACACCTGAAAATATAATCCATGTTGGATACTAATGAGTTTTTGTACGAAAAAGAAATAAAAATAATGAAATTACAATATACAAGCCCGACTCATAGCTCAAGGTTTCCCAGAAAGACTAGGAATTGATTACGTGGAAACATATCCTCCCGTAATGGATATTATCACTTTTAGATTCCTAATTAGTTTGAATGTGTCACAAAAGCTTGATATACACCTTATGGATGTAGTAACTGCGTATTTGTACGGTTCACTTGATAGTGACACACACACACACACACACACACACACACATATATATATATATATATATGAAAATCCCTGAATGACTTAAGGTGCCAAAAGTAAACGATACATGCTTGAGAACCATGTTTTCAATTAAATTGCAAATATCATTATATGAATTGAAACAATCCGGACGCATGTGGTATAATCACCATAGCAAATGTTTGTTGAAGGATAGTTATAAAAATAACGATGTCCGCCCATGTGTTTTCATAAAAAACAAATATTGGATTTGCAATTGTAGCAGTTTATGTTAATGATTTAAATTTAATTGGAACTTCTGAAGACCTCAACAAAACAACTGATTATTTGAAAAATGAATTTGAAATGAAAGATTTGGGAAAATTCAAATTTTGCCTTGGGTTGCAGATTGAACATTTCCCAGAAGGATTATTTGTTCATCAATTTACATATACAGAAAAAGTTTTAAAACATTTTTATATGGATAATACACATCCATTGGCATCACATACGATTATTTAATCACTTGATGTGAAAAAATATCCATTTCGTCCACTTGAAAATAGAGAAAAAGTTTTTGGTTCTGAAGTACTATATCTTAGTGCTATTGGAACATTAACTTATCTTACAAATTGCACTCAATCCGACATAGTTTTTTCTGGTGATGAAAAAAAAGCTCGCAGGCTCGGCCCGTGAAAACTCGAGCCGGGCCCAGCTCGGAACACCGAGCCAAGGCTTAGGCAGGGCTGAGCCGGCCCGTGGCTTGTAAATTTTTTTTTTAAAAAAAAAGTGCGGCCTTATTTTAAGACAGCAAAATGCTGCCTCTCAAAGGAGAAAAAAAAAGAGCCTGCCCGGCTCACTCGTAAAGGCCTGAGCCAAGCCCAATTTTTTTCGCCCGAGCTTTTTGTCGGCTCGGGCACGTAAAAAACCCGATTCGTCGAGCCTGAGCCTGAGCCTTGGGTTTGGGCTCGCGAGTCGGCTCGGCCTAGTTTTTTCTGTAAATCTTCTAACAAGATATAACTCTACACCAACTCAAAAGACATTGGAATGATATTAAACATATTTTTCGTTACCTAAATGGTATTATTGATTTGAGATTAATTTATTGTCAAAAGTTGAGATCTGGTTTAGTGGGTTATGCGGATGCAAGTTATCTATTTGACCCACATAAAGCTAAATCACAAACATGATATGTGTTTATATGTGGAGGAACAACTATATCATGTAGATCTGTGAAACAATCCTTGACAGCAACATCCTCAAACCATTTTGAAATTATTGCAATCCATGAAATAGAGCGAGAATGTGTATGGTTGAGAAACATGACCCATCATATCCAAGTATCATGCGGGTTAACTTCAACAAAAGATAGTCCAACAATTTTGTATAAAGACAATGTAGATTGCATTACACAACTCGGAGGAGACTATATCAAAAGCAACATGACGAAGATATTTCTTCAAAATTCTTTCATACACGAGTTTCAAAAGAATGACGACATCGATATCCAACAAATTTACTCAAGTGACAATGTGGCCGATTTATTCACAAAAACACTTTCAACATCTACATTTAAGAAATTAGTTCATGATAATGGAATGAGCCGATACAAAACAAATTAGTGATCAACATCAAGGGAGTAGCTATACGATTTTTCCTTCGCATAAGTTTTATTCCACTGAGTTTGTAGCAAGGTTTTAATGAGACATCATTTATTTTTAATACTTCAAAATAACTGTACTCTTTTTTTCTTCGTTTGATTTTTTTGTCCCATTGATTTTTTATCAAATAAGATTTTAACAAGACATATATTTTGTAACGTGTCATTCAATGGGGAGTGTTGTAAATTGTAAATTTATTAGGATTTTTTTAATGAATGACAATTTTATCTCTGCAATCTAAGAAATTATTATCATTGTATCCCTGATTCTTACATATAAATATAGGATTTTGGTTTTTAATAAAAAAAACACACAAGTCTATTGACTTTTATTATCTCTTCTTCTTTCTCTCTTTTCATAAAAAAGAGTAAAAAAAATATTTCTAGCGAATGTAGAATTAAAAGTAAGGGGAAATTGCATATTAAGATATATTTGACTGCTCTTATTAATGCACCCCCAATCTTTAGCGAGCCTTATAAAATTGGTCTTCTTCACGATTCCATAGGTTGCACATGTTAAAAGAACATGACCTAATTCCCCAGGGGCACGAAATCCACCAGCTGACAGTTGTCCATTTAATAAGCACCGCCAGTATGTAATACTTACAGTAACATGTTTTTTATTCAAATATTTATGTTGGAAAACTAGATGAAAATTGTCCAAATTTTTCGATATACAATTTATCTAAATAAAAAAGCATAGAATGCCAAATTCAAAAATCTTAAATGGCACATTTTGTTTTGAAGCTCAATTTATTTTTAATTTTTTGTAAATAACTAGACGTAAAAAATAATAACAATAATAATTAGAACTAAGAGAAAAAGTTGAACACAAAATATATACATATGTTGCTTGAAAGTAGGGTTGGACAAGGTCCGGTTTGATTCGATTCTAACGAGAACCGAATCGAACCCGAAATTTTCAGGTATTTAGTAATTTAAACAATCGGTCCATGAGAACATAACAAGTGTTTTTATAGGACTTATAAGCTTCCATGAGAACAACATAAGTGTCGTTATTGAGTTGATTGAGAACGGCATAAGCGTCGTTACTAACTACAAGCGTCAATTATAATCTATATCATTTTAATCGTTCATTATCACATGTCAATTTTTATGTCTTACATATGTTAGGGGCCCATTGCTTGACATTGTTACTTTGAAAATAAAGCAAAATATAAGAGAAAATAACATGACGGCACAAATATAAGTAGCTACGTCTTATCCATACCCCGAGAACCAATACATTGAAATTATTTACGTTTCAAGATGGACGAGACATGTACAAAGTTGAGAGATATGCTAATTACTTAATCAACAAGAATCATTAGGGTAACTTATGCTTTCACCAACTCAGTAACATATAATTTATGTTATTTCAACCATTATTTATCACATGGTCAACATTTATGTCTTAGAAACATTAGGGGGTCCATTCCTTAATGTCGTTGCGCTGAAAAAAAAAATACAGAAAAAAATTACAGAATAGCACAAGTGTCGTTATTGAAATTAGAATGTCTATTGGAACGGTATAACTGTCGTTATATTTGTGAACAATTATTAATGAGAACGACAATTGTGTCATTATTAAGATGAGAACATCTATTAGAACGGTATAACTGTCGTTATGTTTATAAAATATACTTGTCATACGAACGACACTACTAAGATGAAAAAGTTCTAAAAGAACAGCACAAGTGTCATTTATAGAGTGAAAAAGTCCTTGAGAACAGAAACGACTCATCCATGCCCCGAAAGCCAATAAGTTGTTTCTAATACGAACACGTCGTTTACAAAAATTGAGAGATGTGCTTATTAGTTATATTTTCTAACGAATCAATACAATGACTTGTGATTTCACCAACTCGATATCATATAATCTATATCAATTCAACTGTGCTTTGTCACATGATTAACATTTCTAACTTTTTTAAGTTAGAAGATCCAATGCTTGAGGTCGTTGCATTGGAAAATAAGTAAAATATTGGTGAAATCAACGGAATGACGCAAACGACACTTGTGTCGTTCTGTCTATAAACACGAGTATAAATAGCCATGACCCATCCATGCCCAGAAAATCAATAAGTTGAACTCATTTCAGTGTTAAATGTTGATATGGACATGCTGTTTACAAAAGTTGATAGATGTGTTCATTAGTTATATTTTTTAACGAATCGATACAATGACATTTGATTCCACCAAGTCGATATTATATAATCTATATCAATTCAACTGTTCTTTGTCATATAATCAGCTTTACTAACTTTTTTTAAGTTAGAGGATCCAATGTTTGAGGTTGTTGCGTTGAAAAGAAACAAAATATTGGAGAAATCGATAGAACGACACAAGTGCCATTATTGATAATAAGATGACACTTGTGTCGTTTTGTCTATAACAGCCACAATCCGTCCATGCCCCAGTAATCAATAAGCTGAACTCATTCAATTCGCAAGTTACAATATTTGAGAGATATGCTCATTACTTATTCAACATAAAAACAAAAGAACAACACAAGTATTGTTAATGTGATAAAGATGGCACAAGTATTGTTTCGTGTGTAAACACTTATGAATAAATGATACCATGTAGATTTTGCCATTAGCTGCAAATAAATCAATAATATGCAATTTTTGTACATTATTTCTATATTTTCTACATAAAAAAATCAAAATGACACTAATGATGATTTATTATAATGAAAAATAGTATGTCTTCCATTTTGGCTTCATCGATCATAAGACAATAACAAAATCAATCGTTTCAAGATTAAGAAACATCATCTCAATTTCATATGACCTTAAATCCACATTAACTAATTTTTGCACTTTGTTGTACAAATCTAAATACAAAAAGTTAGTTGAAACATAAAAAATATCCACATTTTCTTCACCATTTCCTACATAACTCTATGTCAATTTGCCTTCTTCAGTTTTCTTACAACAAAATGGCATACATATACTCATATCATTTCTATAGAATAAAATAATTTACTTGAGTATATATAAAAGTAATATAAAAAATATCTATTTAAATTATCAAAGTAACCATATTGTATTATCAATAACGAATAGAACATAACATATAATGGTTATACTGTCATTTTAAATGGAAGATAATAGATACAGTGTCGTTCTACCATACAGATAACGACTGGAATGCCGATATTTCCAGTCGTTATCATCCAATAATTGCAGGTAGCACAAAAATACACCAAATATGAAAAAAAACCCAGCAAAAATATCATTTTATACAATATTCAATAATAAAAGTACCGTTCGCTGAAATATTATGCCGCAAGCGCACGGATCACGTACAAGTAGTAAAAGTGGATTTTTTGAGTCCAAGTCGATCCCTCGAAGATCCAATTACAAGTGTATTGATTCAAATTAACGAAAGTGACACACACAATTAAAAACTTTTAAAATAATTGAAAGAAAAATGAAATGATTTCGATTTAAAGTTTAAAATAACAATTTAAAAGGTAGTCGGATGTTTGATTTAAAAGATGTTGAAATTTATGATTTCGCTTAACCGTTGTTTCATTAATATCAAATCAACAACGCGTAGATGCAATCTTACCAAAATACAAAGTTAGACCCGATACTCCAATTATAGTGAATAGCCTCTCTCGAGTGAAATTACCCTAATTGATTAAACATATCCACGATATCTCTGTGCTGATTAACACTTAACCAATTACATTAAATTATTGTGAGAATACTCAAGGGTCACCTAATGTAGATGTATATCTCTATACACCTAAACAAGCATAATATACTACACAACTTAGGAAATTAATTATTTTTGTCTAGTTAGTGCAACAATTTCTCAATAATTACCCCAACCTCTTAAACACATCATCTAGTGATCAAGTAAATGATAGTCAATAAAAAACAATAATTAATACACCATGAACTTGATAAAATAAACATCATTCAATACAAAACAAGTTATAAATGAAACTTGGTTAAGCTATTTCATAAATTCCAACACAAAATACTTAGCTCATCATATATTAAGATAATAACAAATGAGAGGTTGTATACAATACATTACAAAGTTTGGAAAATAATGAAAAGAATTCAAAAGTATAGATACAACCCTTTTTAGTGTAGATTTGAATTCCTCCAATGGTTTCTCCCAAGCTTTCCTTGATGAAATCTCCTTGTAAAACTAAATAAAACTTCCAAAATGACGCAAGATAAAAAGGAAAATAAAATGAGAGGAAAAGATAGAGAGAAAAAAAAGAAATCTAGCAAGAAGAGAAGTGAATGAGAGTGTGTGAGATATATCTCATATATATAGGTAAAATAAAAAATATATATAAAATAGATATGATGGGATATTTTTAAGACAACCAAAATATCCTAAAATATCAACTAATAAACAACAAGAAAATAATACAAGTTGGCCAAAAACAACAATTGACGAAATTTAAACCGCCAATCAAATTTTAACTCTATGCGACCGCATGGTTCAAGTCTATGTGGCTACATAGAACCAAAATAATAATTTGACGTCTCTGGCCAATGCATGCGATCGCATGGTTGAAAGGTATGCGGCCGCATGGCTCAAGGCAAAAATAGATATTGCAGCTTAGTCTTTCGTATTGGCACGCTAGGTCCTTCATTTTTAATCTCGTACAATTTAGTCCTTAGATTTTGATCTTCATTACATTTAAGCCCTTGATAAATTGCACTTCAAGTCCTTCAACTTTTTGGCTTGTGCACCTTAATCCCCAACTTCACAAATTTGTACGTTTTAAGTCATTTTTGAATCCTTTTAGCTTCGTTTTCCTTCTTGTCAGGGTTTTAGCCTACAAAAGCAGTAATTACACAATTATGTATAGAAATTTACTCAATTTCATCAATAATAAATTCCAAAAGAGTGCGAAATAAGTGTGTAAAAACACACTTATCACACCCCCAAACTTGAGCTCTTGCTCGTCTCGAGCAAGATTGACTTCTAACATAATTATGTAAAACAATAATGATCAACAGATTAGATACTTGCTAAAAATATCAAGAGTGTAAAATTGTATACCAATTCACAGCCATGTATCCAAATAATGCTATCACAAAAAAAATTAAGCTTGTCCAATATTCGATCGGCGTGTGTGTGTGCATAACCATTTTTAATTATCATCTAAACTAGGAAAATACTATCAAGATGGGAAAAAAATCTTTAGATTGGTTCCAATCCGCCCCTGTGTGGTCAAATATGTCATTTTCCGCTCGTGATATTCACACCCTTAAAATAGATAATCATTTTCTCTCCTAGGATGTAAATCTCAAGGTTACTCTCAATCACTATTTTCTTTTACCGCTCAAAAATATTCAACTAGCAAGCATTTTCAGATGAAGATAGAGTAACTAAACATGTAGAACCTCACATATAGGCCCTGTTTGATTCCCATTTTCATTTTCATTTTCATTCTTCTACTCATTTTCAACCACACATTCTTCAATAAAATAATATTTTCCATCACATCAATAACTTTTCCTTCTTTTTCAACCACACATTTCCCATCATATCACTATTTCAAAATTCATTTTTCCCAAATAATACCTATCAAACACACTCATAGTATGATCACTCCATTTTAAGATTGAGAACTGTTTCGCTCAAAATCATTCCAGTGAAAATGTTCTACCATAAGCTTGCATATTTTCTCAATCGCCATCACTTAGATCACATGTACAACACAAATCATAAGGTCTTTTCAGGGCTGAAATGTGGCTAAAGGTTAAAGTGTGGAAATATTTAGATAAGTGACTAAGAAGCCTCAAATATAAACCAGTGTAGTAAAAATATTCAACTCAACTTAACATAGATAGAATATGTACATAATCCTATCCCTCCAACAATGACTTCTTACTTTTCACATATTCAACACACTCAACTTCTTTCTTTGAATATCAGGAGGAATCATACATATAAATATACAAATCAGTCACCTCCACACATTTTTACAACACAATCATCATAATTTTTTTTAATACAAAATACCTCACCAAACATAGCTTCACCTGTGATATTGATACCCCCAAACTTATTTTTCTTGCTCACCCAACATTCATAGTATTAAACAACACTCCATTAGCTTTGAGGGCTGGGTAAAGATATTTTTTTTCTGGATATGAAAGCTTATAATGTAGGTAAACCAAATAAAAGGCAAATAGGCTCAACATGGTTTATCAAAGGATAGATTAATTTCATGGTAAGCTATTTGGCTAAAGTGGTAAGTCAAATGTACAAAAGATGGCCTTAATTATATTCATGTATACATGTGTCAAGGTGATCTTGAAGAGAATCAACGCAAGTTCTAGAGAAGCAAAATCATGGAAGAGTGTCACACATGAAAGAAGTAATGAGACTGCAATAAATATATCAGTCTATAGGCTCAAAGTCTCACCAGCTTTTTGTGTTCACACCATTCAGTTTCTACCATCTTCAATGAAAATAACTAACTAGCTGATTCAACATTTCTCGCAATATGGTAAGTGAAAGAGAATAAACATAGGTTGATATAATTTTTCAAGCAACTCACAACCTAAGTTCTTACCAATTCAAAAATTTTCCTATAAAATACACTTCCACATCTAGATGACAATCAATCATGACTATTGTGCTCAAGGAAACTCAGAATCTTACATGGATAAGTAATTTTTTTGAAAAACTTTTAGGCACAACTAGCATATTTGGTCATGCGTAGCTTATGAATCAATAACAATTTCAAACATCAAGCAATCATAAGCCGTCAAGGCAATCTAATATGTCAACACACAATCATCAATTCACGCATAAACAACTATAGCCGACAAAGCTCATAGCATCTAATCAATAACATCAAAAGTCGGCAAGGCTCACCCCCAAACTTAATTCACACATTGTCCTCAATGTGTAAATTATAAGATAAAGCAAAGAGGGATAACGAAACTTCCCTGAATCGCCAGTTATGAAGAGAAACTCATGTATGTATTGGACTTGTTATGCATTTGACCTCTTTGTACACCAATTATTCCAGAACCTGAGAGATCTAAAAATGGTTGGGACTACAAAAATTATAACCTACAAAATTAATTATATCAGTTCAGAAATATAGTAACAAAAGTATTAATAACAAGTACTAAAAAGTTATACTGGTCAAAATATTGGGTTGCCTCCCAACAAGCGCTTTTTTATAGTCCTTAGCTCGACTAAATGACATCTTTACTCCGGATTGGCAAGAAGAACGGTGGACTTTTCTTTCAAAAAAATCACCTCCCAAATATGGTTTCATTCTTTGGCCATTGACCTTGAAGTTCCCCTTTTTGTGGTAAAGTTCAAACGCTCCATGTGGAAAAACATAAACGATGGTGTAAGGACTTGACCATCTGGAGCGGAGCTTTTCGGGGAACAACCGGAGTCTAGAATTATAGAGTAGAACTTGTTGACCAACAACGAACTCCTACTTCACAATGTGCTGATCATACCATTTCTTTGTCTTTTCCTTATAGATCCAAGTACTCTCATATGAATCAAGGCGGAGTTCATCTAGTTCGTTCAATTGAAACAATCTTCTTTCACCAGCCAATTTCATATCAAAATTTAAAGCTTTGATTGCCCAATAAGCCCGATGTTCAAGTTCTACCGGGAGATGACACGCTTTTCCCAATAGGAGTCGATATGGAGACATATTGATCGGTGTTTTAAATGCAGTACGGTAAGCCCATAATGCATCGTCCAATTTCTTGGACCAATCTTTTCTCGACGCACTTACCGTCAACTCAAGAATTCTCTTCAACTCCCGATTTGAAATTTTAACTTGGCCACTGGTCTAGGGATGATAGGAGGTGGCTACTCTATGCTTCACTCCATATTTGGTCAATAATGAGTCGAAGAGGCGATTACAAAAATATTTACCTCCATCACTAATGATAGCTCGGGGGGTGCCATAATGAGAAAAAATATTTTTCCTTAGAAAGTTCACTACCACCCTAACATCATTAGTAGGTAAAGCTACCGCTTCTACCCACTTTGCCACATAATCAACCGCCACAAGGATGTATTGATTTGAAAATGACGACGGAAATGGCCCCATAAAATCAATACCCCACACATCAAATATCTCCCAATAAGGAATTCAACGGCATTTCATTACGGTTGGAAATATTACCAGTCCGTTGATATCTATCGCAATTGGAGACAAGTGTGTGAGCATCCTTAAATAATGTTTGGCAATAAAAATCAGATTGAAGTACCTTTGATGCAGTTTTCACAGCACCAAAGTGACCACCATATGGAGAGAAATGACATTGTTCAAGAATTGGCTCCATTTCTTCTTTCGGCACACATCTCCGAATGATTTGATCCGGACCCCGTTTAAACAACAAAGGATCTTCCCAGAAATAATGCTTAACATCCGCAAAAAACCTCTTCCTTTGTTGAAAAGAAAGCTCAGGGAGAATTATGCCACTTGCAAGAAAATTAACATGGTTTGCATACCATGGTGCATGAGTGACGTGCAAAAGATGGATGATTTACAAAAGTTGTTCATCGAGGAATACCTCATTAATTTTCTCTTCTAACACATCTTCGGGTTGCTCGAGACGAGATAAATGATCAGCAACGACATTTTAGGTTCCCTTCTTATCTCGAGGTCGAACTCTTGTAAGATGAATACCCATCTAATCAATCTCGTCTTGGCATCTTTCTTTGCTAACAAATACTTGATGGTCGAGTGATCAGTAAAGACAATCACTTTGGATCCAATGAGGTATGATCGAAATTTATCAAATGCAAACACCACTGCTAACATCTCTTTTTCAGTAGTTGCATAATTCAATTGTGCATCGGTCAAGGTTCGATTAGCGTAATAGATAACATGAAGGATTTTATCTCTCCTTTGCCCCAGAACTACTCCAATGGCAAAATCACTAGCATCGCACATGAGCTCAAATGGAAGATTCCAATTTGGAGCTGCAATGATAGGAGCCGTGATGAGTTTCTCTTTTAGAGCATTGAAAGCATTGAGACAGTCTTGAGAGAAATTGAAAATAGTGTTCTTCTCAAGCAAAGAGCACAGATGTTTTGTGATTTTTGAGAAATCTTTAATGAACCTACTGTAAAATTCGGCATGTCCTAAGAAACTTCTAATACCCCTCACTATGGTTGGGGGTGGCAATTTTTCAATTACTTGAATTTTTGCCTTGTCCACCTCTACACCTTTCAGAGAAATTAGATGGCCAAGAACTATACCTTTATGGACCATGAAATGGTACTTTTCCCAATTTAGCACTAAATTGGTCTCTTCGCATCATCTAGATTGTTCAGGCATCCATCAAATAAGGCTCCAAAAATCGAGAAATCATCCATAAAAATCTCAATACATTTCTCCACCATGTCGGAGAAAATCGCCATCATACGCTGTTGGAAAGTAGCAGGTGCATTGCAAAGACCAAAGGGCATTCTTTTGTACGCAAATGTACCGTATGGGCATGTAAATGTTGTTTTCTCTTGATCCACAGGCGTATTAGAATTTGATTATAGCCCGAATACCCATCCAGAAAACAATAATGTGAATACCCCGCCAACTGCTCAAGCATCTGATCTATGAAAGGAAGAGGAAAGTGATCATTTCTAGTCATAGTGTTAAGTTTGCGGTAGTCAATACATACTCTCCAACCAGTCACAGGTCTAGTGGGTATGATTTCGTTATCCTCATTTTCCACTACCGTAATACCTCCTTTCTTTGGTACGACTTGAATAGGACTTACACATGAACTATCAGAAATTGGATAAATAATGTCTGCATCAAGCCATTTAACAACTTCGGTTCTCACCACTTCTTTTATATTTGGGTTCAATCACCTTTGATGCTCGAATGGTGGCTTAAAGTCATTCTCCATCAGTATTTTGTGCATGCAAAATGACAGACTGATTCTCCGAATATTTGTAATTGTCCACCCAATGGCCTCCTTATATTCCCTTAAGACTCGAAATAACTTCTCTACTTCTACCTCACTTAAGGAATTGGAGATGATATCTGGAAGCGTGGATTCGTCACCCAAATAGGCGTACCTCAAATGAGGTGGAAGAGCTTTCAATCAAGTGTGGGTGCTTTTTGAAGAGATGGAAGCGGTGGTGATGACGTCTTTTGCAAGTCCTCAAAATATGATGCCCTTTGGTAAGAGTGGTATTGGGAAGGCACAACGCTCAAGTAATGTGCCACACCCTAAATGTCAGGGTCCCCGTCTTTGACATGTGCCAAACGCACCAGGCATGTTTCAACAGGATCATTAGAACGTCCGTACAGAGAGTCAGCAACCATTTGATCAATAACATCTACCCGAATACAAGTGTCGGGTTCCAACGGGTATTTGAGGGTTTTTAAGATATTAAATGTGACTTGTTCATCTTGTACCCTCAAAATGAGTTTGTCATCTTGCACGTCAATCAAAGCTCTACCAGTGGTAAGAAACGATCGTCCCAAAATGATAGGGATATCATGATCTTCCTCCATGTCGAGAATAATGAAATCAGCTGGAAAGATGAACTTATCCATCTTGACTAGTACATCCTCAATAGCAGCCTGAGGATATGTAATTGACTGATCTGCCAATTGTAACGATACCGTGGTGGGTTTAGCTTCTCCCATTCCCAACTTTCTAAAAATTGACAGGGGCATTAAATTAATGTTGGCTCCAAGATCAAACAAATTCTTACTAAAATTCAAATCACCCATAGCACATGGAATAGTAAAGCTTCCTGGATCCTTGATCTTGGGTGGTAACTTGTTTTGAAGAATGGCGCTACACTCTTCTATCAACATCATCGTTTCATGATCTTCAAGTTTCCTTTTATTTGAAAGGATATCCTTCATGAACTTGGCATAACTCAGCATTTGAGCCAGCGCGTCGACAAACGGAATGTTTAAGTGTAGCTTTTTTAACACCTCCAAAAACTTACCAAATTGAGCATCCAATTTATGCTTTTGGAGCCTTTGTGGAAAGGGAATAGGAGGTACATATACCTTCACTGGTGTTGGAGACTTTGATGTTGATGGCTCTTGTTCATCAGTCTTGGCTTCTTTAGCAACTACCTTTGGCTCCTGCACCACTTCTTCTTCTTCAATTGGCACTTTGTTGCCTGGAGGCTTTGGGCTTACTACCGTAGGTTCAGGTAATTGAATCCCACTCCTGGTAGTAATAGCTTGCACATTCTCTCTTGGGTTTGTTTCAGTGTTGCTAGGAAACGCTCCTTGTGGCCTCTCAGGGAGAAGTTTGGCAATCTGGCCCACTTGTAGTTCCAAAATTTTCAAAGAGGCATCATTGCGTTCTTGATATTGCAATTGATGGTTTGCTAACTTAGCAATAGCCTCTTCCCAACCTTCTTTCTTCTCTTGTGGCTTAGGATTTAACACATTCTGGTTATTCTCATAAGAAAAGTTGGGGTGATTATGCCAACCAGGGTTATATGTTTGAGCGTAAGGATTGTACCCTAGGCGTTGAAAATTTTGAGTATATGCCACTAACTCGGAGGATCCCAAACTACTGGCAATCGATGGACAACTTGAACTTGAATGATTCGCTCTACACATTTCACAAATTGGCTGGGTTTGTACCACATGAGCAGAATGAGAGCCAGACGACGAAGTAGAAAGGCCTTCTACTTTTAGTGCTAGAGAGTCAATCTTTGACAAAACTAGTGAGTATGCTTCACTCTCACTAGCTCCACTAACTCCCACTTTAACACATCTATCCAGCTACATGGCACTTTGCTCACTCATCACCTTAAATAAGTCATAAGCCTCATGGATACTTTTGTTTTGGACAGATCTGTTTGACGATGAGTCTATATTTGAGCGGTGAGATGGAGTCAAACCTGCATAGAAGTATTGAACTTGTTGTGCTAGAGTAATCTCTTGATTTGGGCACCTTCTAAGCATGTTCTTAAACCTCTCCCAAGCCTTATAAAAGTTTTCCAAGTCAAGTTGTTGGAATGTGGTTATATCGTGTTTGAGCTTGGCAACATGAGCAGGTGGAAAGAACTTGGTTGTGAATTTTTGTACTAACTCCCCCAACTCATGATACTACCCGACGGTAAAGGGTCAAGCCACTCTCTTGCCTTGTCCTTTAAGGTATGCACAAATAACCTCATCCGAATGGCCTCCACATTCATACCTTCATAGTTGAAATTGTTAACAATTTCCATGAATCTTGCAATGTGAGCATGTGGGTTTTCATCTATTCTCCCATAGAATGATATGGTGTTGGAGAATAGATTAATCACATCCAGCCTCAGTTGGAAATTTGGATGTCCATAGGAAGGACAGACAATTCCCGATTGATTTTTAACAACGGGGCGGTTCAAGAAATCCCTAAACAACATATCTTCCTCATTGATCACGGGATTTTGAATCCTACCTGATTGGTTATCAAAACCAGGCGGAACACCATCCCTAGGAGCATGTTCTGGTCGATTAATAGGATCAAGATGACGTCCTTGTCGCTCCATTTCTCATTATTGTCTTCTCAACTTGGTTTGTTCCCTTAATCTATTTCGAAAAGTCTCTTCGATTTCTGGATCAAATTCTAGAAGATTGAGACTTCACAAACGATTCATATACAATCGACGAGTTTAAGAAATTGACAATAACGAAGACAACCTCACTTTTGGATTAAACGGATAAAGTAATAACAAATAAACTAGTAATTTGATTAAAACACTCCCCAACAACGACATCAAAAACTTGTTCGCTGAAATATTATGCCGCAAGCTCACGGATCGCGTACAAGTAGTAAAAGTGGACTTTTTGAGTCCGAGTCGATCCCTCGAAGAGTGTTTATCCAATTACAAGTGTATTGATTCAAATTAACGAAAGTGACACACACAATTAAAAACTTTGAAAATAATTGAAAGAAAAAGGAAATGATTTCGATTTAAAGTATAAAATAACAATTTAAAAGGTAGTCGGATGTTTGATTTAAAAGAGGTTGGAATTTATGATTTCGCTTGACCGTCGTTTCATTAATATCAAATGAACAACGCGTAGATGCAATCTTACCAAAATACAATGTTAGACCCGATTGATATTATCCGGGCTACGCTAAAAATCATCAAGAACCCGAAGCTTGTTGGAAAGAGACTAGAGCCAAGTGCGAGACTTCAAAGAGCTAATAAAGTCGATCATTTACATGTTCGAGCAACGGAGTCCATAATGTTGAAGACGACAAGCCAAAGAACAAGTTTCATGTTTGGGTTGAGGTCGGAAACCAATTGGATCAATGTGTTAGAAGCAGCCGAAAAAGGAAGCAACCGAGATAACCAAGCGACCACTTAGTTATTCAGGTGAAGCGGTCGCTCAGTCGTCTACCGAAAAACATACCAAGCGACCGCTTAGAAACATACCAAGCGGCCGCTTAGACCAAAACTGAAGCCGAATTTTCTAATTTTGGCAAGATGGTTTAGTTTGACTATAATTCTTATTTTTGGTAATTTCTATATTTTAGGACTCTTAAATTTCGTATTTTTCATATTTCTTAGGATTTATTGTTTTAGTATAAATAGATTTTTATTTCATTGTAAATATTAACAACTTTGATATTGAATTAAATTGGAAGGCTTTGCTTTCTCCTTTGTTCTTCCTTGAACAATTTTATCGAACTTATCAAAGATGAATAATCTTTGTGGCATTCAAACATCGGTACGAGAGTTCTTCATTGTGCAATCAAGGGGTTCAGCGCATCTTGTTATCGTTGAATTTTTTGGTTCACTTCGTTGGGTTTAAGTCCAAAATCGGGTTTATTGGCGTTCTTGGGTTTCGCATCAATCTAGTTGTGGGTTTCATAATCACCGTCGCTAGGAATTCACATCAGTTGGTATCAGAGCTTTTGCTCCAATTTAATCAAGTTTTATCCTTTATTTTCTTTGTTGAGTCTTTTTTTTTTTGTTTTCGTTCCTTGTTCTTCATGTTCTTGTGTTCAGTAATTTATTTTGAGTCTTGAATCCAAAAAATTTCCAAAATTGTTTTTGTGCTCAATTTGAGTCCTAATCAAATTCCCTTTTTTTTGCCGTTCTCGTTGTCAAATTTTGAGTTTATTAAAAAAATTCGAAAAAAATTACTGTTCATCCAAGGTTACTGCTCACGTCCAAAAAAAAAATCTTCGAAATTGTCCAAAATTCCTACTATCAATTCTAATTCCAAAAATATGTTTCTTTTCATTCCAATCCAAATTCAAGAACCACTTTCTTGAATTTATAAATTTCAGTCCGAAATTGTCCAGTTCAAATTCTTTTGAGTCCTAGAGTCAATATGAGTAATATGATGGATCGATTGGAAAGGATTTTGATGGATATGGGTAGAGTGTTGGATAGGTGGGATGAGGAATTAATAGAACTTATAGGGATCAATGCGATGATGTGTTTAATGTGAGTAGTCAGGAAAGACGGGAATATAGGGATTTGGGTTAAGTTGGTGTTAATAGGAGGATGAGAGGTGTAAAAATAACAATTCCACAATTTAAGGGTAGGAATGATCCCGAGGTGTACGTGGCATGGGAAGAAAATGTAGAATTGAGGTTTGAGTGCCATGATTATTTCGAGGAGAGAAAATTGAGGTTGATTGTGAGCTCATTCGTAGATTATGCATTAATTTGGTGGGATGAGTTGACAGGATCTAGGTGGAGGAATGGTGAGATGTGTATTGAAGATTGGGATGAATTGAGAGCGATCATGAGGAGAAAATATGCACCTATTCATTTTTGTAGAAGGGATCGACGTGATTGGGGATCTAGAGAAGAGCCTAGAAGATATAGTGGAGTTGGATATTCAAAAGCGGAGAAAACTCCAAGTGTGGAACATGTTGGCAATACATCAAGCAGAAAGATTGGGATGGATTATAAGCTTGAGTTCTCAAAAATTCGTGACTTGATCAACTCACAGAATAATCATAACGAGCAAAAGAGTAAGAGATAAAATTGTGATGTGGTTAGTTGTGAAGAAAAAGGAAGAGAGCTACAAAAGAGTAAACGAGAAGTTGAGCTGCAAAAAGAGAATGAAGAAGAATCTTCGGAGGTGAAGAATGAGTTGGAAGTGAGCTTAAATGAAAAGAGCCTGAAGTTGAGGAGGCTGTGGTGAAACCTAACAATTTTCTCCCTATTTTGAATATTTCTGTTTTGCATATTACTGAAGATTTGATTTCAGAACACACTCCTACGGGAATACTACCCGATCCAGGAATTAAGCTTCAGTTAGATTTTTCTTATTTGGAGAAAATTGACTTTGTAATTCTCGAGGAGACGAAGGAGTTTCAAATGCCCTGGAGGAACTACATTTGCAGAGGGTTGACTGAAAAACATGAATTGATGGACAACGTTGTCACATTGAAATTGATTCATGTGCTTGGGCCAAGTAAAACAAGGAGGATATATAGACAGTCATCAGATGGAGCTGTTATTGGAGCACTCCACATTTGCAAGATCAAGCAGTCAAGGCGAACACATTTTGATCTATGTGAAGGTTGCTGGGAGTTCATGCCGCAACATCTATGGTTGATTAAGGTAGTGTTACAATACATCCATACCTGTAAAATGGATGGGTACCGTGTATTGATCATATGCCATGCGAGGAACAATTTTTCATTTGATCCAGATGGTGCAGTGATAAGACTTGTAGCATGTTGGTTATTCTCTACGCAATCATAAGGTTTGGATTCGAGGATGAATCCTTTCGAAGAGAGAGAGAGGATGATATGATCCGAGCTACGCTAGAAATCATCAAGAACCCGAAGCTTGTTGGAAAGAGACTAGAGCCAAGTGCGAGACTTCAAAGAGCTAATAAAGTTGGTCATTTACATGTTTGAGCAACGGAGTCCATAATGTTGAAGACGACAAGCCAAAGAACAAGTTTCATGTTTGGGTTGAGGTCGACAACCAATTGGATCAATGTGTTAGAAGCAGTCGAAAAAGGAAGCAATCGGGATAACCAAGCGACGCTTAGTTATCCAGGTGAAGCGGTCGCTCAGTCGTTTACTGAAACTTGAAGGAGCAAAACTAACATTCTAAGCAACCGCTTAGAAACATACCAAGTGGCCGCTTAGAACAAAACTGAAGCCGCATTTTCTAATTTTGGCAAAATGGTTTAGTTTGACTATAATTCTTATTTTTGGTAATTTCTATATTTTAGGACTCTTAAATTTCCTATTTTTCGTATTTCTTAGGATTTATTGTTTTAGTATAAATAGATTTTTATTTCATTGTAAACATTAACAACTTTGATATTAAATTAAATTGAAAGACTTTGCTTTCTCATTTGTTTTTCCATAAACAATTTTATCGAACTTATCAAAGATGAATAATCTTTGTGGCGTTCAAATATCATACGAGAGTTCTTCATTGTGAAATCAAGGGGTTCAACGCATCTTGTTATCGTTGGATTTTTTGGTTCACTTCGTTAGGTTTAAGTCCAAAACTGGGTTTATGGGCGTTCTTGGGTTCCGCATCAATCTAGTTGTGGGTTTCGTAGTCACCGTTGCTACGGTTCGCATCACCGATTCTCCAAATATAGTGAATAGCCTCTCTCGAGTGAAATTGCCCTAATTGATTAAGCATATCCATGATATCTCTATGCCGATTAACACTTAACCAATTGCATTAAATTATTGTGAGAATACTCAAGGGTCACTTAAGGTAGATGTATATCTTTATACACCTAAACAAGCATAGTATACTACACAACTTAGGGCATTAATTATTTTGGTCTAATTAGTGCAACAATTTCTCAATAATTACCCCAACCACTTAAACAAATCATCTAGTGATCAAATAAATGATAGTCAATAAAAAACAATAATTAATACACCATGAACTTGATAAAATAAACATCATTCAATACAAAATAAGATATAAATGGAACTTGGTTAAGCTATTTCATAAATTCCAACACAAAATACTTAGCTCATCATATTAAGATAATAACAAGTGAGAGGTTGTATACAATACATTACAAAGCTTGGAAAATAATGAAAAGAATTCAAAAGTATAGATACAACCCTTTTTAGTGTAGATTTGAATTCTTCCAATGGTTTCTCCAAACTTTCCTTGATGAGAAAGCTTCCAAAATGAGCCAAGATAAAAAGGAAAATAAAATTAGGGAAAAGATAGAGAAAAAAGAAAGAAATCTAGCAAGAAGAGAAGTGAATGAGAGTGTGTGAGATATATCTCATATATATAGGTAAAATAAAAAATATATATAAAATAGATATGATGGGATATTTTTAAGACACAACCAAAATATCAACGAATAAACAACAAGAAAATAATATAAGTTGGTCAAAAACAAAAATGGACGAAATTTAAACCGCTAATCAAATTTTAACTCTATGCGGCCGCATGGTTCAAGTCTATGCGGCCACATAGAAGAACCAAAATAATAATTTGACATCTCTAGCCAATGCATGCAGTCACATGGTTGAAAGATATTTGGTCGCATGGCTCAAGCCAAAAATAGATATTGCAGCTTAGTCCTTCCATATTTGCACGCCAGGTCCTTCATCTTTAATCTCGTATAATTTAGTCCTCAGTTTTGATCTTCATTACATTTAAGCCCTTAATAAATTGCACTTCAAGTCTTTCAACTTTTTGACTTGTGCACCTTAGTCCCCCGTCTTCACAAATTTGTACGTTTTAAATCATTTTTGAATCTTTTTAGCTTCGTTTTCCTTCTTGTCAGGGTTTTAGCCTACACAAGTAGTCATTACACAATTATGTATAGAAATCTACTCAATTTCATCAATAATAAATTCTCAAATAGTGCAAAATAAGTGTGTAAAAACACACTTATCAAGTAATAATATACATGATTTCTAAAAGTACTTTTTTTTTTTCAAATATAGTAGAAATTTCAATGTAGATAATATAGTTATTGTTCAAATGCTCAAAAGATACCCAAAATAGGTGAAGAATAGAATAAATAACAAGATTTTAGGGTAACAAGCATAAAAATGTGAGAACATAGGCGATGCAATTTTGGAGATGAATTGAGGAATTTGATTGCATTGATAGGGGTGTTAGGGTCTTTTCCAATGGTGAGGGTGTTTTGGATATTTGATATTATTTGTTTATTGTATTTTATAATTGAAGGCATTTGACCAACAAACATTGCAAGAATGTTATTTAACCAAATATATTGTTATATTGCATTATTTAAAAACTCTCCCTAATAAAATTAAGAGTAATAGAATAAGAAAGGAACAAAAACCATAGAGTTAGAATTCAAGTTTGTATTTCATTATAATAATTACCCTCATAAATATGGTTTCAATGGAAGTTATAATCTAAATAAAATATACACTTTTAAAGCAGACTTATCTAAAAATTTTGAAAAGACTAAATATTTATCAATAATTATCTCATAATTTTATAACACTCATCATTTGATGACTATTTGTATAATAAGTGCCTCGTTAAAAATCATGTTTGTTAGAAATTTAGTGAGACGAAAAATTTCAAATAAAGAGAAAAAGTGTTTCGCCTCGCCAACAAGGCTCAAATTACTGTCTACATGGCATCCAAGATAGAATCCTGTTAGAAGCCAAGTCTTGAAAAGTACACCATTCTGGTCAAATTTGGCCAAAGCCATCGGGAGTTCCGAAGTCGGCCCATGAGAAGAAGCACTACTATCTAAGGTCCACATATAACGAGTTGAACATACTATCCAATGCCATTTTACCAAAGCTCCTTGGCCTCTAAAGGTTTCAGTTAAAAAACGGTTCCCAAGAAGATCTTTTGCATAAGGATACGGTGAAAATGACTAATGTAATAGCCTGTAGCCCAAACAAATCAAATCTTGTTAGGTTAATGATCGAAGATGTTGACACAGACTATAGGGCAACTCTTATTTCTTTAGATACTCAAGTGCATCCTAGCGAAAGTGGATGAGATGATGTTTGTGATGGGATGGCCTAGTAGGTCGGATAAAGCCACGTGTGCTTCATGCAACGATCATGGCTCCAATTGTAATACTATAAATACTTTTTTCTTGTAACATTTGAGGGTAAAGTGACTCTCGATATCATAATATACACAACCATCATTCCTAATCCAGAGTTTATATTTTTCAGTTTGTTTCTATGTATGCAAAATATGTCTTTCTATAACATTGTTTTCATGTTCGATTAACCTCGGTACTCGAACATCTTATTGGCTTGTACCTCAAAGAACGATCTCTTTTACGAGTGACAACACGTGGGCACAAATGGGGCCCAAGTTTTGTTGGCTCATTTTTAGGGGTCAATAGATTGGCGTCGTCTATGGGAAATGAAAGTTTAACCACGAATATCCATTTGAAAAAGTTTACCTAAGAGCTGTGTGGGTTTTTATCCTTTGAAGTAAATGATTTGTTCTTGAAAGAGAGCAAGTGGATGTCCCAACAAGAGAATACTACCTTTAGTGTCAAGCTATTCGGGAAGAAAGCATGGTGAGTCATGAAAACGAAGACACGGCCCCAAGAAGGGCAAGGAAAAACCTTGAAAAATGGGGGTCCTCTCATGTTGCCTATGCAGATCACCATCGACCTCATCACCATCAAAGATGAAGTGGAATGAGGGTAGTCACCCAGCTCACCAAAGAGATGGAAACTATGGCTGCTAAGATGATGACTATCACCCAGCAGAACATTGTCGTGCAGGAGCTATTTAGGCCAATGCACGATTAAGGGGACAACTAGTCCCTCCTTATGCGCCTCACGGAGGCTATTACTCATGTCACGCATTTTATGTAGCGTGAAATTGCCGCAAGTTTACAGTATCAAGTTTTGTAATATAGTAATGGAGTTAAGAGTGTCAAACCCACAGGGATTGTAATTTAATTCTACTAAGTACTATAATTATGTAACTTTTATTTTATCTAGACAATTGATGGTTGAATGATTGTTTCAAATTAAATTTGTGTGATTGGTTGTGACAAACGTGATAAATGCAAAGTATCAAGATGAGAAGGTCTAGGGGAATGATTTCACCTTACTCTCAATTATGAATCGATGACTTCCAATTATTCTAATTAATTTTTCCATATTTAAAGACAAGAATCATAATCTAATTCTCTCCCCTCTCTCGAATGCCGGCTAGAATTTAAATCTAAGTTTCAATTCCAATATCTCTATTCCGAATTAAAACCTAGAATTTAAAAGTTCCGATTCTTTTATGAAGTAAGCCTCATAAATTCTACACTTTCTCTCGAAACCCATAAAATCTACGTCGTGTCAATCCTATGATCGCGCCTAAATTTTCCTCTCTCGAGTGTCGAAATTGACTAGCATCTAATCATTCAATTAGTGACCAATTAATTGAAAGCATTATAATGATGACATAATTAAATATAAACGGGAAAATCAAATAGAAATAATTAATAAATCATCAATCCATAATTTCAAGTTTGGTTAGATCAACCCTAGATAAACTATTTAGTTCATGAATAAATTCACAAGGTTTTAACAATTTATAATGGAAGACATAAAAGATAAAGGAAGAAAAACTCTTTTGAAGGATCCCCCTTGATGCTCTCTTGCTTTCTATCTTGATTTCTTCAATTCTTGGTGTATGTCCCCTTCAATTTGTCTCCAGCAGTATAGATTTCTTCTTCACATTTTTCTAATATTTTCACGTGTATTCTGGCTGCCCAATCCCCCGATTTAGGTCTTGTTGCTGGTATTTATGTTGTTGTCGAGTTTGGGAAGAAGTGGGGACGAGTTGGGCCGAGAAAAGAGCCCAAAAACTTGAAAAATAATTTTTCCGCACAGGCGCTGTCGTTGCTGCATGTTTTAGAACGGCGCCCGGTTCGGGAAAAAAAGGCAGAATGCGCTTCCTTCAATATTCTTATTATAACTTTCTTGTCCATTGTCCGATTGAAATAATTCAAGATGCGTTGGAAAGATAACTCAAAGGTCTACAACTTTCATTCAGATATTCTTTTCCAATTCGATCGTGTGATATGTCAAAAATGGGTCTCAATATGAGACTAAAAATCCGGGGTAAAACGTTTTCGGTTGAAAATTGATGTGTGATCAAACTGTCTATACTTCATCCCTTTGACATCTTTCTTTATCCAATTGAATCCTAGCACTCTCGGATCTTCATCTTGAGGTTCAAAACAACTTTTGAGTATTTACACTTTAGTCCCTGAACTTTGGATCTCTTATAATTTAGCTATTTTTCTCCAAATTTGCCAACTTTTTCTATTTCTTTCAATTTTATCAACCTATACCACAACATCAAAACACACATTAAAACATACTAAAACCCTCTCAAGGGTAACAAAATAATAAATTAAGTGACATAAATATCATGAGTGTGGAGCACTCATCAACTCACCTTAAGGAAGACCGGTTTCTCCTTTTACACCCTCAGATCAAAGGGCGAACCACCAACAATATTCTAGAGAAGATGCTCCCAAGAAAGGGAAGTAGGAATGGACGCATCTTCAAATTATGATTCTGAGCGACCTACCGAGGCCACATTCAATGAGGAAAATAATTTTCCTTCCGAATATGAACCGAAAAACATGCCTTAGAGGTCATCGATTTTCTATGACCGGCTAAGCCATAGGAGGCCTAGAAATAGGTCAGCTCAACAGCCTTAGGTGCCTAGATAGGTCGGCCCAGCCTCCAGTGCCTAGTAATAGGCATCAGCAACTGTCTTCTTTTGTGAAGCTGTATGAGAATGAACATAACCATACCAGAAGAGGAATGAACAAGCAAGAAATCGGGTATGACCATCTCAATTGCCTCCCAGGCATCAAGTCGAGGAGGATAATGATTCAGATGAACTTCAAAAGTCCTGCGATCTGAACGATGATGATGAGAATCTAGTTTTCTCCCAGAATCTAAGAATCACCTTGATCTCAAATCATTTTATACCACCAAAGCTTGCCAAGTATGACGGAAGAGACGACCCGGTCAAGCACTTCAAAAGTTACATGACCCACTTATGCCTAAAAAGCTCCTCCTCCACAGTAAATTGTAGAACTTTCATTTAACCTTGAGTAGGGTAGTATAAGTCTGGTATAGTAGGCTTGAGCAGGGAAGTGTCGGAAGCTGACCGGATTTCAAAAGAGCTTTCCTAAAACGCTTTGCGACTAACGAAGAAAATGGTCATATGCAACGCCTCCAAGATATGAGGCAACAACTGAGAAAGTTGTTGAAGAACTTTTTGTCTCGTTTTTACAGACAAAATGACTTATTGTTTACAAGTCACCGATAGGAAAGCACTGTCTACCTTAATAAGAGGGCATTCTATGTGATAAGTTTGCTTTTACACACTTATTTAATACTTAAATAAGTTTAAATATTGATTAAATGAGCGAATTTCTACTCACAATTATGTAATTATGATTTTTTTAGATCAAATCCCCAAAAGGTAGGAGAACAAGGTAAAATGGATGAAAATGACTAAAATCGTACAAAATTGGTGAAGTTGGGGACCAAAGCATACAAGTAAAAAAGTGGAGGATTTTAGATGAAATTTATGGAGGAAACATTTGATATAAAAGTCAAAATCTAAGTACCAAATTGTACAAGATCAAAGTTGAGGGACCTGATGTGCAATTATCTTAGGGGCTTAGCTGCAAAATGACTTAAAAATCATTTTTTGTTAGCTAACTACATAGGCTGGGCGCTGCAGCGTCATTTTCAATTAAAAATTGGTTTGGGACATTTTTGTCAACTTTTCATACTTAGGGACCAAGGTTGTAAATTTTCTAGGTTTTAATATAAAAACCAAAATCTGGGTCTTCCTGATTCCCATATTTGCTTCTTCTCCGCTGACCAGTTTCTCTCTGCTTCTTCTTTCCCTTTTCCTTTTCCTTTTCCTTTTTCTTTTTCTTTTTCTTTTTCATTTCCTTTCTTTTTCTTTTCATTTACTTGTAATTTTGGGAGAGCAAATCAAGAGCACAATAAGGAGAACATCAAGAAAAAGTGGAGAAATAGTTGGAGAAAATCATAGCCAATCTAAAAAAAAAAAAAAAATGATTTTATCTATACTTTGTATTTTCTCAATTATTTTGCCGTTTTTACAATTTATTGGATGAATATTTTCATTTGTTATCATATATATAAAATAGGCTAGTTATCTGTGTTGGGATTTGTGGTAATAGTTTACCTAACTTATAATTAATTTTGATATTTGCTCTTTGATATTAAGTTACTTATTCTCATGTGTTTTTACTATTGTATTTATTGCATTTTCATTTATGTGATCAATGAATGAATGTGTTTAGAGATTTATACATCGTTAGAGTGAAGATTGTGCATTTTAGACCAAATAGTAGAAACCCTAGGTTTGTGTAGTGGATAGAGATATACCTCTAGCCCTAGGTGATCCATTGAACTATTTTCACGAAACTTGAATGCAATTGTTTAGTTTTAATCGATGTAGAGATATAGTAGGTTAAACTAATTAATTAAGATTAATTTCGCTCGAGAGGTAATTAACTAAAATTGAAAGATCGGGTATAACATCATAAATGAGTGATTTGTTAATTGACTAGTAGAAAAATTAATTGGGCGACGGTTAAACGAAACCATGAATTCCAACAACGTTTTCCTCCAAAATTTTCAAGAGTTTACGTTTTCTTATTTTGTAGATTTTTAGTTAATTTTTCTTATTTTCTAAAATCAAATTTTATTGTGTGTTTGTTTCTTTTCGTTGTTAAAATTAAATTGATTAGAGTCGAGTAATCGAAAGTATACATTCCTCGAGGGATCAAAAATTCGAACTTTAAAAGTCCACTTTATTACTTGAACGCGACCCGTGCACTTTTGGTTTGCACTTAATTAGTAAACACTATGAATTCTCTCATTTGGAGAAATGTGCAGAATAAAGATCCACCACTTATGAGGCTTTACTAGAAATAATGAGGCGTGAAATCATCAATGAATGAGAAAATTAACCATTTGACCATCCATAACTCAGGACAAGTATTGGCTACTGCCACACTAAATGCAGTACCCGCTTTGACTTATGAGGAGGTGAACCACAACTCCAATGTGTAGCAAGGAAGACCAATGCAGTGGACATCCCCAAAGCGGAAAAGGTCAAGGATGAAGTGTCGAACCTAGGAACAAGAACAAAACACCCCTCTACTACTTTTATCACCATTTATACAGCCATAACATAGCCGATTGTAGGGATATTGCCCTATACCCCAACAAGGCAATCAATGAGAAAATCAATGACAACAAGGAACGCATCCCCACCTAGCAGGCACGCCCACCTAGGCAGGAGGAAGCGAGACCACCAATCGGGATGACGTCCCCCAAATGCTTGTGATGGAGAAAGGCCTAGAGAGGGTCAAAGGCAAAGAAGGAACCCCTCGACTAATGCGGACAGTGAGCCTATTCGAGAGATAGACACAATTTTTGGAGGTCCCTTGAGCAATTTGATCAACATGATCGAAATCAAAATAAAACATGAATAGAATGTAATTCGAGCCCATTGACTTCACAATGTGTCCTTAAGATGAAATCGTTCTCTTCTATAGTGCTTAAAGACAGTAAGCAATTGACACTCAGAAGAACAATCTTTATCTCTTATGGAAGTAGCATAACAATCATTAAGAGTTCCAATGAACTCAATGTAATGTTTTTTTGTACTCGAAAGATAGTATTACAATTAGAGAGAAGTGATATTCAAAGCACGAAAGTTTACAATGAAAATTGTTAATTTTTCTAGTAGAAATGTAAACTCTTTATGGATTTATTTGTAGCCATTAGAATAGTCTACAAGCATTTTGCAGAACAGTAGTGACTATTCAAACAACCCTTCAAAATGAACAAAGATATCTATTCAGATTGAAACAATACGTCTGTTACAATCGATTAATAAATGCCAGGTACGACGATCACAAATGTCCACATACGGCCACAGATGTCTATTACACAATCCATAAAATGTTCACAATAACAAACAGCAGTTGGATCTCAAAAGACCTTTAGTAATTTCACTAAGTAATCAAGAATTTGATTAATTATAACTTGGTCCAAAAGTTTAAATAAATTTTATCCAAAAAAAGAAATCCAAGACAAGCACTAACACCCGACCCGGAATGGACTTATGCCCGTGCGCATACATTTGAGCCAACCAGCGAAACGACGATTGCAACGCGCACACTTGTAGACTTTGGATTGAACCTCATAAGATATGGGTTCTTGCCCTATAAAAAACTAGTGTCACCCCTTCGGTTCAAACCCAATTGTCAAATTACCACTATATGAACCAAATAATTTATTCTAAGGTAGTCTATGTAGGACAAGAGTTTAGCAATTTCAATCAATTTCTCACTTATTTAAATTTTTAAGTGGATAACTTTGAAATCAAATATTTTATTATATTCTATATTATTTTCAATAAATAAACATATAATGTTAATCAACTTTGGAGTAGAACATGAATACGCTTGATCCCGTTAATTTTGGAGTACGAATCCCAATGAAATTTGAGCTAACAGTTGTTCTATTTCACTAAAACATTAAACCATTTACAACATTGTCTTATGTAAAGAATGTATATCTACTTTCCCCCATGACACATCTTCAAGTGGTAAAATGGAAATGTGGAGAAATCTAACTTTGCTTGAGGCTGTCACGTCAAGAGTTCGAATCCTGAAATATGGATTTGACTCTTGGGTAAGTGCAAGTGTATAAGCAGTCTTCCACCATGTACCCTTGAATGCATAACCTACGATTTACTTCCTTCACCAAGGCTCAGAGCAGATTGGGGCGCCAGTAATGGGACGTAATCCTATAAAATAAAAAAAAATAAAAAATCTTTAAATAGGCTTTCAATGTCACAACCCTAGTGGCTGTCTAGAATTCAATTTTTTTTTTTTTTTTTTTTAAATATTAATAGGCGTGACACTTCTTTAAACAAGCTTTCAGTGTCACGACCACCGGGGCTATGTAGAATTCAAATATTTACTTTTTATTTTTATAATATTAACAGGCTCATTCATACTAATAGATCCGAAACAGATTTTACATTTATCGGCCCATGAACCGACCCACTTGAACTACGAGCCGATTCACGAGTTACTTTTACCAAGCAGCCCAAACGGGCCATGATAGGCCCATCCCATTTGACACAACTAGATGAAAGGGAAAAATTCACATATAATCAAGCAACTAAAAATAATTCAGTAAATAGTACATGTTAACTTATTTATTATGAATACGAGACATTAAGCCTTTGTTTGGAGAGAGACTTGGATATGATGGCCATACCGTCCTACATGGTGTGACCATCTAATGAGGAGCCGCCACTTTACTGGATGGTTCAGCCTCACCTAATGAGATAAGGCCACATCGAGATTCGAGTTTTTTCTTGAAAACCTTAAATCCCAAGGTGGCCTCACCTGGGGTGAGGCTGGACTATCCAATGAGGTGGCCTCTCATTTGATGGCCGCACCATGTAGTATGGTATGATCGTCTTACCCAAATGTTTTTCCATTGTTTGATCCTCATTATTTTCAAACGGGATCGTTTCTTATACTTATAAATTTGATACATTTATTTGATAAATAATTTTGACTTTTAATTTAAATCAATTTATCGTTCAATATGTAGTTCACTAAGATCATTTGAGAATTTGTTATAAGATATTGAGCATTAAATTGATTTAAATTAAATGTCACAATTATTTGTCAAATAAATATGTCAAATTTATGAGTGGGAGGAATGATTCCGATTTTTAAACTACATTTTTCTCTCTTTTCTTTTCAATCACACATTCTTTAATAAAATAATATTACACTTAAATTCAAAAACTTTTTCTTAATTTTTAACCACATCTTCCATGTCAATTTACTATTTCAAATGCATGTTTACGATAAAACAGGGCTCAATAAAAGTAGATATGAAATTACTCCTATTGTTTGGTAACTAATAATACACTTTCCGTTAAATACAATTCCTCAACATTCACTCATTTGGAAATTTCAAAATACAACCCTCATCCAATTCTTTTATTTTCAATTGCGTTTTAATAACAAAATACATATAAGTATTTTTCCATTTTGTTCTTCGTTGCTAAATATTTGTTCATATATGATTAGTTTATAATATAAATATGAATCAAGTTAATAATATACGTACGTAGTGGATTTTGAAGAATTATATTGCTTAAAATCAATATAATTCAACTACCATATCCACAGTTGTTAAATTATTTGTAGTGTGACATTGTAAATGGAGAACATGAATCCTATACGATTTCCAACTTTGAACATAATGTATGTATGACACATTGCTTGGGAAAATAAGATTTCATTCGAAAACCTGTCAAAATGTATATTTCACTACATCTTCTAATTCGGAAACAAGATTAATTTGAGTATCTATCAATTCAAAACAAATGTGCAACGTTCTATGATGGATTGAAACAATTGATTATGGTATATTTGAGATTTTGAATATAATTTAGGCAGTCCATGTGATTTCCACTAGATGGTATGGCGTTTCTATTTCAACGGGCAATTAAGGCAGTGCTGATGCATAAGAAATGTAAAAATAATGTTCTAAAAAGCGCAAGGAAAATCAAGCTTTAAGCTTTTATGAATTTTTTGGTCACATACTACATAGAAAATTTGTAGCATAGGCCGTGAATCATTATTCTATAATAGCAAGGTATGCATGTGATTTACTCCTTCACCATTAGTCCACCGAGTATAAGTTAATTTTAAATCATATGCTGGTTGTCCAAGTACAAGGGTGAAGGGCCTCGTTAATCTTTACTAGCAGAGTTTGCAGTACTTGTTTTGCATATGCGGATCCTTGATTTCAATGCCACACGTGAATTACAGGTTTCGTCCCTTCTTAATAAGCCTGGTTTCAGTGCCCCACATACAAGGAAGGAACAGGTTCTGTCTCCCCTCAACAAGTCAGTACAGCATGTAAGATCTTTGTATACAACGTAAGAAAAATGATCTACTAAGCACCATGCTAAACAACAATGACATGGCATTTTGTTAAGGATATGATGAAGAATAGAAACATACTAAACTTCAGTTGTACACGCACATGGGTGTCGGGATGGTGGGGAGAAACGCAAGCTTCTTATGATATAATCACTCTATAATCATAATATTTTGCAGTTAACCAAATATGCATGCCTACATACTTCTCAAAGAAGCCCTAAAAGTTACATTACTCCAAAGAAGCTACTTTGGAGCTTAGCCAAACTTGCTCAAAATAACGTATAACGTAAACGGGCTGACTAGTATGGCATTTCAACGTACCATTTCATGAATGCCGTCACCACCCGATGTTATGATCATTGTCTTGTAAGCATTTGCATTCTCTGGCCTTCCAAGTGAGATGAAAGTCTGGCACACTTCTTTCTCGTCTCCTCTAATTCATTCTCCAATTCCTCCACCTGTATTTCAGTCTAAATACATTAATAATTTTAATCTGTAATCATAAGACGTACGTATCAACGTATATATGAATATATGCATGAGTATTTCTACCACAATATGTAATGATCAAATCATAGACTGCGCGTGCTAGTAACTAAAACAAAAAATTCAATACCGTTTTTTTCAATTCAACTTCTTTCTGCATGTGTTCCTGACACCTGCGGAAAAGGATTCAGAGTCAATTCATTGGTAGCCATAAAACTATAATTAAACAAATGAAGGACACAAAAAAACAAAAAAAATAAAAAAAAAATCGAACTTTGATGGCATCAAAGATGTTCTGTTTAGAACATCATCACTGGGATAACAAACAATTTGAAATAACTAAGCCGACCTCCAGAAACAGTATTCTTACACAGGTGTACATTCATGCATGGAAACATATTATATACTATCTGCAACAGTTGGTTATGGTCACGTGCCCCTTCCTACACGCCACCTCTAAAGTTAACAAACGAAGTTCAATATTTTTGTTTCTTCAGGTGGTATTAGATTATAACTGATATAAGCATATACTATTTACCTATTGAACAGCTGGATGTTCTCTTCAGATATCTGATCAATTGATCTAGAATTTAAACCATCTAGAGATGCTTCTCTGAAATACCCCTGCAACCAGTGCCAGTTAACCAGAGTAAGCAACAAAAACAATCTCATTTGTCTAGATTAAAAGTTATGCTTGGGCACAAGTTGCACTTAAAAATGGGCATACAACGTTCAAACATCAAGGAATTCAACAAATTTCACTCCTCAACAACAATACATGCTTGAAAGAGAACATCTTCACAAGGCATCAGGCACAAAAATTCAGCCAGTTAAGGAAGAAAATGTCAACTTACAGCTACAGGCCCAGTAATATTAGGCAATTTGCCACTGACACTAGTTCTGGTGCTTCGAGTTTGTTGACCAGGCAACTGATGCTGCAGATCATCGGCAAGATCAATTACAGGTTGAACTGGATGTATGTGACTATCAGTTGCAGACTGCTTTTGCATCCTAGATCCATCTCGAGGTTGCACAATATATTGTTTTTGCAGATTACTCTTTTTCATGCCATCAGGCTGGTGTCCTATCAAGTGACAGTGACCTTTCCTGCATCATCCATTATATACTTGATTTTTCACTTTTTGGAGGAACTTAAATAACATTGGACTGCATGAAATCCTATTGTGAAAAGAAACTAGTTCAATTAAGTGGAAATGTAGATGGAGACACACACACACAGAGATGAAAAAATTTGTCTATGAATAGGTAATACCAATGCTGAAAGTCGTCCATTATAAGGATCATTCACCATGGTGTCATATTGGTTTACTAGAGAACGATTTCATTTTATTCTTCCTACAGCAACTGCTATTAAAAGCTGAGAGATGCACCAAAATGGCATATCTTATTCGATTATATTAACCAACTAGATCAGTTTCAGATACCTTACACAAGGGAATTCAAGCAATATTGTGGAAGGGAAATGAGGCAGGAAATAAAATTCGTTAAAAGACAAATACAACACAAAACATTGCCTTTCCCAATAAATTTGTGGTTGGCTACATAAATGCTTTTTTGCCAGTCCAGTTCATCAATACGTCTATTGTATGGTCCAAAAGTAACTAAATCCTAACAATCACAACTGCCATGTTAATTTTGGTCCACTCTTCTCTCTTCTAACTTATTTTCCTTTGATAGGATCAATCTTATGAAAGAAAGCCTCTTTAAGTTTCGCTTCCTAATTACCTAAGTATTTTTCTGTAAACATATCCTCAACCTTGCCACCTCCACTTCTTGATATATTCTCATTTCTTATGTTCACATATCCATCATAACATCCTCAATTCCATTATGTTCATCTTAAGATTTTTATCCTTTAACAACCATTCCAACATTCAATACCATAAAGCCTAGTAGGTCTAATAACTGTCAAAGGTCCGTTCAAGGTCTAATAATTGTTTTATAGAAACTGACTTTTTCCTCCTTACGAGGATATCCTCCTACCACATAAAATTCCTGCAAAACTTATCTATTTCATCCACCCTAGTCTTATCATTACATTACATCTTCATCAATTTCTCATTCCTTGTTAATAATCGCATATAAATACTCAAATCAATCCTGTATGGTAACTCCACTATTATTCCCATTCCAACTATTACTAGGCTTACGCCAAATCAATAAAAACTATATGAACATCTTGTTTCCTTTCTTCATGCATTTGTAGTCAATCTCCTAAGCAGGTAAATTGCTTCCATAGTAAATTGTCCAGGCACTATGCAAAACTGAGTTTCTGATACCTTTAGAGTTTCACATTAATCTATGCTCAATTGCCCTTTCCCATAATTCTACAGAGATGGTTAATGAGTCTAATACCTTTGTAGTTTGTACAATCTCAAATTTCTACTCAATCACCGATGATACACCGACAAGGAGAAGGACACGGACACGTCGATACGTAATTTTTCAAAAAAGTATTAACAGGACACACAGTTGGCAGTTGACATGTTGATTAAATTATTTAAAAAATTTCATTTATATAGTATAAATTTAATTTTTTACTAATTATTAATTTTTCTTGTTGAAATCTTTTAAATGTGAGTACCTATTTGTTATTTAATAATAACTTTGAGCTAAAAATATATAATATTAATAGAAAGAAAAATGACTATGGTAGAATGTCTAATGAGTGTCGGTATCTGACACCAGTCCGACAGGTGTTAGACACGGACATACTACTCTAGTTAAAGTGTCCATGCTACATAGTCAATCACCCTTTTGGTTTTAATTTAACTGCTTCATAGTTTTCAAAAGCTTCCACACTTTGTGTTTTTGTAAGATTATGTAGCATTCTCTTTTAGTCTTGATTGTCATTTAAACCATGTTCCACTCCAAATTTCTTTATTAGCCCCATTTTACCCCTAGATTCTCTAAAACCACATTCCCTAGGTTTCTAATGTAACTAATCATCTTATTCCACATCATGTTACTATGTCTGTCTCCAGGTTCCACCATCTTGTTATACGACTTCAAACATCTTTGCCTCAATGGTTATTCTTTTCCGTTTCTTAACAACGCCAAGCATCACCAACCTATCGTTTTCATCTCTAACAAGGACCAATCACCTACCTATAAAGACGGAATCTATTTCTCTAAATCTCTGCAAGTTTTAAAAGTTATATAAGTTGGGTCTCTTTATCGATGCATGTATTCGCTAACACCAAATGATAAGCAATCCGATGTCCAAAATTGTATTACCATCTTCATGTTGATCTCCTGAGCCAAAAATTACCATGAACCCTTTCATATCTTGAGTTACTTTACCATATGACTGTTTAAACCACCCACAACAAATATATAATTAACTAAGGGTTGCCTGAATAAATTTATCGATGTCATCCCAAAACTATTGTAGTCCAATCCTATCCATATGCACTAATAACAGTAATAAACTCTGCTCTTAAAGGTAGTATAACCAAAATTATCCTATCCCCAATCCATTTAACTTGTAAAGTATGACTTCAATTTATAAACCAGCTTCAACAATTATACTAACTCCAACTTATTATTCTCCTTGCCCATATCTGAAAGTTTATATCCTGTGTTCCCTATCTCCCCCCCTCAATTGACCTGTCTATTAGATCACAGGACCCTTGGTATTCAACCCCTCGTGGCGTCTAAGCGTTGAGTTGCTTATGGGGTACGCCAACTAAGCCTAGCTGACTTTTCACAACTACCGAGATCAGATACAACACATCACTAGTAGGGATACCCCAACAAATTTTATAAGTTTATTTATGTCGTAAGATGTGACAATCGGTTGTGAACCAACAACCCTCCTTTATCCAGCTTCGAACTGGCTATTAGAAAAAGGACACAATAGAAATTATTTGCCAACTCAACAAAACTAACCTGAGTTTCAACTTAATAGAGATCATGCAAAATAATGATACTGCTGATTAAATTTAAAAATAAAAAGCAAATAACTGAATAAGTAAAGAAATAATACCAATATTCCATAACCATTTGTTTCAACCTCATCTCCAGCTTGGAAAAAATAGATGACCTCTCAAAATCCTGTTTGTCATGTGCTGGTTCTATGAAATTTGCTTCCAGTACTCCTGAATAAAATAGATTAGTTAGTTTCTGAGAACAAGAAGTAGAAAAGTAGCCTGAACAAAAGAATAGTATATCATTAAGCATTACCAACAACACCATGTCCTTTACAAGAACCATCCCCAGTGACTTTCCAGTAGGGCTGTTGGAACACATCATTTTAAACATTAATGTAACTTGAGATAGAATCCTCATCATTTAAATGTGAAACTTCAGTATGCATTCATTAATTATTTCCATTTCAGACCACGTTTTTGCTGTAGGCCATTTTGATTACCTCAAATTATTAAAATCCAGCTGTTTAAACTTTCTTTCAAAGAATTATTCAGATATACCTCATATTCAACCACTGTCACAAAATTATATATATGCATGAAGGCTGGCAAAATAATATAGTAAAACCTCTCATCAGCCGTAATTAGAGAGATTATTAGGGAAATGAAACTACACCAACGGATTTTTTACGTATTAGTAAGCGTACCCTGATGAGACGATTTTTATGGTACACGTTGAATCCACAAACTTGAAGCGCAGGTGCTTCTTTAATAAAGCCAATGGTTGTTTCCACCACCATCACCTACCACGGAAGGAAAAAAATTAGAGTACTAAACATTGATAAAAATAACCAATCAACCAACACTTATCCAAAGTCATCCTTCCAAGATCCACCCCAATCCGCATACCCAAACATAATTGACCACCATCACAGCAAATACCAATTCCAGCAACACAATAAATATCAACTTCCACTAACAATAGAATGTTGAAATTTCATCATCCATAACATATCATGTGAGAACACTCAATCAAAATGAGATCTACCTAATTGAATTTTTTTCAAATTCTATAGAAAATCGTATCAAACGGATCATAAAACTATTGCAAATCATACCTCTTTTGATGACACACCAACAGTGGGCCTGTATGTGATTGCTTTTGAGTATTTCAAGTCATCCGCAATATATAACTGCTGAACAGGCTTCCCTCTTAAAATAATTCGGAAGTTTGTAAATTTTCTGAGATAGAGTATTGACGCATATGCCTGAAAAGAGACATCTATTGCAATTTATATTCATTAAGAGAAACTTATGAAAATATCTTAAAGTGATGGTTTAAAAAAGCAACCGGTCTATGTTGGACACATACACTTGTCCGTCAAACTTAAAGCTTGTTTGGAAAAGATTTATCCAAAAGCTTATTTCCTCAAAATCATTTTCAACCACACATTCTATTGGACCCATAACTTTTCCTCACCTTTTAACCACACATTCTTCAGGAAAAAAATATATTTTTCACTTGAAAATTTTATCCCAAACAAACCTGTAGTCACTTGTCCAACACCTTTAGGCTGGGACAAAAATTAGAAGTTTTTAGTTCACATAATTCATGGGATTTACCTTGTTGTGTGTTGGACAGCTGTTGAACTTAAACACGTATCCGAAAATATAGATAGTGAAGATAAATTTCTTATACAACGTAAAATTTAGCTATCTTTTAGAGGAAACAACTTAAATATAAGACAAATGTATCATAACGATTCAGTTTTGCACTTACAGCTATTGCTGCTAAGTGCTAATGGGAAAAATAAATATTTAACCATTTATTTTTGCATATGTTGTTTCTGGCTCTTTGAAAATAAAGGTCATATCCATGTAGAGTTGTATCCATGTCTTGTACCTCAAGTCTGTGTTTCTTAGAAAATAAGACATGAGGAGAAGATAAAGTTTAATGGTCACCCTTAGTGAAAAGCGTATGCGGTAGGAAATATGAGATTGCAGTTCAAGGACCCTCTTCAATGTTTTGGATGGATTTCCCCGATTAGCTTCATCTCTCAACCTAATATCCTACATCAAAAGGAAATCAGATTTACTTTATTAATAAACAAAAGTCAAAGAATGCCACAAATGTTTCCAACATATCATCAGTAACAAATAACCATAGTTACTTGAAACCAAGAACCAACAATGTGAAATATGAATAGCTGCAAATAAACTATATAGTAGCCAACAGAAAATATCATATGTGATATAGCCTCCTTTTGGCAAAATATTATAAATCATATTTAAATGGTCAAACTTCATCTTGAACCACACATTCCAATGTCCACAAGTAGTATCCACTTATCCATCACTCATTTCTATAAATTTGTAAATTAAAACAATTATAAATTCTTCCCAAATGAAGGCATAAATGTTTAGAAAGACTTCAAAAGAAGTGTCAGTCATTAAAACCAAATAAAGTACTGCTTCTAACTGAGCCAGAAAGCCTATATGAGCAGTCCTTTTTAATGTTTAAGAAAAGGATGCTGTAGTTACTAGATGACAAAACAAAGTGGCACTTCACATAAATACTAATATACACATGCTCGATAATGAAATAAAGTGCCACAAACTACTGCATGTTCAATGTCAAAAACACACAAAAAAGGGGAAAATAAAACAGTTATTTATTACCGATACATGTGCGTAAAATGATGATTTTCAAAGACAAATGATTTCAAACCAAGCCTCATCCTCGTCTTGGATTCCTAATAAGCTATTGTTATCAGCATGTGATATGGTGTGAACTATCTTTTCAATTATTCCCAACCCACACGCCCCTTTCTTTTGGTTGGATAGGACGATGAGCTATCAATGCTGAAATTCTTGTAGGTAATGTATAAAGAAAGTAGCACCAGAAGTTGTGTGGACAAGCCTGTACTTTGGAGACAAAAGCTGAAAACCAATATGGACTTGTTTGTTTTACGTGCCATGGTATATTTTAATAGTGGTCCCCCTCCAACAAGTCGTCTGGTTGTACTTCCAAATCTTTTGAAATCCCGAAAATATGGTGAAAATTATACCTACCTTAATTAACATTGTATATTTACACAAATTATAATTAGGAGATTAATTGTATGAGATTCTTTAGCAAATTTTAGGAAATTTGTTGATTTGTACCGAGATTCAACTTAATGTCAAGGGTTCAAATCCTCATGACGCGATAGAAATCCGTGTAAGATAGACTCACGCTCTCACATAGCGGATAGTACGTAAGTTAACGACTTGGGCACAAAGGCCGGGTCGTTACAAAAAAAGTACATAGTACCAACTACCAAATAATATAAAAAAATAAAATAAAGAAGTTTAAATTTTCTTCTAGTATACTAATTTAATTTAAGATATATCAAGCATAAGATTATATTGGATAGAAGACAAATACCATTTTTGTTCAGCAATACAAAAATTATATATATATATATATATATATAATCTAGCAAGTAGCTATCTTACAACTTGAACTAAACCTCATTCTTTTCTTCAGTATCTAGGGATGAGGTACTTAATACAGCTCCTAGCGAGGTTATGCTGCTATGGCACTTACTACAAATTGGGCTCTACAGCCCTTGCTCCGACTCCAACCCTTTCTCCTACTTGCTCCTCTAACTCTAGCAGCTCTAGGAGGCAGCACTTCAGTACTTCTTGGCTCGAGTCACTAAAGAATATTTCTTTAATATATATATATATATAACAAGAATGATCTACTGAGTATCGATGCTCATCTTTTGTTAAGTACTGGTAACGTGTCATATAAATCCATTTGTGAATAAACATGGTGAACCTCAATATTTGAATTAAGTTTAAAATCTATCAATGAAATTATATATGTCACGTTATCAGTGCTTTATCAGTGCTTAACATAAGATGAACACCGATACTCAGTAGATCATTTTATATATAGATTAATGTCTGAATAATGCTATTCAACAATAGTGCTACTGTACCCTTGTGTTCTTGTATTGTTCAATAAAGTTAAAGTACACTAGATCTGACATTGTATTTGCAATTAGTATGGTGAGTCTTCATATACATTCTCCAAAGAAAATTCACCTAGAAGCAGTCTACAAGATACTTAGATATCTCAAAGGCTCCTTGGAAAAAAGGACTATTCTTTAAGAAAACTGAAAGGAAAGTGTAGAAGTTCACAGATGTAGATTGAGAAGGTTCCACGGAAGATAGGAGGTCGACTACCGGATACTGCAATTTTGTATGGAAAAATCTGGTAACATAGAGAAGCAAGAAACAAAACATAGTAGTCAAAAGTACCGCTGAAGTAGAGTTTAAAGCGGTGACACAAAGAATATGGGAAGGACTTTGGATGAAGAAAATTCTAAGAGAACTACATGTTACAATGAAATTTCCAATCAAACTATGTTGTGATAACAAAGCTGCCATCACCATCTCTCAATCTAGACCAGCATGATCAAACGAATCATGTAGAAATAGATAGACGAAATCAAAGAGAAGATGGAAGAAGGGATTATTTGCATGACATATGTTCTCATATAGGAACAAACTGCGTATATCTTCACCAAAGGAATGCCTCGACAAAAATTTGATGATTTCATCCACAACTTAGATATGATCAACATTTACAATCTAACTTGAGAGTGAGTGTTGAAATCTCAAAAATATGATGAAGAGTCTACCTACCCTTATTAATATTGTATATTTGGACAAATTATTATTATGAGATTAATTATAAGAGATTCTTTAGTAGATTTTAGAAAGAAAAAAAAATCCATTGACATGCCCAAAAGAAGCGTCAAAATAAATTCCTTACTTAGCTAGAATGTGTCGTTCAAGTAGTAATGTGGTAAGTAAGGATCATTCCCGCAGAGAATTATTTTCAGTTATATCAATTGCAATATAAAAAGTAAAATACGGTAAACATTAAATTGGGGAGGGGAGGTTTGGTTGGTTACACTAAGACGAGCAAAAAAAATGAAAATAACAAAGACTAGATTAAAAGGTAAACAAGGTAATGTGAATGTGATCGAGGGATATTTCTTCACCGCTAGAATGATTTTTTTATCAATGTTCGCAAAAGATTTTCGTTCTCAAGATTAACAATAATTCGAGAATAATCACAAGCTCGATTACCTCAAACTCTCCTTAGATTTTAGTTGAATAAGAGAAGTTGTTACCCAACCCTAATCATTAAACAACCTAGGATAAGATCGCTAGATTTAATTTAATGAAAGCATTAACACAAGAGAGTCGAATTGAATTAAGCGCAAACTCGCAAACTCGAATTTACTGACTTAAGTGATAATCCACCTACATTCAATTGAAAATTCCTCATAATCTATTGAGATGTAGTTGCTACTAGGTTTTGGTAAAAATAACAATTATATACTAAAATTTCCAAAATAGCATATATTGAAAACAGCTCAATCATCTAGTTGACCCGCTAAATAATTAAGAAGAATAATAAACACATTAAGCACAATAAATTAATCACATTAATCAAAAGAACTTTAAAGCACAAATCGATAGAAAATCATTTCTAGGGTTAGAAATAACCCCCAATCACATTCAAGTTTAACTATCCATAAATAAATTCACAAATAGCTAACAAAATACTACAACTAATGGAAGAGAACGAGATTAAGAAAGAGGAAAGCTTATTGAAGAAGAAAGATGAATGAAATCTTCTATATCAATGTGGTCTTCTTCTTCGTCTTTCCCATTTCCACCATTGTTGTAGAGGAAGAACTCCTAGATTTTGGCTCTTTTTGGTTGGCTCCCCCCTTCTTTCTTGCCCTAAAATTGCTCCCAAAATGTTGTATTTATAGTATATAGAGGATAGGAGGCGGTTTGGAGTGAAACATGGGCCCAAAAAGGGTCAAAACGCGTTTTTCTCGTGCAACCGGGCACGGCGCCCAGCAATCTGAAATTTTCTGTTTCTTGAGCGCTATGGTGCCGGGCTTGCTGAAATTTAACCCTATTTTTTGTTTTTGGGTTGGTTTTGCATGGTTTTTCCACCCCTCTTCAAGCCATAATTCCATCAATATTTCTTCATGGTTTAGATCGCCGAATCTTGGAATATTTCATCTTCAATTCTTTTGGCTCAATTCACGCTTAAAAATCTCACTAACTTTCAATCACCTCGGGTTTGAACCTATATAACAAAAATAACAAAATAAGTAGAAACTTACAAAAGAAAACTCACAAAGACTTATATGGTATAAATGAGTGCAAAACCCGCACTTATCATCCATTTTTACCTTCTTTCTCATACTTAGGGGGAGCCGAACTCAAGGCTCGGGCTCGGCTCGAGTAAAACGAATTGGGCATTTTTCAGGCTCGAGCCGAGCAAAAGCTCGCCCAAAAATTTCAAGAGCCGAGCAGACCCCCTTTTTTTCTTGAAATTGAGAGGCAAAAAGGCAGCTGCCTTATTCAAGCTCCCAGAATTTTTTTTGAACCGGCCCGTGACCTTGGTTTTACCGAGCCTCAAGCTAAGACGGCTCGGACTTTTTTTTAGGCCGAGCCACGGGCAGTCTAAGTCGACGAGCCCAATTGCTATCCCTACTTGTACTATAAGAAGGGGATAGTTAGGTTGTAATAATAATAAATACAGAAAGTTTCTTTTGTTATCAAAATCCCTGTAATCCATGGCCAACTACCCAGTGAAAATTTCTATATTTGCAGTAACGTAGTGAACGAGAAAAATCTTGTGTTTCGTTTTAAAAGAATTTTGATAGACCCCCAATTTATTAATTCATATTTGCTACGTCATATTCTAGAATATTCATTAGTCGGTTAGAGGGAACTCTATAAATAAGGGCGGAGGGGAATTAGATAGGCAAGCATGTGAAAATAGGAGAGTCTGAGCCTCTCAAATGCTCTGGATCTGCTATGGTTCTGTATTTCAGTTTAATTCAATAAAATAGCATTTCAATTACAGTTCTTATTTTCCAGAATTTGTGTTCACGGATCCGGTTCCTATCAAATTGGTATCAGAGCAACGATCTTAGGCAATGGCAACAAGTTTTAGCAAAGAAATGGAAGAGAGTTGCAGCACGATATTGAATCAATTGGAAAAGATGATAAGGCAACTGGGACGAGACCGAGCAAAGGATTCGGGATTGGATTCGGTAGGTCGACTAAATATATCACTATTCTACGATGGAAATCCAGATTGGTGGATAGGGAAAGCTGAGGAGATTTTTGCAAGGAATCAATTATCCGAAAGGGAAAAGGTGGAAGCAGCTGTGGCATGTTGGTGCGGTGAAGCTTGGGAGTGGTTTCTATGGGTAGATCGTCATCGACCCATGCAAACTTGGAAGGGATTGAATGTAGCGACCCGAAATTTTAAAAGTACAAATTTTATAACTTAAAGTATGTCGCTACGACAAGCTCGTCAAAGTTTAAAATTCATTTTACGTTCGTCGAGTTGTCTAGCAAAAACAATTAATTTAGGATTTCAAAACGATTTTAATCTCAAAATTTCAATATTCACTTATCGAATTCAATCTCGAACGTTTTTTAAAAGCATCAAATCCTTATCGATTTAAATCCAAATTTTAATGTCCGATATTCGATTTAATGTCCAATTTTCATTTAGCCCAAATTTTATTTTATTTTTTTTAATCCAAAGTTTATCTTTTAATTCAATTTTATTAAATCCTATTAGCCAAAGAATTATTTTTCAGCACAAACTCTAGGACCAATTTATTGCCTCGTTTTTCGTGCCCTACTGTTCATTCACCACCACTGTTTCTCTCGAACTCCACGGCCTCCTCTCCAACACCTCCAAAACCTACAGCAACTTCAACAACCTAGGTAAGGAGATCACCATCTCCATCAATTTCACCTCAATCCAATGTAAGTCACACACACACACGGCTTGTCCCACAGAAACCCGGTTTCCAGCCTTCCCACCGCCACACCAAACTGCAAACTACCAAAACACCACCTCAAACAGCCGCCTTCACGCACCCATTACACCACCATCCCACAATCGAACCACCAACAAACCACCACCACCGCATACCGCACCGCAACCACCCAAAACGGCAGCCCCGTTTTCGCAAAATCGACCCCCCCACTTCATCCACATCAACTCAAAATTTAACCACTAAAAACCTAGAATAAGGAAGCCCAAACACTTACCTCCACCCTAGGCCCCTTCTTGGCCGGATTCTCGCCGAAAACACCCAAGAAAAACCAAACTGTTGGCCTCGGTTTTGACCCAATCGACACCCCAATCAACCCCAGTCGACCCCTCATCCGCCGGCGCCCCCGCGACGGCAACATCTTCGATTTTGACCGGAGTTCGCGCCATTTCCCTCGCCTTTTCTCCTCCCGGCTTCCTCCCTGTGCAATCGCGAATTGAGAGAGAGAGAGAGAGAGAGAGAGAGAGAGAGAGAGAGATGGAGTTTTGTAAATATATTGAATTTTTGATAATTTACTCCTTAAGCCCTAACTTTTAAAAGTCCTTCAATTTAGCCCAAAGTTTTAAATGTTTGTTATTTTAATTTCAAGGTTTTTCAAATTTTGTAATTCAGTCTCTATGTTTTAATAACTTTTAAAATTAGTCCATAAATTCCAAAAGTTCATATTCAGCCCTTCAAATTTTTAAATTCAGTTTTAATACTCTTTCAATTTAGTCACTAAAGGTTTTAAAGTTTTAATTAAACTTAATATCTTAAATTAAATTAATTTTGTTCTTGCTAGACGAGATCGCGGGCAAAGTGTGAAGCACGGTAACATTACAATTGTTCAATTTCCAAGAAAACTTTCAAGACTTCGAGGTGGGGTTTACATTTAAGCAATTGTGGTTATTTGTCCATGTTAATTCTCGATGTGTGATTTTGATTGTGATGTAATGTTTATACATATGAAAATGTTGCCAGGGACCGTAAATAGGTCCGAGATCGAAATTGGGTCCTTGGGAATGCCCATAGTGCAAAAATTTGCTAAGCCTATACCATGTTGTCAGGGACCGTAAATAGGTCCGGGATCGAAATTGGGTCATTGGGAATGCCCTACAGTACATAATTCTATAGTATGTTGTATTAATATTATATTCACCACTTGATTGCATATTTTGACTTAATTTGGACTGATTGCTGTATCTCCACTGAGTATAATTCGTTATACTCACCCCACTATTTTTCCAACCTTTCAGGTTAAGGAGCTTGGCAGGGCAAGGCAACGAGCGGGGCAATTTTAATTTAATAATAGAACATTTGAATTTCAAGTTTTGAAACAAGAAATTTTAAATAGTTGATTTCCATTTTGACACTTAAATATTGAATTTTGGTATCTTTGCAAATGTAGATTTTTGCTAATCATATTTGATATTGACTCTTGAATGGGAGAAAAATTATTTTTGAAGTAATGTTTCCGCGTTTTGTGCTAAATTGCTATGGATTTTTAAAGTATATGTTTGCCTTCGTATTATGGCGACTTTTTGAAAATATTTATTTACAGGTTACTTTGACTTAAGTAGCGCCTCGAGTTATTAGTGAAATTGGGGCGTTACATTGAAAGGGTATTAGCATGACAGATTTCGGCCGCCCATAGGAGAGAAATCGCCGGAGCCTACCTTCGGTTCTAAAATTTCCATCAAGTTTGATGAGGCAAGCATGATTACAGAAGGTAAGAAGGGCAAAGAAGAGACTTGGCCCGTGGATAATCGCGACCGGAAGTTGTTCAACAGCCTGACCGAAAGCAGTCCTTCCGTAGGCGGCAAAGAACAGGCGTTCCATTGTGATAATTCTGTCAACGGGCTGCTCGGAGAGGAGAGGATCTTTGACCTAAATCAAATCTCAAAGTCGGGAGAAATTGAAACCACACCACGAGGAGCTGAGAGAAGAACCAGTCATCACCTGAGGAGGAGGAGGAGAAATACAGTGGTAGAGTAGGAAAAGGAGAGAAAAGAGAAATGTGTGGAAGTCTTTTAGGCCGATATCACCACCACCCGCCGTGAGGAAGACGACACAGCAAATCAGAGACCGAGTTGGGAAGAGAATGGCGACAATGGGCTGAAAGAGTTGGGTGGAACTGAAGTTAAAAGGCTGGAATCACATGGGTTGGGCCAATTTATGAAATCTAGCCCAACTAATTGAGGACCGAAAACAGTCTTTAAAAAGGACTCAGCTTAATTCTAGCCCACATGGCATTAAATACAATTTTTACAGCCCAAATTCTATCCCCATCACTTATAGCCCAACTAATAAAATTTCCGGCCCTCATTACTTCCCTTCCGTGACACCATACCAAGTCCCCCTTCACCCAACTAAAAAAATTTCACTTGGCCGAGTTCATGTTTTGGAAAAACCCAATGGAGTGCAACGGGTTATGGAGTTTCAATGGACAATATATTAGTGATATTGGGTCCAGTAAATAAGTCATCCAACCGCCTCGGACCAGGAGATGCGATTGTAACGTCACCTATGATTGGGATATTTACAAAGGAAATTATGTAGATATACAATAAATTCAACTTCTTCCACCTTAAGGACAAGGTGGATTTGGAGGGGCAAGTAATGATAGACCCCCAATTTATTAATTCATATTTGCTAGGTCATATTCTAGAATGTTCATTAGTCGGTTAGAGGGAACTCTAAGGAGGGAAGGGGAAGGGGAAGGGGAATTAGATAGGCAGGCATGTGATTAGTTGTGACTTGTGAGTCAAGTAGGAGAGTCCGAGCCTCTCGAATGCTCTGAATCTGTTATGGTTCTGTATTTCAGTTTAATTCAATAAAATAGCATTTCAATTACAGTTCTTATTTTCCAGAAGATCAGGTTCCTATCAAATTTTTCTTGTAGAACTTGAAAATGATTTGGGTAATACTACTACGTCGCTATGACACTTCCTAAGACTCCAAATTAATTATTTTTGGTCATGATAGAAAAGTTGCGTGCACTTGTCTTACATTTTGTAAGGTGTTGAAATCCCTTTTAAATAACATTTTCATTTTGATTTGGTTACGTTATGTGACAACATATTTTATATTAATTGCTACCTATGTTAAATCCTTAAAAATTTTAAATTTAATTCCTTTAATGTATTAGGGATGGCAATTTAACTTGCCCCACCCCGCCCCGACCAGGCCCCGCCCCTAATGGGGCAAAAAAACACTTCCTAAGGCATTAAAGTAATACAGTGCCTTCAAGGATTCAAGATAAACATCACCATTTAGATATTGATTATGCTACCAGTTTATCCAGGACTGTGGTACCACAATGTTTATATTTTTGACTTACACACAAATATTCTCTTAAGTTCCAAGTGGTGCTGTCACACTTGTATTTGATCCTTATACTGCTAAAATGTGAAAAAAGTAGATGGATTTTGAAAAATCATCCCAGCTATATAAAAATTTATGCGACTGCATTATCTTGTCATTGAAAAGTTTTTGGAGCCTTGTTAAATTATTCTCATTTACTTTTTGAGGATCAGCCACATAGAATATACTATCAGGAATTCTATTATTTCAAATAACATCAGTATGAATTTTTTCTTTCTGGACCAAAGCATCTATGATATTATCCAATAACAGTTCAAAATGATCCTAGTTTTGGCCTATTATTTAGGTTGTGGTTGTAAAGCTTATGTTTAGTATACTCAAGCTGCAATATCTTTAAAGAAAAGCAAGGAGAAAAAGAAACAAAGTCGTAGCTGGAACCAGTACAGGACAATGAGAGGCAAACAAGAACAAAATTTGGGATAAAAACATTGAAGTTAACATACTTTCAAGATTAATGAACATAAAAATCTAGCTATCAGTAACTACATAGAAATTAGTAAAGCTCAGGTACTGCAAAAAGATATTACTAACCTCGTCGTCGTCGTCGAAATTCAATTCATAGATGCCTTCATCATTCAGCCACAGGTTATATATTATGATCTTTGTTCCATGTGACCCAATATTTTCGAACTGGAAATAATGAAAGAATACATTATAAAAACATTAATATGTGACAGAAATCAAGAATAAGCCTAAGAGAGTCGTAAATTTGCAATTACTGAGATAAATTTTTTCAATCATAGGATCTGAAGTCTATTCAATAATTTACCATATAATAAACTCCAAGTTTATATCATGTACTTCTGTTCCCCATCCTTTTAACTTATTTTGCCTTGGTAAACCTTATTTCTAGTATTCCTTCAAAGTAATATTTGTTTGTTTATTAAATTCTTAACAAGAAACAAATATAGCAATCAAAATGTTTATGCAACTAAACTTTGGAGGCAAACTCGCTTTTGGGTAATCACTCCATGACATGGTTAAGTGAAGAACAAAAAGTTTCTGTGCTAGAGATGTTGCATTTCTTCAAAATTGAACCTGTAGCATAAGTTCGTCCTTAGATGCAAATGGAGACCATTCAAGCATGGTATTCAAGTTACTGGACCAATCATCCTTCGAGCTATAGATTATAGGCTCTGCCCAGTGGTCTGAGATATCAAAATCAACCTGCAAATTATATTCAGGGAAGAAGAATGACAAATATTTTCTTGTAAGAATAAAAACTCAATGTCCTTTTATGTCAGAAAATGTGGACAACTAAACGAAAATTTCATTAGTAAGCATAACAAGTCAACCATTGGAACAATCACATCATCCTGCCCGGTTCTCCGCAAAAACGTATATGAGAGAAGACCAACACTTTGGGTTGCGCGCCTAGAGAACGAGAGTGAGGAGATTGTCAATAACACATCAAGATGGTAAACAAGATCTCTAAAGCACTAAAAATGAATATTGCCAATTGTAGTCAATTCATATAGCTTTTAAAGCATAAAGGCATTCACAATTAAGCTCATCGTAATAAGTATTAACTCTTCTAAAATAATTGAGAAACAGCACTTTGCAATATTTCTTATATAAATTATCAGTTCCAAGAAGTGCTGACAACCTGACTTTCACTGATTTATTTTTTGCATTATCAAAGAACTCTAGAGTTTCAAGACGCCTTGACAGATTGAGATTTAGGAATGCGCATATATGCAAGTAGCTTAATGTAAATAAATCAAGAGGGTATAATTAGAGGAAAAAAATACCCGGACTTCATTGCACGACTAAAAACGATCACATCAGCTCCCAACCGCATGGTACTTGTTTTGAATCCATTACCATCTGAAATAAGATATTATATTACAAAATCTCATTATGTACATCTAACATTTTCAAATGATCAATTAAGAAAATATTTATTAAGGTCGCAAGTGACTATCAATCAATTAACATATCACTGTACATACAACTTCATTTTCCCTATGGGAATCCTAATTGACTGAAACTAATTCAAATTTCCTTCAGATGATCCTTACAAAGATCATATGGATCCTTATCAAATAAAGAATGGATTAACTGAGGCTGTTCAAACATGAAAGGTCAGCTCTGGGAAACAAGGATACTCTCTAGGAGCTGATCTACACATAGGTCACGATGAAATAAGGCTGTTGAAAAAGCACAAGTCAGCTCTAAGAAGACCAGGCCAGAGTGACAATATCTCACACATGTTGGAAATGGAAACAATATTAAACAGATACGAATAACGCATTCTCAATATATAACGTTGCTAATCCCGGATAGAAGTGAACACGTTAGGGATACAATTGTGAAATGCTAAATACAACTTGCTCACAAGCTAAAGTCATTTTTGAGATCGAAATTTAAATTTAGCAGTACAAGAAAAGAGTAATTTTCTAAGACATTTGTAGGAAACCGTTAATGGAAAGGAGCTATGAATAGAAATTGTAATTAATTATAGATTGTGATTTTAGGTTAATTGGTAGGTTGATCTATTTCCTTACTTATTTTTCCTTTTCTTGTTGGACTTGCACAATATAAGTAGTAGGTATTGGGGATGTAATTATTCATTAAGAAATACAAATCAAGAATAATGGTCTTGATTTCATGGTATCAAAGCCTAGATTTCTCTAACCTAGCAACTCAATGGCGGAATTCCCTGCCAACAGTAGGTAGTCAACGACCTCTGCAACATCTGAATTCGAAGCAGAGGCCAGCCCTTCAATTGGTTCAAATGGGCTGCGGAATTCTTCCTTCCAACTCATGGTGGAGAAATTGAATGGAAGAAACTATTGAGCATGGACCCAATCCATAAAATTAGGCCCCGTTTGACCCACATTCTCATTTTCATTTTCATTCTTCTACTCATTTTCAACCACACATTCTTCAATAAAATAATATTTTCTATCACATCAATAATTTTTCCTTCTTTTTCAACCATACATTTCTCATCATATCACTATTTCAAAATTTATTCTTCCCCAATAATCTCCATCAAACACACTCTTAGTAATCGATGGAAAAGGAAAACTGAATTATCTTATCGGCGAGACCAAGAGACCAACCGATACCGTCATGTTACAGAAGTGGAAATTCGAAAACTCCATGGTAACAGCCTAGTGAATCAACTCCATGGTAACAGCCTAGTGAATCCATGAAGTCGGCAATTGGGAAAAAATCTCTTCCTCCCAACTGCAAAAGATGGCTGGGACGCAGTGAAAGATACTCCGATGCGGAAGATTCCTACATAATTTTTAAATTAAAACTCGATTGTGGCAGACCCGACAAGGTTCAAGAGACATAACAGATTATTATATGGAAATGGTGGCCCTTTGGCAAGAATTAGATCTCAGTGTTGAGGAGGAGTGGAAGTGCACAGATGATTGCACATTGTACAAGAAGAAGCTGGAGAATGAAAGAGTGTACAGGTTTCTTGTAGGGCTAAACCGTGAACTAGATGATGTTAGAGGCAGAATTTTCAGCCGGCAGCCATTACCACCGACTCGTGAAGTGTTTATCGATGTTCATCGGGAAGAAGCTCAACGACAGGTAATGTTGAAGGAGGCAAGTGGATCTTCAGAAATGTCAGCCCTAAGTGTAAAAGGTAGTGGGCCTCAAAGCGTGAAAATAAATGGGCCTGGAATCGATTTTTTAAAACTTGGTGGACTAGATAATAGTGGGCCTCCAAGTAATGGACCTCCAAGTGAGAATGGTGTATTGGGCCTATTTTCAAAAGAGGTTGCAAATGGGTTGACCGAAAAACAGTGGGGATGACCTTGGGGAGATGCAATTTTAACATCTACATATCTCATCAACTGTATGCCTAGTCGTACTCTTTCCTTTGCCTCACCTTTACAAAAATTCCAACAAATCTTCCCTGATTCTCGCCTTAGTTCAAACCTTCCTCTAAAAGTGTTTGAAAGTACTGCTTTTGTACACACTCACTCCTATCATCGAAATAAACTTGAACCACATGCAATATAAGTGTGTATTCATTGGGTACTCACCCACTCAAATGGGCTACAAATGCTATGACCCATCTACAAAATGGGTCTATGTTACCCCTGATGTCACCTTCTTATGAAAAAACCTTGCTTCCATAAATCCTCTCTTTAGGGGAAAAATCTGAGTGAAGATCGATTCTTGGATCAAGAATTCTTGGAATTTAACCTCTCCATGCTTGACCTAAATATCAAACCCATCATCCTACCTTCTAATGTGTCATATACAGACGGAAACTTGAATTCAAAGGGAGATGGTGGAAAGCAAAATGATAAGGAGATACTAGTTAACTCAAAAAAGCCTAAATTAAAGTATAAAGAAACTCTCACACCTGAAGCACCAAAAGAGTCATAACCGACGATAGAACCTGATGAGAACCCTTCTGACGAACCCATATCTTTAGATAATGATCTACCCATTGCTCTGAAAAACAACTCAGTCATGTACTCTCCATCATATTTCAAAGTTCATATCTTATAATGCTTTTATGGCTAACCTTGATAAAACAAAAATTTCAAGAAATATTCAGGAGGATTTGGAATCACCCAAATGGAGAGAGAAAGTACGGAGGAAATGAGAGCCTTGAATAAAAATGAAACTTAAGAAGTAGTAAATCTACCAAAAGGAAATAAACAGTAGGCTGCTGATGGGTTTTTAATGTAAAGTACAAGGTAGATGGGACAACAGAACGGTATAAAACTCTAGTCGTCAAATGGTATACACAAACCTATGACATCGACTACACAAAAACATTCGCACAGGTGGCAAAACTAAATACAGTTCGGGTTATTTTGTCCTTAGCAGTAAATCTAGAATGACCTCTTCAACAACTTGACATTAAGAATGTATTCTTAAATGAAGAACTATAAGAAGAAGTCTACATAACTATACCACCAAGATTCAACAAAAGAAGTGAGGAAAATCAAATGTGTAAACTCAAGAAGTCTTTGTATGGTCTTAAACAGTCACCGAGAGCATGGTTTAAAAAATTTGCAAAAGTATTGAAAATTCAGAGATACCAACAGGGTAGTCCAATCATATCATGCTCTTCCAACAATCTAGAGATGGTGCAAAGACAATATTAATTGTATATGTTGATGATATAATCCTAACCGGGGACAACATTGTTGAGATGGAAAGATAATAGAAGTGCTTAGCTGCAGAATTTGAAGTAAAAGATCTGGGACAAATGAGGTATTTTCTGGGGACGGAGATTGCAAGATCAAAGAAGGGTATTAATGTATACGGAAATACATTCTTGATCTGCCGAGTGAAACTGGCATGCCAGGATCTCAACCAAGTGACAAACCTATTGAATCTGGAAAAATAAATGACACGGGGAGCCCAGTGGAAAATAGACAAATACCAAAAACTAGTTGGTAAGTTGATCTCTCTCTCACATACTAGACTTGATATTGCTTTCACAGTCATTATAGTAAGTCAACACATGCACTCTCCTTAAGAAGCTCATTTGGAAGCAGTATACAAAATTTTCAGATATCTAAAAGGTACTTTTAGGAAAGAATTACTTTTCGAAAAGAATAAAAGGAAGAGAGTAGAAGTATTCACCGATGCAGACTGGTTTGGATCAATCGAAAATAGAAGATCTACATGGGGCTACTGTACATTTGTATAAGGAAACATAGTGAATTGGATAAGCAAAAAAAGAATGTAGTGGCAAGAAGCAATGTCAAAGCTGAATTCAGAGCTGTGGCACAATGATTTATGAAGGGCCGTGGATAAAGAAACTCTTAGAAGAATTGAAAGTCAATGTGGAGCTCCCAATATGTGGAGCTCCCAATCTAACTTTATTGTAATAACAAAGTAGTCATCAATATTTCTATCAATCCAGTACAGCATGTTAGACACTTTATTAAAGAAAAGGTAGAAAGTAGGATTGTTTGTATGACATGTCCCCACAACTAAACAAACTGCAGATATCTTTACCAACGGATTGTCTCGACAAAGCTTCAACGACCTCACCAACAAGTTGAACATAATCAACATCTATAGTTCAACTTGAGGTTGATCATGTTCAACTTGAGGGGGTGTATAAGAAATCGTGAATGGAAAGGAGCTATGAATGGAAATTGTAATTAATTGTAAATTGTGATTTTAGTTAATTGGTAGGTTGATTTATTTCCTTGGGTGATTATTTTTCCTTTTCTTGTTCGACTTGTACAGTATAAGTAGGAAGTATTGGGAATGTAATTATTCATTGAGAAATACAAATAAAGAAGATCTTGAAGTAAGCAGACTATGATGTGAAATTCTTCTACTTATACCGAGATTGCATATCAGGCTTGTGATTGCTCCGTCATAAATACTTGTTGGAAGATATAATATCATGTATTGGCTGTTTCAGTTTTTACAGATGTGATACTGTACAATCTATAAATACAGCAATTTAGTTTCCATACCAGTCTTGTTGACCCATGTAGGGTTGTAAGTAAAAAATCGTCAAACCGAAACCGCATTTTAGAAACCGTCGATTTGGTGTCACGTAGACTCGTCAACAAAATGGTTTTAAACCAAACCAAATCGATAAAAAAAAGGGTTTAGTTTAAGTTTGAGAATTTTAATTGCGGTTTAAAACCAAAACCGGACCTGCGAAAAAGTATATAAAAATAAAATTCATCCAAAATTTCAAACATGTAAAATTCAATAGTTTTGTCATTTGTGGGTATTTTTTTTCAATTTCTAATTTTCTACTACATATATATTATAATTATTATTATTACTCAATAATCCTAATTTATATTTTATATATAAATTATAATAATATCAATTTTATATTTTTCAGTCCAATAGGAATATGTAATTTTCTAACCCAACAGCACAACTCATAACGGCATAACTTATAACCCATACATTTCTCATTTCAATTGAAAATCAAAGTATCAATTATCAAATCCAAAACCTAATCAGGCTTCCACCAACATCTCTTCCTCATACGCAACGCTACTCCCATTTTCACGCGAAGCAACCTCGCCTCCGCCACCTCCGCTCCACCTTCGCCCACCCAGTCCCAGCGCCTCCTCCATCCATAACTACTCTCAAGGTCTGAACTTTGTAATCTCAATAACCGACGCCTCCTCTTTCGGTTCGAGGCTTTGAGACGCCGGTCAGCTATTCATCTTTAAAACCGGTTAAGTTTAAGTTTAAATGACATAAAAGTAGACATGCAAAAATATATACGGCAAAACCGACAGTTTAAAACCGAACCAAACCATTAGGTTTAGGTTTGAGTTTTTTTCAAACTGTTCAAAATGGTTTGGTTTAGGTTTGAATTTTTCTCAACCCGGTTTAAACGGTTTGATTTGAAAATCTATCAAAAATCGATAAAATCAGATCGCTTACACCCCTAGACCCATGTATGCATCTTCATATCAACTCAAATTGTGTTTGACACCTAGTCACCACTGTATTAAATTCAAATTTACCGTCTACTTTCTATCAAATATTTTTAAATGATTTTGAATATGTTCCACCAATACTTCCCAATTTTCTATTGCTAAGTCTGAAGCAGGAATTTGAAAATTGCAATGTTCAAGTATTTCTATTTTTGAGTGGTGGCATCCTTCATGTGAAAGTGTATCCAAAAGCATTATAAGTGATATTGTCCAAATTTTTCTTTCAATTCGAAAATGTTAAGTGCCAAAAAGTAGTGCTTACATTGCCCAATTGTTGTATTGGATGTCTTTGAAGAGTAACCTAAGCTCATGCATTTCCGAATGCCTTCTGGATTCATACCACCACCGTCATCTGCACAAAACATTCCAACTTATCAACTACTTTGCATAACACAAATTCTGGAAATGCATAATACGAATACATGAACTGAAAACAAAAAATTACTACACCTTGGAAAAGTAAGGCAGGAGAATTATCCTTCGCGTTATAAATTCTGTCAACCTTCACAAAAGTCGCTCCACTGCGTATCTGGTTTACAGGCACATAGTATCATGCATGCGTAAACTTTTGATGTAAAATTAGTCAACGTGATCAATGAATTGCTTCCAAAAAGTATCATCATTGAGTTGAACCATCCGGAAAACAATCATGTTCTATTATTGTTTTGGTTTTCCCCTTCTATAAAATTAGTCCCATTTTGCCAAATAACAACACAAAGCAATAAACTATAAATTCTATTATAGCGAAATGGCTTAAAAATGATTAGAAAAATGAATACACAAGCTAAGTTCAGAAAAATGATTAATATTTCCAGACAAACCAGAAGGTCATACATGCCCATAATCTACATGACCAAAGTAATGCTCCAACTTCCAGTATTTGGAAGAAAGCCAACGGATTAAGACATGCTACACAGATTTTGGGAAGTATATCCTATTTATAATGCATCAGAGCATCAAATGAATTCTCAATTTATGAACACTACAAGGCCCTAGTGGCACATATGTACTTCGAAATTCAGCAAATCTGAGTTACCATCCACAACAAAACAAGTTAATGACAACAAAACATAAACTAAGCCTTGTTTTGATGAGAATCTCATCCACACAATTGATGAGAAAAATTATAGCTGTGTCCAGTATAGGATCTTGCCCTCTGTTGAAGCTATATAAGCTCAGTAATAAAATTTCGTCCCCGTATAAGCCCCTTTCTTTAAAAACTCATTTTTCCTCGGACTCATTTTCAACCACACAACCACACATTCTCCAAAAAACTCACTATTACAAAACTCATTTTCCCCAAAAAAAAAAAAAATTAGGGCTCGAATGGGGGCTTCATAAAATATAAGAGGACTGAGGACCTTCTCATTTGCATTCGATGTCAGCTTGCACATTATATAATTTATCAAATAATCATTTTATGCACCATATATCGGAAAGAAAGTGATGACAGATGACTCACAAACTTATGGTAATTACCTCATCCACAGCATTATCCAAGAGCTCAGCTATTGCTGCAACAAATGATTAACATGTCAGAACTTGCAGCACAAACCTGATGGCATCATTTGATTATGTTTCTTTCTTCTTATCCCGGGACCATTCCTCCTACTCATATATTTAAATACTTATTTGACAAATAATCATGACGTTTAATTTTAGTCAATCCAAAGTTCAATATGTATTTTACTAAGATTATGGGAGAGTTTGTTATAACCACTATATATCTATAAGATATTGAGTGTTGAATTAACTTAAATTAAACGTCATGATTATTTTGTCAAATAGGTGTCTCAAATATATGGGTAAGAGTAACGGTTCGTTCAATCCCTAGGCTAATATACCAATTATTGATTAACGTATACTCATGTAAATCATAAAATTAGCTTAATACTTGGCACAGAGGATGCATGAAAATTTATTTCTGTGTAATTCTACTCCAATTTCGATAATGCAGGCAGATAATCCTAATGAAACCGGATCAATTCAATTATTCTCATATTTGAACAATAAGAACAAGCTTAGAACATTAACATTACCCCCAAAGGCCCATTTATGAGAGGTCGCATTTGAATGCAGAAACTTCGGGTGAACTCGTGCATGCTCCAAATTACCTGCAGTCACAAAATCCAAAAACGCAGAAAGGAAATAACTAAAAATTTTACATACCCTTACGCCCAGAATACAATTAAAAAAATTGAACCCACCTTCGAATGAAGTAGATTTAGAAGGGCCAATTTCATAAGCGCCAGCTTTCCAGAAACTTCGAGATTCGAACGACCTATAATTCTCGTTGTTATCAATTGGGTCGGCAGGTTGAGCATTCTGTGGTTTTCTTAGTATAATTGCGTTATTTGATGGTTTGTTGACATTTTCTGAAAATTCAGCGGCGGCGGCGCCTTCATCGTCGCTGCTATCAAGGTCGACTACCACGGCGGTGAAGGGAATCTTCCTCTGTTGTTTAGGTAGCATTTTATTGAACAGAAGTTTACAGTTGTTGGAACAGAGATTTTGTGAGGGTTTCTGCAATCAGTGATCGTGCACTTGAAGTTGAAGAGGTACGAATGCAACTGGTAAAGAGGTCCTCAAATTTGGCGTTTTAATACTCAAACGTAAGAATTGCGACCCCAAGGTGCTCTCCAAAACTTTGATCTATGAGATAATTATTGATGTCCATTTGGGGGAGAAGAAAATGAATTATAAAGAATTAAATTGTCTAAAATTTATTTTATTAAAAATTGTAATTAATTGTATTTGATTGATATAATTTTTTATTTGAAAAATATTGAAAATTTGGATTTTTTAGGGTGCAGTTTTTCTGTTTTGTGTTTTGAAATTCGTTTTGTGTTTTGTGTGTCTGTTTTAAAATTATTGAAAATGCGTTCTCTTTGTCATTTTGAAAAACAGTTTTTCAAAATAGAAAATAGAAAACGCGATCTCTTTGCATTTTTTTGAATATTATTTGATAATATTTTATTCAAAAAATATGATTATTCAATTAATTTTAATTGTTTATTATTAATATATTATTAAATATATTATAAACCTGCAATTTCTTTAAATTTTGAAATATCTTTCAATTATGAAATATCTTTCCAAACAGAGTCAACTAGAAATGAGGTCTCCTGCGGTCCTTGTTTTACTTTCGATTTCGGGATGAGGCAAAAATGTTGGAAATTTAAATGCAGATATTTTATTGCAGTTGTTCTTAGACGATACTGGCTTCCGACACTTGATTGTCCTACATTTTGGTTGTGGATTGATGGAATAATATAAGTACATTAAGAAAGAAATACAAAATTCTGAGCTTTTAGATCTATTCCGAGCTGACTTCTTAATAATCATGCAAGCATTCCTGCCCCAAGATCAGTTTCAATGAGAGACGTGGGAACAGAAATGACTCCAATTCCAAGTCAAGAGCCTTCAAGAACTGCTACTCCTGTAGGTTCCACAACCCCTTTCCGTAGCCCAACTTCTTCCATGTCATCCACTCCTCGAAGAGGAGAGCCAGCACCCTCCCGGATAGAGCACTTCGTTGATAATTCATTGCAATTTTCAGCTGAAAAAGGGAAAACAGAATTGTCTGATCAAGATAAAAAGCTCAAGACAAGAAGAGAAATCGTAGCCCTTGATGTCCAACTTGGAAAGATGAATATTGCTACTCGGGCAAGTAAGGATGAGAAAGAGAGGTAATTCTAGAAATGAAACCGTTGATTCTAACAATCTTGAAGGGATGGAATATGCAAAACGGGCAGCCTGCATGGGAAGAAGCTGAGAAATCCAAACATGCTGCCAGGTTCCTATTAAAGTTTTACACCGATGTTTTTAGTTTGGACATTCTTTGAGCTAGTAAAAAGTTAGTAATGGATGCAATGCTTTGACTGAATCGTTCCCTATTTTTAGGTTTAAACGAGAAGAAATAAAAGTCCAAGCATGGGAAAGTCAACAGAAGGCAAAGCTTGAAGCTGAGATGAGGAAGATTTATATAAAAAGTTGATAAAACATGAACTCAGTTTAATAAATCATTGTAAACAAACTACCAAAAGGAGGCCTACCTCCAAAAACAACTATATTCCACATTGGACTTCTTTCTCCTATGATAAACTACGTCCCATAATGTTTGGATAAACCACCCTGTCCACCACCGTATCACAATACAAAATGAACAATGCCATTGACGTTAACATATCACCAGTCCATTATTCTACATATTATCATAAAACTGAAACTGCACCCGAGTAATTTGAACTCTACCACACCTCAATTCCCTCAACATCTTCTCTAGTCACAAAAAGACGATCCCCACCTCCCTCAATTTTCTTTATAATCCCTCTTTCAGCATCCTCTGCCTTATCTACATAATTCATTCGGCACAACCCTTCACTTAAAATGCCCTCTCCATCCACATTATCCTCCACTCTTGACCACACCTCCAACTCTCCTTCTCTTCCCACAAACACTTGCTTCCTGTAACAATGTATTAGCAAATTTCCCCCAGCAATGCCACTACTTATTCCAATATTCCTCATACTCGGATTCTTCTCTTTCAAATAATCCCACGGATCATCGCTCAAATAATCCCACGAATCATCACTCAAGATAACATACAGATTCCTAAATAGCATATAATCCCTCCAACATTTTACAAACATTCCAAGTTTTTCAAGAGTTGTTATCTTAAGCAAACACACAGCACCAAATTGGCTTCCAGTCATTGAGCCTAATGTTTACATTGAGAAATCTTTTTCTAAAATTTACATAACTTCTTGTTGTTTTCCAAAAGAACAAAGTGTTTAAATTGGCAACATGGTTGATTGACGAGTTAAGTCCATACTAACTTGAAGCTGGGTTTTATAACAATCATTTATGCAAAATGGAGCCAAAATAGAATGAGATGCTATTCCAGTGAAAAATTAACTGTCGTCTACCACATAAATAGCATAGGATCCAGCCCACATTTTACACACATTAATCTTGCAAAAAATCAAGAAGTAGAAAAAAAGCCCTAAATTTATTGATATTAATCTTGAAATATCATTTCTCTGTAATCTTCATCAATCGAGCAAATAGCTATTACAAATCTAAGAATATGAAAGACAGAACCGGCAAGATGAATAACAAGTACCGTAGCCGTTCAACTTCTCTCGCTTTACCAACGGCGGAACCGATCGTGTTTCAGCACACGACAAGAAAGACGAAGGGATCCTTCGACGAACTCAGCTCGATGGAAACGGCCACAGATTCAAAGCGTGTCAGCCGGTTGAAGACGGCAGGAGAGGAGACAGTGAGAGTGAAGAGAGAGCGAGCGTGAAGAGAGAGAGAGAGAGAGAGAGAGAGAGTGAGATGTGAGATATGAGATGTGAGAGAGATAGTTGGAGGCGTGCGTTTCGCGTGTTTTGTAAATTTAACGTGAAAACACCAATTTAAGGGGAAAAATATTTTACAATTGTAGATAGAATTTGTTTTCATTGCCATAAAAATTAATTAATAAAAAAAAAAGAACTGGAGTTTTCCTCAAAACCCATGAAAACCTACCGTGTGAGCCACAACCAAGAAAATTAATTGCCTAGAAAATATAATATAGCAAATAAGGAAATAGTAGAAGATGGAATTTGTTTTTCATTTTCCATGAAAAATTTTGTTACATCAAACGGGCCATTAATAAAATACACATTTAAATTTGAGAAAATTACATAAATCCAGGTGTTTGAAGATCAAATTTCAAAAATAAAGGACAAAGTTTAATTCTTCAAATATCATGTATGAATATAAATATCCACCCCCAATTCCAAACCCTAACCATTTCGTATTCTCTCTTCCCTTCTATCTTCTCTCTGCTCTACTCCTCGTCGGAATACCGTCGGGACCATTTCTTCTTCCTTCAAATCGGAGCTCCGGACAGAGAGGGCTGAACTACAGAGATCTGGCTTTTGGCGGCTGTACACGGCGGAGTGTTGCTCTCAGATCGAGCTGTCGGATCTACACTCACATCGTCGTCGCGATGTCGCTGCCTCTAAGATCGGTACAAATCGACACCGTTGCAGGCGATGGTGATAGCTCCGCTCCGCTCCCAATAGCCTTTTTTCTGATCCAGTATGGTGGCATCCAAGACCTCCGATGCCGATAATCCAAAAGAACTGTTATTTTTCTTGGTGGCGGTGGGTGGTAGATCTGGTGGTGGTGGTCTGACGGTGGCGATGTGGTTTTTAATTTGTGTGGTGGTGCTGGAAATTGATGTTGTGAGATGGGTGGTGTGGTAGGGTGTGTGGCGATAATGTTGAGGTATTTTGTGGGGATTTTTTAGTTTTTAGAGTGGTGGTGGTGGAGGTGTCGGCGGCGAAGTTTAGTCAACAGTTGTGGTGCAAACTGTGGCTGTGTTTGTGGTGGTGGTGGTACGGTGGAGGTAGCGGTGGTTGTAACAGTGGTGGTAATGTTCATGGCTATGGTTGTGGGTGGGACGGTGGTTGTGGTGGTGTGGTGCAAATGGCGGCGACGATGACCATTTTTTTATTGGTGGTTGTGGTGGTGTGGTGTAGGCGGTGATTGCGGGGCTGTGATTTGTGACCAAGTATTGGTAGTGGATCGAGATCGAAATCGAGTTGTGACCATAAAATTTGATAATATGTGACTAAAAAAATAATCTGTGACCAATAAATTTAAAAATATGTGACTGATAGATAAATTGTGACCTATAATTTTTTTGATCTGTGACCTCGACGAAACCTGTGACGCATAAAAATTTTGATTTGTGATATCGAAATAATACGTGACCTATAAATTTTTTGATTTGTGACATCGAAATAATCTGTGACTTATAATTATGTAATTGTGACCATTAATTATATAATTTTGACTTTATTATAGTTAATTAATAAAATATCTTTAATTAAAAAATAAAAACATGATTTTTGCATTGTTTAAACTTTTAACATGGAAACTGAATTGTGCATACTTAATGCCTTAAATGTGAATTATTCCCTTTGATTCCCTCTATTTCTTCACTAAATTTCTCTTTTATTCCTTTAGTAAGCACACCCAAAATAGAAAGAAAAATCGAGATCGAGGAAGCAAAAATTCATAGGATTTGGACACCCTCTGTGATTTTGATCGAAATGTTGACATCATAGCGTTTCATGGTCTGATTATTATGAAATAAATCCATGGACCGACCCATCATCTCCATCCCGTAAGAATTACGAGATCACCTCAAGGGCCCCTTTGGCATCCAAGAGGCATGGATCCACCATAAAACCCTGTTCAATAAGTGGAATGCGTTAGCTATCTATTATCAGATTGGATGATAAGGGTCACATCGGACGTTTACAACTCATTTTTCTTCAAATCCAACCGTTATGTTTATCATCCAACGGTTCATTCGTGAGAAATCCATACATGAATAGTAAAGAAATTCTTGCCAAAAAAAATCATTGATATTCTTTAAATGGGACGGATCCTCCTACTCATAAATTTGACGCACTTATTTGACAAATAATTGTGACCTTTAGTTTAAGTCAATCCAACGCTTAATATGTATTTCACTAAAATCATGGAGAGTTAGTTATAACTAGTTGAGATCCATAAAATATTGAACGTTGGATTAATTTAAATTAAAGGTCACGATTATTTACACAAAGCATGACTACATTAAATAATTATTTTAGTGCACACATTCACCTATGAATATCAATTGATAAACTATTACGTTTTCTTTAATTGAGTTTGTCCACATCTGCATTCCCATCGTTAACGTTTGGGATATGTAGCTTATCTTGAAGAGCATTGCTTGTTAGGACATTTTTGATAGATTTTGAAGTTTTTCTATGTTCCATATGTGTCTCATCCACTGTATGGGTGATCGATATAGTAGTATGTGAAATACAACTTCATCCATTAATTTGATTACCAGCATTTCTATGTGTTGCATTCCCCATGGAAAAAGTTCAGCAATGTAGCTTCAACTATAGGGTGAAGGCCGTCATTTTCAGAATGAATTTCAGATAATCGATGTACTAGGGCCACTGTGCAAATGTTGATTTCCTATCATCCTGGAAATATTTAGATCCTTCTTACTTAATCAAACTTTACATCCAAATAACACATTATTAACATGTCATTGAACAAGATCAATAACAAAGTTAACTCGTAAATTCTTAATACTCGGTCAAGATGAGACATTCATTATAGTACTACGTTGACATAAGATTCCATTACCTTCAGATTTCAGCTTTGGCAACAAGATTTTTTGTTCAACTTTTATTCCCTCTACAATGTTGTCTTTTACCTGCACATTTGCCCATCTATTCACAAAACCCATCCTTACTGGAGGTTTTGGTTAATTGGAAACCACCATACATTTAAATTTGTTATATGATGTGTATTAGCAGAGTATCAAGATTTATGCACGCATTTTTCTATTTGACACATACAATTACTTCGACCATATTTTGCAAAAGGGTAGAATGGATACTTCATCCAAATTTGCCTTTCGTGCAAATCTTTGAAAATGACCATTTGAAAATCTCCCACGTGAAAAAAAAAAAACCACAGTGAAAAATCAGATATAATAAAAAAAACAAGTGTAAAACTTTCAACTTATAGATGTTTGATTCTCATTCTTTGTAGAATGAGAATGAAAAATATAGTTGTTATGGGTCACACACAAGAGATGGATAGAAAGTCAAAAATGGTGGCTAGATGTGATTGATAACGGTCATATTTTTCATTTTTATGGAGAAAAAATGGATTCCAAATAGGGCTAGCGTAGAAGAAATTAAGCCCACTAGGGCAAAAGTGTCTACATTTAACGACGTCGTTACGTTCTTTTCTTCTATTTTCATTTGTGTGCCAAAGCCATTTTCACTTTTCGGTTCACATATTTGATAAAATGCCATAGGTTTTGACGGGTACTTTTAAAGGCAGTGTTTGATTTCAAACGAATGATATTCGATATGATTTTTTTCCCTTTTTTTGGTAATTCGAATAAATTTTAGACACGATGGTAAAAAAATTTATCACTTTAATGGACAATATTCATGCAAAATAAAGTCAAATGGATACAAACTTCCAACATTTTTCATGTGAAAATTTATATCAATTAAACAAAATTAATTACAATTTTCAATAAAACAAATTTTAGGCAATTCAATTCCTTGTAATTCATTTTCTTTCCACCCAAATTTCATCTTTGCAATCAAACGGACCCTAAGTTTGGCTTGGTCAAACCCATAATTTTCATTTTGAGTTTTCAAAAATTGCATATTTTCGTAATAACCTTCTAAATGTTAAAAGAAATAGATGTCCTTAAGCAAACAATATAATGACAAAATATTATTTTATTTAAAAGAAAATACTACCATTTAAGTTAACAAATAAAAATCAAATACTCCCCAGATAAAATTTCAAAATCAACTAGTTGTTCTTATCTGTTTATTCCAATACAGATAGAAACTCTCTCATTTTTCATATACTTCAACCTCTAAATCTCAAAAATTTATTAAACGATGAGCAAGAATTTTTTTTTTTTTTTTTTTTTTTTTTAATTTATATCTTCGAATCGATAAGTATATTTACATATATTTAAATTTGTTTTCGTTAAATTAGTATATGTTTTTAATCGATAAATCTTATTTCGAGATTAACATGTACATAATTTTTTTAAGAATAAACAAGAAAACAATTTTTTTTGTATGTATGGTCTTTCAGACAAGATTTATGGCAATGATTCCGACCAGCCTTAATAGCTGGCTGTTACCTTAGGCAACCTGCTGTTAACAGTCAATCCGACTTTTTTGAATAAAATTCTATTGTCCAGTGGTCAGCTCGATTTTTCGACTATTTTTTTCATATAATTAAAAATTCTATTTCATCATGAAGATATGTGAAAACCCAAGAATGACTAATCAAGATGGGTGAATTTGTTTTTAAAACTGTTTCGAAATTTAGATTTAAACCAATATGATGGCAAATGAGACAATTAAACAAATATGCAATCAAGCAAAGACTAAAAAGATAAATTCAAAAAATAAGCGCAATATAAAAGCAATAGTAAAAGGGAGAGATTGTGCAAACAATATAATTGTGGAGGTTCGATCCAAAGCAATTATCTATGTCATCCGTTCCAAACTCTCTGGCACGAGTAAGGTTTTTTCACTATGTTGATTGACTTATGGTGCAATCCAATCCTTTCCAACGCATTCAGTAACTTACAAAAAAGGAGTCATTATACAATGTTGAGTTTTACGAGATCTCAACACAACCCACACTATTGAACTTTGCAAGACCCCAATATGACCCACACGATGACTTACAATAAAGAGCATCGATCCTTACACAATGTTGATCTTTACGGGACTTTAACACGACCCACACTTTATAAAAGTGATTTTACAATGAAACCCTAAAATTTAAGTACTAAGAGAGGCTAACACTTCAATGAATAGTAATAAATGATAGTTCAAGTGTTATATGAAAAACTTTGATGAATATGATGATTAGAATTAGAAGAAATAAATGCAATATAAGTTCCAAAAAAAAAAATATATTCTCAAGAAATATCTCAATTTTAATAAATTATTGTAATAAATTAAGTACTGAAAAATGAGAAACTTTGATGAATATGGTAATTTTACAAATTTGATTCAATCAATCAAAGTTTTCAATATGAAGAAGTAGAAAGATTTATGCAATATAAATGCAAAGATCTTTTTCAAAAATATATCTTTCTTTTAATATTGATATAAGTAGGTCAAGCACAAAGAAAGATGAAAAATTTCAATGAGAAAAATGATCCAAGAAGTTTAATTCAATAATAAAAGTTTTTCATATGAAGAAATAAATAAAATGAATATAAAAATGTAAACTCAAAAAAGATTTTTCACAAACATTTCACAAGAAAGCTCTTTTCCAGTTGTTGTGACAAAATGAAAGTGAAGTAATATTTATAGCAATCAAAACGAAAAAGTTCTGTCCAAATGGATGACCCAACCGGACGTCCACTTGTGAACTGGATGACCAAATTAGCTGTTGTGTGTCAGAAGTCAGAACCGTTAAAAAAATTGACCACTGGCAAACTGAACGTCCACTTGGTCAATCGAACATCTGGTTGACCGTTGATTTTTTTTTTTTTTATAATAATTGTGATCTAAGTTCAAGTATGACTTTGGAAAATCAATCTTGCTTTTGATTAGAAAATTTTTATGCAAGTGATAGTAAAAATAATTTTTCGTATGCAAAATGATTTTCGAGTTATTGTCATTCATTACTAAAGATCAAAGTGTTATAAATTTACATATGATCTAGAAGACCTAGTCTTTGATTGTTTCAAAGTTTCTTTCATATTTGGCTCTTGACTCTTAAACTTCTCGTCTTGATATTTCTTTGATGTTGTCTTTTATGTTCTTCATCTTGATCTTTCTTGGCTTTTATCTTTTCAGCTCTCATCTCGAATGTTTTGACTTGAATGCTTAACTTTCACTTTGATCTTTCATTTCAAGTCCGATATATAATGCTTGATTGATTTTAATATAGAACTATCATCACTCCAAATAAATTGTTAAAAACTGTGTTAATCTTGTTTGTTATGAACAAAATATTGAGGATGAAGTCAACCATATGTCAACAATATGGTTGTAATTCCAATTTGTCACTTTGGTGATTTTGAATTGGATGAAAAAGATCGATATTATGTACCATGATTTACAAAACAAGTTGAAAGTCGATTCCTCTTAGTAGGATATGGAACTGAGATTTCAATTCAACGAGTATTTGTCCATTCTGATTCCACCAAATGTTGAAGTGAATTATCTATTGGAATTGAACAAAAATGCACACAACTCCTCTTTTCATGACTTTAGTGAGGAATGATGTCGCTAAACGTGAACACGAAAATTCGGATGGAGATGATCACAATGTCAATGATTTTTGGGACATAGTGGAGATAGCTTGTGAGGATGATGTGGATATTCTTGAGACAACTGTGTCATCATTGTGATCTTGTTGTTACGCACAGAATTCTCTCAGTAGTCCACGACAATGAGAATGAAAATGAATTTACAAATGAAAATTTGATTGTTTTATCCCGTCAAAGACATGAGCGAGTGGGAGCTCAGGGACTGGATCAAGTGGATCGTCCTCTATTTCTTCGTTCTTGGTTCCCGATGATGAGTATTTGCATGTCATGCAACTATTTGAAACAAAGAAAGAACTTCAGGAAGCTGTACACCCGATGACATTGAAATACAACTTTAAGCTCAAAGTAGAGAAATCAAATAAATCATTGTTGACAATTGTCTACGTCAATAATAGTTTTCGTTGGTGTTTGCGAGCGATGAAGATGGACACGAATGAGTTATTTGTAGTTGCAAGTATACACAAGAACATACTTGGGAAGTCGGAATTCGTTGAAATGATCACATGCAAGCCCGAGCATGGTTTATTGGTTGACAAATAATGCATAAGTATCAGGACCTACGGACAATCTACAGACATTACGGACATTATTAACAATGTTCATTGAGAGTACGGAGACATGAACTGCTAAAAGGCCTGGAAGACCAAAGAATGCGAGTTGGAGGATTTAATAGGCTCGGCCAATGAGAGTTATGCTAATTGGTCAGTTATTACCATAACATGGGGACAACTAATCCTGACCCGACTTTTTTTATTGAGACAGATGGAGAGAATTGCTTCAAATTTTTCTTCATGGCTCTTGAACAATGCATTTGGGAATTTCGAATAATGATGCGACCTTTAATTCTAGTCGATGGTACAATTCTGAAAGCTAGCTACGAATGCAAGTTGATTATTGCTACATGTCAATATGACAACATTCAAATTTACTCTCTTGCATTCGGTATAGTCGATAACGAGAATGATCTGTCGATGTTTTGGTTCTTCCCAAAGTTGAGGGAAGTAATTGGGGAAGTCGAGGATATTACCTTTGTAACTGATTAGGAACAGTCTATAATAAATGGTATTGCTGAAAATTTTTCTGAGGCACATCATAGGTATTACATGTACCATATTCAAGGCAACCTAAAGACTAAGCCTATCGTCTGTCCCGTATAATGGCTAGTTTGTCCTGCACAATTACCCCCCTGGTCTAGCCATAAAAGAAATGATCATAATCATCGGCTCTAGGTTAAAGTCGAATCAGTAAAGATGATCTCCATGACAAAAACAGTGATGATTCGCGATTATTGGAATGTACATATGTGTACAACCCTTACATTACTTCCCTCAACACTCGACCACATCCCTATGACCTACTCGAGAATATATTTAGGAACCATGTACTCATTACCCATAAGTTAGAGCGACTGATACTCAATGATAACGGTACGTACGAACTCGGTGCTCAATATGACTCGGCTAGGAATGTCAAATGATCTCAGATATCTTTGAGCCCGATTGCGTAACAAGTCCATAACTAGGTCGATCTGCTACATCAGGAAACACCTTATCACACTTTCAATGATATAGACCGGTCCTAACTTCAACTTGTCCAACATCTGATTGTACTCCCTGATTGCGTCAATCGACTGCAGTAGAAGTACCGTTCCGCGTCCCTAAAAATATGTGTCGTACAATATATTGCTTCTTTGAGTACCATCGCGAGCTATTTCATCGCTCGTAATCTTTAGTCCATTTATCAGGGCAAACTCAAACATAGAGAAACTAGCGACCTTGCCTCCGAGGTCGAAGTAGAGGGCATCACCGTTAACTGACCTAAGTAGCCAACATAGTAGTGCATCAATGATCTACCATAGTACTGCACCTCTCTCAACTGATACATGGGTCATAGGAAGGACCGTCGTAGCATATCTCTGTGATGATCATCAAGCAACTCCAATACAGTTGTAAAACTCTCAAAGCTACTCTTCCAATTAACTTTTCCCGCCATCTGTCTCAACTCAGCATCCAGATGTTATTCCATCCTGCAAAAATACAATTGTTAGAACATTCAACGAGTGATAATGGAATAAAGCATAATCTCTGAAAATTAAATGAACCGGATTGTAACTACTATACCCAAGAAATAGATTCATTTTACACGGACGCTAATAAAAAATAAATGATTTAATAAATGAAAGGAGAAACACAAAAAAAAAATACAGAAAAATTAAAAATTAAAGAAAGTAACAAAAAATATAAAAACCATTGAAAAGAATATAAAAAAAGCATTTTAAATTGGAAAAAAAAAAGTTATAATAAGATGAACACAATTAAGGAAATCAAAGATTGTTGAAAGAGAATATTTGATTAAAAAGAATTTTAAATTTGAAAAAAAAAATGAAAGGAAAAAAGGAATTTGGTAATTTGGTTAAAAAGAATATTTAATTTGATAATTTTCAATTTAAAATTCTTTATTTAGTTTTAAAAAGAATTAAAATTTCTTCATATATATATATATATATATATATATAAACAAAATAATTAAACAAAAGGAAATTATAAAATCAAATAAAGAATATAAATATTATTGAATTAAAATTGAAAAAATTGAAGATTTAAAAAAAAGAATTTTAAATTAAAAAATAGAATTTTGTAATTTAGTTAAAAAGAATATAATTCGATAATTTTCAATTTAAAATTCTTTATTTAATTCTAAAAAAGAATTGAGGGTCAGTTTGATAGAAATATGGAATTTAGGTGTAAATAAAATAAATTACAGGGAATTGAATTGGTTAGAATTTGTTTTACTGAGAATTGTAATTAACGGTGTTTGATTAGTATAATTTTTCACCTTAGCTTTGGTGTCCGTTTGGTTTTATTTTTCATGAAAATTGTCAATTAAATGGATAAAATTTCTTACCATTGGGGACAAAAAAATTTGAAATTTTTTTGATGTTCATTTGACTTTGTTTTACATGAAATTTGTCAATTAAAAGGATAAATTTTTTTATACTTCATCTTAGAATTTGTTTCTATTACTAAAAATGAAGAAGATGGAATTTCAATTCCCACCAAAGTAGTGGGAAAAGGAATTTCTTGAAATCAAGGAAAATTTAAAAGTTGAAAAACGTTTTCCATGGAAAATTTGGCTAATCAAACAAGCCAAAAGTGAAAATTCGAATTCGAATTTCAACTTCCAGGAAAAATAATGGCGTATCAAACAGACTCTAAATTTTCTTAAAATTAATCACCAAAAGAATATAAATATTAAATAGAGAATATAAATATTATTTAATTAAAATTGAAAAAAATTAAAGTTATGTTTATAAAGAATATTTATTTTAAAAAATTTAAATTAAAAAATAAAAAGGAAAAAAAATTAATTTGGCATTTTTGGTTAAAAAAATATTTAATTTGGCATTTTTCAATTTAATCTAAAAAAGAATTAAATTTTCATAATATAAAAATAAAATAAAAATATCTGGGCCAACCGTAACAGTCGCTTGCTCCTTCTTCACATTGGAAAATCGCCATTTTTTTTTATGAGAATAGGCTTATTTCCAACAAATTTCACACTTAAATCACTATTACACATAATAATATATCTAAATAATGAAAAATAAATATTATAAACGTCATAAAATCCACAAATAAACATCCATAAAATCTAAATTTTTTTGAAACATCATAATCCACGAAAAACTTGTTTTATTGAAGTTAATGTCGTCGATAACTGGGTTGTGTGGTGGTCTGATTGTAAGGATGGCGACTTCGACTAGATCCCGACTGTTGGAGATTGTGTGAGTTTTTGTCTTTTTTCCTCTCAATTTGTTTTTTCACAGTAAGTGCATATGTGGCTTTTGGTTAATAACTTTACAATTTAAAAATTAACTTTTTTTTAATGGTCAAAGGCAATTATGAGAATATGATCGAGGTCAACCGGTCATTTCCATGTATTTCCTCTATATTTCGAAGCCTTGAGATCTATAATCCCCTCCTATCGACCCCAATCATATCTCATTTCTTCCTTGCAGCGACCTCTTCGTTTTCACTACAATAGGTAAACCACCTCTTCGGCTCATTTAGCTGCACTCTTTCCTAGATTCCACCATCCTCCAACTTCCACAACCTGACTGATACCTACTATCCGAAATGTAGTCCCAGTGATAAGCCACAATGGAAAGAGCCAACCGAGACACCCAGGTCACCATCTGATTTTACAGTATTTTTCTCAAAATTTAGGGTTTATAAGGTAAAAAATAATCGACATATATTATGTTATATGTATTTTGACAAATTAGAAATGTTATTGGCAAGAGGAATTGATGCTACCAAAAATCGTACCTGGACAATTCCGATCCTGACGACTGATAACGAGCACTATGTTAATCTTCCAGTACCTGAAACAAAGGCGTCGAGGTGGGTCCTCGTCGCTCCTCCGATGCTTAAGTTAGAGAGAAATTTGTGCGTGAGACTATAAACTGAAAATTGTGTATATCGCCTACCTGAGTAATGAGATAAAACCTTATATTTATAGTATTGGGTGGTTCAGTCCTAGTAGGATTGAACCATTAGAAAGTCCTTATTTCAAGGAGTTCTTCTGGAAGTGGGCATTTGTAATGTACAAGAAGTCTAAGATCACCTAAATTCACATAACAGAAGACTCATCCCGTGTTTAGAAGTCTAGCAAAACACGTCTCTGTTCACGGGAGGAGGACGTTTCGTTCAAGTGAAAAGCTCGAGGATGTTGTAGGTTGGAGGAGTAGGATACACGAAGACTCATTATACCCGAGGACACCTGCATAAAATGGGGTTTTCGGGCATGGAGTGATCGGGCATAAATCCCATATACTCGACCATGAGGTTGTGGGGCATTGTACGAGGATATGGTTCTCGAGGATAATCAGGCATTGACGAGAAGAAAGAATGCGTGGAGAGATCGGGCACGATTCTAAGTACTCGAGGACATGGGAAGACATTGGAAGTCTTCGGGGGAATAGTAGGTCGGGTTACGTATATTGACCATATCATTGGCCCCCGTGCATCTAAACTCGAGATTCGAGTGTAAGATGCACAGTCGTCCCTCTTTTAGTCGTAGTGCAAGTAAGCTCGAGGTGGCATGTGTTGGTGACATCAGCCCTAAAAATGGAAAGGCGGTTAAACCTTAGGACCCTTTGATCAACGACACGTGTCAAAATCGACGGTTAGGGGTAGACGACCCTTGGGTTCTCCACTGGAGCCTATAAATACCCCAGTCGTTTTTCATTTTTCACCTTTCTTACTCTCTGTGAATTTTCCGCAATCCTCGAGCTTGGGCATTTTGGTGGGTTTGGGTCGTCATTATTAAGGTAAGAGATCCAAAACCTAAGTTTTTATATTTAAAAAAAAATTGTAGGATGTCTAGTGATTCGGAGTCGTCGACGTCCTCGGGGTCAAGAACAACCCAGAGGATTTAAGTAGGTCGATGATCCCGGTAGCGATCCCTATCTATGCTCAACCTCGAGCAGAAGATAACTCGACGTTGTTAACATACCCCGACCAGCCTTGTACCCTTAAGGAGCACATGGCTATATCGACGGTTAGGGAGCATGGTTAAATGCCGAGCTGTGACATCAGAGTGCCCGGGGTAGGGGATAGGATGGCAATAGCCCGGGATGGAGAGTTTGTGATTTTTAGGGATTCTTTGAAGGGGGGATTTAGGTGTCCCCTGCATCCATTTTTTGTGACTTTACTCGTCGAGCACAACATGAGCCCGGGGCAATTAGTGCCAAACGAGTGGAGGATGCTCACCTATTTCTTCGTAGCTTGTAGGTACCTTGGCATTACGCCCTATCTCGACCTATGTAGGATGGTCTTCGACCTAAAACAACTGCCCCTGGACACTTGTTTTGTGTCCTTTCTACCCGGGGAGGGTTTAGGGTCCCAAACTGCCAAGCTCTTTGAAGGAGTGGAAGGAGAGGTGGTTCTACGTCGTCCCCCAAGATATCGACCTCCCCATTTAATTCTCGATGGGGGTCTGCCAGATACATCGAGGTTTTGTGAGGGTCAAGCTTATTTCGAGAGTCTAGAGAGGGACAAGCAGATGTTAGAAACTCTCGAGCCTCTGGTGTTTGATATCGACGACATCCTTGGGGATGATGTTCTTGATCGTGCAGACATTAAGGGCGTCGAGGGTAGGACTTGACTCCTTCTCGTTAAATTGTGTTTGTTACAGTATGCTCGTTCTTAACAAGTCCTCGTGTTTTGTAGAAATGACATTTGATCCAGCAGCTCTGCGAAGGTCCGTGCAGTCGAAGTCCAAGACTCCTTAAACCCGAACTCCAGGGCAAAAAAGAGGGAAGAAACGACCTCGGCCTGCAGAGCAAAGGAGGAGTGTTGGAGAGTCGTCGAGGACTAGGAGCATGTCGCCTGGTGCCTACCGGGCCTCTCATCGTCAGCAATCGACTCCTTGAGGGATTCCACAACTTCGCGATGACCACGTTGTTGATCTCGAGATGACGCTGTGCCCCCGACTACTGATCACGTCGAGAACGTTGGAAAGTCGCATCTGATGTTGGGGCTCGTGGAGAAATATCGTCACAGGCTCGAGTATGAAATGGCCAGTCAAGGACCTTGAGTCTCTATCCTTCCAGGTAATGTCGCTTAGCATAAAAATGTTTTTCAAGTTTTTATATCGAGGATATAGCTAATAAAAATTTTGCTGTAGGTCATGAGCATTGCTCGAGGCGTCACTTTGAAGGGATTGGACGATTCCCGTAGGGTGGTCGAGCTCACTGAAACTGTGAAAGCTCGAGATCAGAGCTTAGCCGACCTCGAGGGTGAACGTGACTTGGCCAGGATTGAGCTTCGAAAGGCTTGACATGAACTGGGCCTCGCGAAGGATGAGGCAATGGAGCTGAAGCTAGAGCTTAAGGCTGTGAAAAAGGGGTTCGAGGAGAGCCTAGCTAATGCTCGTGCTCAAGCAGTCGAGGAATTCCAATCATCCGAGGAGTTCAATAGGCTCAAGGGTGATTATGCTGCGGGTTCATACTTCCATGGCCTGAAGGAGGCTCGAGCATTCCTTCGTTTGAAGCCCGACGCCAAACCCAAGGAGTTGAAGACGATCCCCGACATTGTAGAGGATCTCGAGTTGTCGGAGAGCGAGGCTACGGTCGATGAGGGTGATGATGTCGACATCGAGGGGGATGATGTCGACGATGATGAAGCGACTCCTAGTGTCGACGACCTAGATTAGATTTTTGAACTTTTTGTTATCGACCCTTGTAAGGATTTTTTGTTGTTGTTAATCAAGTATTATGATCGACGTGTTTTTCCCTTTGCATGTTTTTATTTTTATTTTGTGACAAGTGACAATGAATATCGACGATCATTGTAAATCGAGGCCATCCATTGTGACTTAATATCGACGAGTAATCAGGATGCAACAAAGAAAATAGTAAGCACGACGATATTAATATACTTATATCGATGATTATTCAGGACGCAATAAGATAACATTATAAGCACGACGATAAAAATATATCGAGGGTCTTTTGCGAATAATTAACAACGACGATAAAAATATATTGAGGTGTGCCATTAAGTTTAAACCTCGACGATAAATTTAGAATACTATTTCGAGGTACTTGTATTTTTACTCCTAAACGTCAAGTGAAAGACTCGAACAGTAGAAGCGAGGGGGATTCGACCTTAACTCGACCTCCTTGTAACTGTCACTTGCTCGAGACAACGTTTGTGGATTGCTCGAGGGCAAGACTTTGTGGCTTCCATGAGGACAAGGCTTCATGGCTTGCACGAGGACAAGGCTTGATGGCTTGCTCGAGGACAAGACTTGTTGGCTTGCTCGAGGGCAAGGCTTTGTGGCTTGCACGAGGGCAAGGCTTGTTGGCTTGCTCGAGGGCAAAGCTTTGTGGCTTGCACGAGGGAAAGGCTTGTTGGCTTGTCAGATGACAAGACTTTGTGGCTTGCTCGAGGGCAAGGCTTGTTGGCTTGCTCGAGGGCAAGGCTTTGTGGCTTGCACGAGGGCAAGGCTTGTCGGCTTGTCAGATGACAAGGTTTTGTGGCTTGCTCGAGGGCAAGGCTTTGTGGCTTGTACGAGGGCAAGGCTTGATGGCTTGCTTGAGGGCAAGGCTTGATGGCTTGCTCGAGGGCAAGGCTTGTTTGCTGAGACGATTCCATGAGGGAATGTAAACTCGCATAATTTGGAATTTATTAAATTTTTCGAACTGGACTTGGATTTATATCTCATCCAAGCTGCCTACGTACCCAAACGGGATCAAGCCGAATGTAGTTCATTACAAAGTAAAAGAGAGAAACGTAGATGGGCATATAAGCCCGACGATAAGAAATAAAGCATGGACGCACAGGCCCGATTGAAACTAAAGACAAAAATGAAAGTAAAGTAGGGCATGCAAGCCTCACGATTTGTTAATGCATGGAAAGACATAAATTACTGTATGTCGTCGGGCGACTTACTTGTAGTAGATTTTCAAGTTATCCGCGTTCCAGGGTCTAGGGAGAGGTCTACCTGAGGTATCTCTAAGACTGTATGCACCTCCTCGAACTTTTCGGATTACTTCAAATGGCCCTTCCCAGACAGGCCCCAGCTTCCCCGGGGCGTGGCCAGTCGCATCGGCCTTTCTCAAGACAAGTTCGCCAACTCTGAACTTTCGGGGTCTCACCCTTTGCTACTCTGTTTTGATAGGACGCCACTATGATAGTTGCTTGTTCTCGGACTTCTTCCAGGAGGTCGAGATGTTCTGTTGTGTGTTCTGAAGAGTCGCGGTCAATAATCTTGAGGCTAGGCAAACTTATCTCCACGGGGAGTGTAGCTTCTACACCGAAAGCTAACATGAAGGGAGTCTCACCGGTGGTGGTCCTATGAGATGTCCTGTAGGCCCAAAGTATGGAGGGTAGCTCTTCCGACCAAGAACCTTTGGCGTTCCCGAGCCTTGTTCGAAGGTCCTGCAATATAATTCGATTGGGGACCTCTGCAGGCCGTTGCTCTGGGGATGCGAAACTGACGTCTGTCGGTGGTCAATTCCAAAGTTGGTGCAGAAGTTCCTGAATTGAGCATTATCAAACTGCCTTCTATTGTCACTTATGAGGACTTTAGGTATCCCAAACCTACAAACAATAGATTTCCACACAAAGGCCCTGAGTTTGGGCTCCGTAATTGTTGCCAGGGGCTCAGCTTCTGCCCATTTAGTGAAATATTCCACAGCCACTGACACGAATTTTACCTGCCCTCTTGCCACAGGGAAAGACCAGAGGATATCTATTCCCCACTGCTCAAATGGGGCTGAACATTTTAAAGTAGTAAGCTCCTCCACTGGAACGTGGATGACGTTGCCGAACCTTTGGTACTTATCACATTTTCTTACATGTTCTGCAGCATCTTTCTTCATGGTGGGCCAATAATACCCATACCTTATTAGTTTGAAGGCCAATGCCCGAGCTCCTTGGTGATTCCCACATATTCCCTCGTGAACTTCAGATAGAGCTCGGGATGATTCCGAAGGTTTGAGGCATCGGAGGTATGGAAGTGTGAAGCTCTTTCGAAAGAGGACCCCCCTGGTCATGCAATACCTGGAGGCTCGGGATTGGATACTCCTAGACGCCTAGCGATCATTAGGAGGTTCCGGGTATTCAGAGACTGTATGATTGGGTCCATCCATGATGGTTCGTGATCAATGTCCATAATTTTCGGGGCCTGAGTGATACTGGGCTCGGTCTATACTCTATGTCAAATTCTCCAAGTTCAATAGCCCATTTTAGTAACCTTCCGGAGACGTTGGGCTTTTGCAATATATGCCTGAGGGGCTGATTCGTGAGTACTACAATGCGGTGAGATTGGAAGTATTGCCGGAGTTTACGTGCTGCCACGACCAATGCAAGAGCAAGTTGTTCGGCAAGAGTATATCTTGTTTCTGCATCGAGTAGGTCTTTGCTCACATAATATATTAGTTGCTGGCCTTTGTTAACCTCCTTCACCAACAAGCCACTTACTGCATTATGCGATACGGCCAAGTATAGGAACAAAGTGTCACCGGGTTCGGGTCTAGTGAGAACAGGGGGAGTTGCCAAGGTTTCTTTAAGTTGCTGCATAGCCGTTTCGCACTCCTCATCCCACTTGAAATCCCGATTTCCCCTGAGGGCCTTAAAGAAGGGAAAATACTTGTCTGCTGCTTGGGACATGACCTGTTGAGGGCAGCAACCCGACCTGTTAATTTCTGGACTTTTTTCTTATTCTTAGGTGGCCCCATTGAGGCCAAGGCTAATATTTTGTCCGGATTAGCTTCAATACCCCTGTGAGTGATCATGAAGCCCAAAAACTTTCCCGAGGCCACGCCGAAGGCGCATTTTTCCGGGTTTAGCTTCATTTTATATTTTCGTAGGGTAGCGAATACCTCATCGAGATCTTCTATATGCTTGTCCACTTGCTTGCTTTTTACTACCATGTCGTCGACATATGCCTCTATATTTCTGCCGATCATGGAGGCAAAGGCTTTGTTGACGAGCCTTTGGTAAGTTGCTCCTGCATTTTTCAAATCGAACGGCATGACCTTGTAACAATATATGGCGGATTCAGCCATGAAGGACGTCTTCTCTTGGTCTTCATCTGCCATGAAAATTTGATGATAGCCCGAAAATGCATCTAAAAAGCTGTATAATTTACACCCTGACGTGCTATCTACCAGGTCGTCAATCCGAGGCAGGGGATAGCTGTCTTTCGGACATGCCTTATTGAGGTCGGTGAAATCAATACATACTCTCCATTTACCACTGGCCTTTTTCACCAGAACGACGTTAGTCAGCCAATCAGGATACTAGACCTCTCGAATGAACTTTGCTTTGGTTAGCTTATCAATTTCTTCGCGTATGACTTCTCGGCGCTCGGGCGCGAACTGTCTTTTTCTCTGCTTGGCTGGCTTTGTCCCGAGTGTAATGTTAAGCCTATGAACTGCAACGTCGGGGTCTATCCTGGGCATATCCTCGACCGTCCATACGAAAACTTCGATGTTGCGAGATAGACAACTGACGAGTTCGGCCAGTAGGGTGGGGTCAATATCTGACCAACTGTTACTCTCTTACCATGCTCGAGCTCGACTCCTTCAATTCTTCTACCGGGGAAAGCCTACTTCGCTGTTCGAGATCGAGCTCTTTTTCTGAAATCTGCATGACGTCTGTCCTTAGTTCCTGAACGCTAGTTACATAGTATTGCCTGGCAGCAGTTTGGTCCCCACGTACCACCCCAACGCCATTATCGGTGGGAAACATCATGGCGAGGTGGTAAGTGGACACAATTGCCTTTACCTTGTTGAGTAATGGTCGTCCTAGGATGGCGTTGTATGCGATTGATACCTGGACCACCTAAAAAGACGTGATTTCTGTGACTTGTTCCTTGCCCGACCCCAAGGTAAGAAGGAGCTCAACTACTCACTCGGGGGTTATAATACCTCCTCCGAATCCCTGGAGAGGTGTTTTCACTGTCTTCAGCTGTCCGACGGAAATACCCATTTTGGCGAAGGCCTCATGCGAGAGTATGTTTGCAGCACTTCCATTGTCGACCAGTATTCTGTTTACCTCGAAGTTTGCCACTATTGCAGAAATGACCAGGGCATCATCGTGAGGAAAGAATATGCCTTCTGAATCTTTCACCCCGAAAGTAATATCCTCGAAGTTGTCATGTGCTGTTCTAGAGGAATCTGTATACTGCCGGGATTATTGTTTTCGCCCAGTATTCGAATCTCCTCCTGATGCAATACCTCCGACGATGATATTTATTGTTCCGGCCGTCGTCTGTCCATTACCTCGGGTCTCTGCGTTCTTGCCCTCTTCTCGATCATTTCTGGGGCGTTTATCATGACCTATATATGAACCCATGAACCCTCTTTTTATGAGCGCTTCGATTTCCCGTTCCAGTGCCTTGCAGTTCTCTGTAGTATGCCCATGATCGCGATGAAAGTCGCAATACTTACTCCTATCTCGGGAATCAGGGGGAGATCTCAACCTTGTCGGCCACTTCAACTCTTTCATGTTTTTGACCTCCATCAAAATATTTGCTTTCGAGGTATTCAACCTAGTGAGCGATGTCTGGGATGCCCCTTGCCTCAGCCTGTTCCGAGGTATCTCCTGTCGGGGACTCATGTCGTACGACCTTTTTTGCTCGACCTTCTCAGAGGGTGGCCCTACTTTCTTCGGATTCAATGTCTCCTCCATATTGATGTACTTCTCACCGTGGGTTAATAGCTCGGTTACCGATTTCGGGGGAGTTTTTGATAGTGAGATTTTGAATTGTTCACACTTTATGGCATATGTGAGGGCGGAAACTGCTGCTGTGATATGTAGGTCGGGAATCTGAAGTCTTTCCTTATTGAATCTCATCATGAAAGTACGCAACGACTCGTTCTGCCCCTGACGGAGCTGTATGCGGGATGCCGCTGTCTTCCGAATGCGTTTACTAATAGCAAAAAAGGCGGAGAATTTATCGGCCAAGTCCGAGAATGAAGAGATGAAATCAGGCTCCAAGGTCAAGAACCAATCCCTAGCGGCATTAGTCAAAGTCTGGGGGAAGGCTTTGAACATGACCTGATCTGGGGCAACTTGCAAATTCATGACGTCGGTATATATGTTGAGATGGTTGACAGGGTCAGTTCTGCCATCGTATTCTTTTATTCGAGGATACTTGAACCTATCGGGAAGCGGATACGAAGAGATTTTCGAGATGAACGGGGTGTTGGGCGTGAATCCTATCGTCCCCTTGGTATTCTGACGTAGACCCACCGTAATCCCATCTTGAATGATCTTGGCGAGGTCGTCAGAGCCCAATGTCACTGATTTCGTGGCCGAGCCCATATGTTTACCCGAGGTTCCTGCTTCAGCTACGTCGGGGATCGATCGTCGAACACGAGCTCAAGCATTGGCCATGAAACCGGCTCGAGGCCCTGGTTCCGGCGGAGGAGTCCTTTGACTTAGCAACTGAGTCAACGTGACAACCTGCTGGCGGAGATCTTCGAAGGCCTCAGTGGTGATCACCGCCGGGGGTGGAGCCGGTATCCCTGACGTTTCTTCCTGATGAACCATGGGGTTTTCAGTAGGTGGAGGAGGGTTTGGGACAGTTGAGCTTGCCGGAGGAAGACCTGAACGTGTGCTAACCATGACTTTTAGTAGCGAGATTTTCACAGACGGTGCCAATGATGCTACCAAAAATCGTCCCTGGTCAATTCCGATCCTGACGACTGATAACGAGCACTATGTTTATCTTCCAGTACCTGAAACAAAGGCATTGAGGTGTGTCTTCGTCGCCCCTCCGATGCTTAAGTTAGAGAGAGAATTTGTGCGTGAGGCTATAAACTGAAAATTGTGTATATCGCGTACCTGAGTAATGAGATAAAACCTTATATTTATAGTATTGGGTGGTTCAGTCCTAGTAGGATTGAACCATTAGAGAGTCCTTATTTCAAGGAATCCTTCCGGAAGTGGGCATTTGTAATGTACAAGAAGTCTAAGATCACCTATAATTCACATAACAAAAGACTCATCCCGTGTTTAGAAGTCTAGCAAAACACGTCTCTGTTCATGGGAGGAGGACGTTTCGTTCAAGTGAAAAGTTCGATGACGTTGTAGGTTGGAGGAGTAGGATACACGAAGACTCATTATACCCGAGGACACCTGCATAAAATGGGGTTTTCAGGCATGGAGTGATCGGGCATAAATCCCATATACTAGACCACGAGGTTGTGGGGCATTGCATGAGGATATGGTTCTCGAGGATAATCAGGCATTGACGAGAAGAAAGAATGTGTGGAGAGATCGGGCATGATTTCTAAGTACTCGAGGACATGGGAAGACATTGGAAGTCTTCGGGGGAATAGTAGGTCGGGTTACGTATATTGATCATATTAGGAATGAAAGTAAAATGCAATTAATATTGTTGCTGTCGAAAATTTTTAGGGCCATATGCATGGGTAGAATATGTGTCGGGGCAATTGATAACATCCCAACCAACACAATGACGGAAGTGTCAAGTGAAGGAATCAGAAGAAACGAATCAAAGCATTTATATTGGTATGTGCATTTCTAGTTTATCTAAGAATATTTTCTTTATTTTTTCTATTGCTTTCGTGTTGATGTTAAAAATGCGATAGTTAACAAGTTTTTTAGCAGATGATTTAAAAACTATGATTTATAATGCGACTTTGTTTGAAGTTGGATTTGTGTGTTTCATTAGTTGACATGTTAGAGGTGGTGGTGGTGGTTTGATAAACTTTTTTCTTTGACATCCATCGGTTAGGGAAAATTGTATTGCAATCTCGCATATTAGAACCAAATACTGGAATGAACTTTCTAGCCTTTAAAATCTTAGAATATCTTTAAAATGAGCAGGATAACAAATTAGAATCTGTCACCATATATAGATTACAAAGATAAAATATAAAAAGAAGACACCAAGCATGTATGTTGATAAGGTAATAAAGTGAGATCTTGAAGCATTGTCGTTGACTTGATGAAAGCTGTTGTGAGAAGGTCATGTAAATATAAATAGAAAGTGATATCTGAAAGAAAGAAAATCTCATTTTGCGTATCATGATTCATGGGAGACACTGTTAAGTTATTACTTGTCAAATTGTCTAGAAATGATACTACGCAAATTTTAGAATGGATATGTGGCAATTAAGAAATGAAGTGATTCATTTTCGCATTCCACTAGAAAAACCTTTTTTCTTTGTCTGGTTCAAGGATACTTGTGGAGAGTGTTTTAATCTTACTATACCTTGTGTAGTGTGTACTGATGAAAGCTCAAAGTTTGCTGAAACTCTTATATTTACATTTGCATCGAGGATAACATTGTGTGATTAAGCCTAATGAGAGGTTTGAGTGGGATATAATAAGAATAACATTAAGCCGTTTAACAACCATTATTTGAAAACTCTTTTTCTACATACTCATACGCACGTTATCATACATAGATGATACGTAGATGACTACTCATACATATTGGACAATACCTTCATTAAAATGTTCCAGCAATAGAACATCACAATAAATTGAATACAATTATCAATTAATTGGTTTCAGTTGATCAATTTTAATGACCAGGTATGTGCCTTAATCTTATTAGCATCACCATTGAATAGCTGGGAGCCTATGAGAGTCGCAGTTAGTAACTCTATAGGCAATGCTAAATTGAAATTTAACGACGTCTGCGATAATATTCTTGCTGAGGAAGTTCATAGAAGAGACTCTGGTGAAGTCTCAATATTAAATTATGTCAAAAATGTTGAGAATAGGGATAGGGGTTTTGAGAAAAAAAATCAATAAAGGTAACTGTTGGAAATAGAGAAATGGTAGAAACGAGTCCAAGTGTGGAAAGAATATGGAATACTGGAACTGTGGTAAGAGTAGTCACACGAAGAAGAATTGCATGGCACCAAAGAAAAAGGAAAATAAGAATAACGACAATATCAATGCAGTGACAAAAGGTACAAAATGCTTTACTCTTTTTCGGTTGATAGTCCTACTAATTCTTGAGTGATGAATTCAGGAGCTTCTTTTCACACTACTGCATGTCGGGAGATTATGGAAAACTATGTTGCTACTATGTTTGGAAAATTCAAAAGGTAAAGAATGTATTTAAACTGACGTGTAATTTGATGTCAGTTGGACACCTTGATGATGAAGGTCATAATGTGAACTTTCGGTGTTGGTGCTTGGAAAGTCATTAAAGGATCTGTGGTTATTTCTTGAGGAAGTAAATTTGGAACTCTTTACATCACTTTCAATTGTAGAGACATGGTTGCAATTGCTGATTCAAGTGTCAATTTTGATTTGTAACACTGTATGTTGGGATTGATGAGTGATAAGGAAATAAAAGTGCTTCAATCTAAAGAGAAGCTATCAAGATAAAGTCTATTGAACAAAGTTTGTGTGAAAGCTGTATTTTCGGCAAGCAGAAAATGGGTTACTTTCTCTGAAATTGGAAAGAAGCAAAAACCTACAAAATTGGAATTGATTCATACGGATGTGTGGACCATCAACTGTTACTTATTTTGGAGGTTCTAATAATTATGTAACATATAATGATGACTTATGTAGGAAGGTATGTATTTATTTAATGAAGAATAAATGTTATATTTTTTTATATCTACAAGAGATGGAAAGTGGTGGTTGAAAATTAGACAAATTTGAAGGTAAATTTTTTCAGTCAGGTAATGAGGAAGAATATGTAGATGATGATTTGAAGAAGTATTTGCTGATAATAGAATTAAGATGAAGAGACTATTCTAAGAACAATTTAACAAAAATGTTGTGTCTGAGAGGATGAATAGGGTATTAAACAAGTGTCCTAGAATAAAAGGATTAATTATTGTCCAATCAGACATAACAATTGATAGAGTTATAAAAGGAAAGAATGTTTTACAAAATAAATGGGTTTATTGGTTAAAAGAACATGATGGAACAAGCGATATAAAACAAGGATGGTTGTAAATGGATTTCAATAGAAAGAAGGCATTGACTACCTTGAGATTTCTCTTCTGTGGTGAAAATGAACCATAACTAGAATACTACTTGTATTATTGGTGAATGAAGATTTGTAACTAGAGCAGTTGGATGTAAAGCCAACTTTTTTCATGGTGATTTGGAGGAAAAAATTTACATGATGCAGTCATAAGATTTCGAAGTACACGGACATGAGAAAATGGTGAGCAGACCTAAAAAATGTTTATATGGTCTTAAACAAGTTATGAGGCATTGATATGGCTAGTTTTTATGGGTAGTAATGACTTCATAAGGTGTTAGGTGGGTCATTGTTACTATGTGAAAACCTTGGTAACTCCTATATCATCTTACTGTTGTATGTTGATGATATGTTGATTGCAAATGCTTGTAAACAAGAAATATACAAGTTGGAAAAGGAGTTATGCAAGGAGTTTGTAGTGAAGGCTTTAGATGTTGCAAAACAAATAATGTTGTCATGAAATTGTCATAGGAAGAGAGTGCAAATGATGCTAAGCAAGTTCAGGATGGAAGATGAAAAATTGAGTATTTCTTTGGCTAGTTACTTCAGGCTAGCCAATGAGTAGTCACCCAATACAGAGTAGTAGCGGGCTCACATGGTCAAGGTGATTTATTCCTCTGCTATTGGCAGTGTATGTCATGGTGTGTACAAGACACAACATAGCAGATGTAGTACGAGTTGTGCATAGATATATGAGCAATTTGGGTAAACAACATTGGGAGACTATAAAATATATTGTAGTGTAGTTGAGAGGTACTCTAGATTCAGCTTTATATTCCAGAAAATTAGGCTTGGGATTATATGGTTATGTGGATGTTGACATAGTAGGAGATATTGTCGGCATGAAAAGTACTAATGGACATGTATTCACTTCGGGTGGTAGATAGTTAGTTGGGCAGTTTAAGCTACGGAAGAAAGTTGTTTTTTCAACTATTGAGGTTGAGTATATTACTGTGATCGAAGTTAGCAAAGGGATGATATGAGTGCAGTCTTTTTGGAAGAATTGGGTCACAGACAAGCATGGACATATTGTTGTATTGTGATAGTTAGAGTGCTATTCGTTTAACAAAGAATTTGTTTATCATACAATGACAAAGCATATATATACAATGACAAAGCATATACATGTTCATTAGCACTTTATCAGATTAACTTTGAAGGATGGAATAATTGAGAAAATTCAAGGAAGTCAAAATTGTTACACGTTAATGAAGATTCAAGGAAGTCAAAATTCGGTTACACGTTAATGAAGATTGTTCAAATCAAGAAACTGAAGTTGTGTGCAACTTCAGTTGGACTTCTCTTTTGAGGATTGAGGAGTTGTCGTTGCGGAGGAGCCAATGGTGAATTAGTTTCCAAGTAGGAGATTGTTAAATTGTAGAGTTTAATTATTATCGTTATATGGAGTCAGTATGCGAATTGATTTTCGAGGTGACATCGTTGCGAGGTTGGAAGGGGCCAGGAAGCCACTCTTTAGGAAGGTACGTCCGGACCAAAATTTCATTTAAGTATAATTTAAAAAATTATTTTTCTTGTAAATTATTGTTTAAGAATTTGTGTCCTTGTAAATTTTGATTTTACTCTAATTTGTCTTCTAAACAGGGAATCAACATTAGGTTTAGTATTACCATCAAAAAGAAAGAAAGTAAAGTTAGAGAAAATAGATTGCGATTTTCTCTTGTAAACTTCTTTTCATTATAATGAATTATTGCAACGACGAAAGTGGATGTAATCTCATATTGAGTGAACCTTTATAAATCTTATATCTCTTTATTTTTTTTTTTGCTAATTGATTATTCTTGATGGAATAAAATTAGGATTTCTAGTCTCATCACTCAATTCCTGCAACCTCAACTACCACGTTCGATTAACTTAATTACAAATAAAATACCAAAAATTCCAAATGTAAATTGAAAGAAAAAAAGATTATTCAAATACTCGATTTTGAACTTATAGATCCAATAAAACTATGAATAACACTGCCATATGTCTAGAAAAATAACATCACCACTGTAATTCTTGAAGTTTGAAATTCAATGATTATGGATCTATTGATAGAATACCTTCTATAATCTGAAGCAAAGTGATTTTCAACAAGAAAAATTCAAGTGTAGTTTCTTTAATCAATGTACATGACATTTCCCCCCTTTTATTTAGTGTTGAGCAAGTAGTGTCAAGGACACTTCTTGCAGTTTAGGGTCTGTTTGGTTTGGTTTCATTTTTTTAGTTTGAGTTTGTTTTCAGATTTCAGTTTTCAATTCATTTTCAATTTTCACTTTTGATGATCCTATTTTAAGATTACTGAAAATGCGTTTTATTTGTTATTTTGAAAAATCATTTCTCAAAATCAATAAGTGGAGAACATGTTTGCTTTGAAATTTTGGGAAAATATTTTATAACAATTTATTCCATTAATTTTGATTATTCAATAAAATGGAACAGTTTTATGTCAATATGTTATCAAATAAACATTTTTAAAGTAGGTAAATCTTACAAAAAAAAATTTCATACAAAAGTAAATACAAACATGTAATAAAATTAGTTCACAAAACGTTGGAAATAAAAAATATTATATAAATAAAAGTAAAATTTTATTTTTTATTTTTTAGAATTTAAAAGTTTCGAATTTTACTTTTTAGAATTTTTAATTTTTAATTTTTGGGTTTTATTTTTAAAATTTTTATTTAAATAATTATTTTTCGTGTTTTGAGAATACTGAAAATGTCAAAAATATGTTTTTAGTTTTATGTAATAAATTTAATATTGTTTTCAAATTGCATTTCAAAAATAACATATCAAACAAGTTTTGGGTGTTTTACAAAATTTAAAATTAAAAACAACTTGAAAATAGCCAACCAAAACGCACCTATAATGTCATGGAGCAGTCCATTGTCTGTGGGCTTTAGGTTTTCGGATGGGTTTGGAAAAGAGGAAATTACAGGGAACCCGGTATTTGAAGACTATTTTTCATTAATCAAATTTAATGTTTCATAATACAATAATCATGTTATAATTAATTAAATATTATGATATAAAATAATATTAATATATTGTAACCATCACCGCCTTTTACGTTAAAAGTGGAGAGAGACGGTTTATCTCTCAATAACCGCTAATCACACCCTCTCAACCATATCAAACAAATTGATTTTTCCCCAAATTAGAACTTTCATCTCCGCCCTCATTTCATTCAGAAATCGAAATACTCCTCCCATTTTCCCCACGGCGCATACACAAAACCCTGGCTGTAATTTCCTATACCCAAAACACTTGAAGCTTCCATTCCATTTGACTGCTTGCATCCACTGAATAGCCAACGATGTTCAAGGCCTGTGACCGTTAAACGTATAAAATGGCTATTACGAGGAGTTCCGACCGGCGAGCGAGGCCCACTTCCCGTGACGCAACTGGAAGTAAAACGGGGAAGAAAAAGAGACCGAAAAAGGAGTCAGTCCGTGACGAAAACCCCAAAACTCTGACCGACCCACGAAAACCTCCATCGATTACTGTAAGTTAATTTGTATGTCCTCTTAGTTTATGGGTATTTTATGTTTGAAAGTAATGTATTTGAGATTTAATAGCATTTTGCTACATTTTTTCGAAATCTTTACATATTACTAAAGGGTATGCATTATGGTCCAAATCTGCTGACTATATTGTGTTGTGCGTCGATGTGAATGAGAATGTGATATTTGTGACCAATTTGATTCGTGTGACCAATATTGGACTGTGACTTTCGTGATTCTTGTGACCAATATTCTGAATTTTTTTGGGATTGTGAGATGTTTCTGAATATATTGTGTTGTTCAGAAAATGTGAATGGGAATGTGATATCTATGACCAATATTATTCGTGTGACCAATATTGGACTGTGACTTTCGTGATTCATGTGACAGATGTTGACACTTTCTTTAATGTGATGCAGGAATGGAATTACATTATCCCGGAGGATCTTTGGTTTCCGGGTAAAATTACAATCAACTCGACAAAGAATGTTCTATCAAATTTCACGTCGAAATTCAACGAACACCAACGGGCTATCCTGGCAGACACATGTTTTGCGTTCTTCATGGATTGCGCCGAAATCGTTGTGCAGTCCCAACTGATACACTACCTTCTTTTGAGGAAAGTGGAGCAACCAAATCCTAACGAGATGTGGTTCAATGTTGCAAATAGATACCAGCGATTTTCATTGTGTGAGTTCTGTTTAGTAACGGGTCTTAGATATCATGGTAAAGATGTCAGGAGACGACTTGACAAAGTGCCATCCAGGATTAAGGAAACTTATTTTGGGCATTTGAAACTGGTGACAAATGAAAATGTGAGAGATGTATTCCTTGATGTGTCAGGCGTTGATGATCATGACGTGGTAAGGCTTGGCATTCTATATTTGATCACCTCATACTTGTTTTCTACGTCATACAAGAAAGTGGTCGAACACTATTTGTTTGCACTGGTTGAAGATTTTGATGCAATGGGGATGTTCCCTTGGGGGTAAGGATCTATTCGAGATGTCTATGAAATCTCTAAAAGAGGGATTAGGTCGTAGAAACCACCACTACAGACTGAAGGGATTTTTGGTTGCATTTCAAGTATGGATTTATGAGTCTATCCCAGCCTCAATGGACCTGTGACCATTAGGATTGGGAACAGGCACCCCTGCATGTTGAATTGGATGTCGAATAAACACCCGTGTGCAGCAAAGTTGGATGAAGATGTCTTCTCATATTCTGATTAAGTTTTTTTATAATTCGTTATATACTTTGCTTGTGAAATCAGAGTTTGGTAGTGTAGTACACTTTACACCAATTCAGACTTAGTTGTTCAGAATCTGTATTTGATTCAAAGGTCACAATCATTATACTCTATATGTGATTACATGGCTAAATCATTGTGTACTTGTGTTATGGTCTCAGCTTGAAGTGCATGACATCAAGCCGTCTAAATTGGAGATGGTGGCTCCGTATATGAGGGACGTGCAATACACGAATCCGAGGCAACCACATATAAAGGCAGACGTACGTTCCAAAGTGTCTGGCCATGCAGGCACGAGTGCAACTGCTGATTCAGACAAACCCAGAACACGGTTGTTAATGATTACAGATGGACGTAAGGATCATTCAAGCGATCTTGACGATGAAGACGATGATGATTTTATTGATCCACCACCAAAAAGGCATAAGAGATCGCCTTGTTTCCAAACTCCAATCAAAGATCATACAACACCAGAAAATTGTTCGACCGAGCCACACGTACATAACGTGAATACCCCAATAGAGCCTCCACAGGTAAGTCTTTTCAGACATGTTCTCATAAAGACACAAAGTATATGTTATATGTTAACAATTTGAGGCCATTATAAGATGTTCATTGAAGTAATTTATGTAATTGTCAATTACAGGTGAGCGAAAATTTGAGGATAGACATTCGTGGCCAAATATCCGAGCTTCAAAAAAAGAACACAGCTTTAACAAAAGAGGTCAATCACGTCAAGTCACAGTTCTCATCATTCGAGGTTGATAGTAATGACAAGATGAATCAGATCATCCGCATGCAAGGTGATATAAAATCTGACATGACAGACATCAGGTCACACATGGCCTTTTTGTTTGACTCTGTGAATGTTTTGATATCTAGTACGATGGATGCAATATTGAAAAAATTCAATGACAAAAATGAAGGGATAAGTGCTGGATTTGCAGAGGAGTCAACGAAAGTAAGTACATCCTAAACCGACTTTATTCATCATGATATTTACTTGACATTGACATTTAGTTTTTATCTTATGTCCTAGGTTACAAACATAGAACAAACTGGTTCTAAGAAGGGTAAGGAGAAGATGGTCGAAGCTCATGAATTCGAGAACCCATACTTCCCTCCGACCCCATCATTTGATTTGGGGATTGGAACACCGCCAATGACTTCAAGCTTAGTCAACATGTGTGATGTGTTTAATGCCGAAGATGACCAGCAGCAGGTTGATGATGGTATTGCTGGTGTGGTGAGGCAGACTGAATCCAATTATCAACCTGGCATGATGAAGACCAAAGATCACGAGCAAGAAGTATGATAAATTTGTTTCTTCATATCTCACAATATTTTTGTGTGTATGTTGCTAGATGACACCCGTTTTACCATTATGCAGGGATCACCTCCTTCCGCTCCAACTTCTGGACTGCATGTTAAGAGAGCCCCGAGATCGGCAAGGATACTGCAGTCCCCATTTGTTACTGGTGCAGGAAAAAAATGTAAGCGTTCAGAAGGTATTGTCGTTTTTGACAAGCACGATAAGCCAGCGGACGAGGCTGATCTGGTTGCATTCCAGAACTGGTTCAATAGAGGTTACAAACCAAGAAACATGTATGTATTCTTCAATTTTGTATATGCTTCTCATAACTAACTGACTACCACAATATGATTTCTCATTTAATCTTCATTTTGGTTTTCAGAAAGAAATTTAACAACCGAGATGATGTCGTTCGACCCCCTTTATCATTGGTTCAATCCTGGTAGGCTCTAAAACATGGTGGCACGAGCTTATATGTCCAGAATCATCTTTGAGTAGCACAGTATGATTATATTACTAGAAATCACACTATACATATTCGTATGCATAGGTCAAATTCCAAGTCACAATGTTCACTAAACAGGTGACAGTTCTGTGAATTATATACATGAGTCACATTTCTGGGAATTGTTTTGTGTCATAGATATCTGGTCACACTTCACAATCACAGTGTACCGTAAATAAGTCACATAGTTGGATGCACAGGTCACAGTTCTGGATTTGATTACATAAGTCACATATCTGGATATTGTTTACATAAGTCACGTTCTGGGATTTGTTTACACAAGTCACAAGTCTGGATTTGTTTACATAAGTTACATGTCTAGATGGTCACAGATCTGATTTTTGTTTGGATTCGTCACATGTCTAGGAATTGTTTTGGTTGCATCGGGTCACAGGTTTCAAACACAGGTTACAATCTCTGTTTACAATAAACAGTTCCTTATGCAGAAGTCATCAATAATTATTTGTATAGGTCAGACACAATTTTTAATCAAATTTCTTTATATTTTCACATCACATGGACGTCTGTTTCTATTATCTACGGCAATTTGCAATCAGAAGTCCGCATGCTAGATTGTGCGCTACGACGACTGACACCTTGTTTCAAGCAAAGATCAAAAACATATTTCCACAGTTCATGAAATAGCCCGACCTGGTATTATTAGATTCATATATTGTTGAAGTTTCGTTGGGTAGTCGTCTGGAATATAGTCGTCCTTGGGCTGAAGTCGATTATGTGTTTATGTCAATCCTACCTACAAATCGTGCACATTGGATGCTTGGCTGTCTGGACATAAGAGGGCATAAGTTATATGTTTTCCAATCTAGTCTCAAGACGTATTGAGAAAACATGGTGCTTGCCTACCATTGAACCATTTGCAAGGGTTATCCCGCATTTGATGGTTGGTTTGGGCATTTGGAAAAGATCACCTTCTAATCCTGATGAAAAGCCATCGAATCTGACGGTATTGATTGCTGACAACATGTCGCAACAACAGAATGGGTATGTTGTGTACATGATCTATTAATAACGAAGTTGACATTGCTTTTTTATTGACATTTTCTGATATAATTATCCATGATCTGTTTTCAACCATGATTGCGGCATCTTCGTGATTAAGTATGCAGAATACACGCTTCATAATGACATGAAGGCCATGCCGATGACGTTTGATGCAAGCCGAGCTAGGTTGGACATTGCTACATTACTTTTTAAAACATAAAGAGATCAAGAAGCCGACAAAGATGGTAAAGCCAATGGGCGATAGCATTGTATTAGAGTGATTCTATAATGTCAGTGTAGTGGCTAGGGGATTTTTTTGGTTTTTGCATATTTTGAAAGGTTGGAAACAGGGAAACAAGTACAAGTTTCCTGGATATTAGATTAGTATTTTTGTGATTTTTGGAAATGCTTGGACAAATTTACATGTTGATACATGTGGCCAATAGAGGCCTTTTTTTTTGGATAGTTCAAATGTTGGAATCATTGTACATCAGTGGATGTGATGTTTTGTGGATCCCCTGAATTTCGGGGAACTGTAATCTGAATTCTTTGAATTATCTACGTGAATGCAATGGAATAGAGTATCATTTGAATGCAATAAAATATTGTTCAAATGGTCATAAGTATTTGCATTATGGTCACAGGTTGTTGAATTATGGTCACATGTTTGTGAATATGGTCACAGGACACATGTATTTGTCTATGGTCACAGGTATTTGACTATGGTCAAAGGTCACAGGTATTTGCATTATGGTCACATGTCACATGTGATTGACTATGGTCACAGGTCACAGTTATTTAAATTTGGTCACAAGTATTTGAACGTCGTTGGTCACAGGTCACAGGTCACAGGTATCTAAATCATGGTCACAGGTCACTGGTCTTGGTTACAGGTCACATGTCACACGTATCTGAATTGGTCACAGGTCACAGGTATCTGAAACATGTTCGCAGGTCACCTGTCACAGTGACTTGCTCTAATCAAAGGACATAAGTCACTGGATTGTTTGCCCATTTATGCCTGATCACATTTGACCGGCTTCATATTCATGAACACAACTCACATGTCACAGATCTTATAAACCAATGGACACCGATAAGAAGTTACATACATGCTAAAATATTGTATCCATTGCGCACACATCAACTGAATGAAATAATGAATAGTACCCATTTCATATGCGTAGTTTTTGTCTGTGTACAGAATGAAATAATGAATATCACGTTCACAATAAAGGTATAAGATCACTTCAATTTTGTTATGTTTTGGCTTAACAGCATCAAGCTTGTGCAAGTCCTGCGGTTGTGACCACTACCTTGACAATGTCCACATTTTATTGTTTCTTTCCCCTCACACGCGGATCTTTTCCTCTTTTCAGAGGGTTTTCCCGAACTCCTCTTTTGATTAGGAGCTAGTACAATTATGTCCTCTACTTCCCGGGGCACTGTCCATTCATTCTGATTTCCAACTGGGTAAACAGAATGTTGGTATGCATTCAAATACGATTCGCGTGTGTAAAAATATGAGCAATAATCGTACGGATCTCTTTTCTTTAATGCTATCACTGCCAATGCATGTGGACATGGAATTTAATCTACCTAAAGCATCCGACATGTGCAAGTACGCTCCCCTATATCAACGACAAATGACGATCAATCGCAAGCAACCTAAAATATAGTTTGATTGGCTGGAGAAACCTGCATAGATTTACGAACAATACGTGAGGTCACAATTCACAATCATTGTTCTTTTCACACAATCATACTTTACGTAACAAAATATAATTATTACCCTCATTTTCCTCAAATCTGTGCTCATGTCTCTTATCATTCTCTCGTACTTGTCTGACAACGTAGTGAAAGTGCCCTTTGCGATGTCCCTATTCTTGCAAAACTAAGACTGTATAGTTTGTCGCAATGACTCTAACAAAGCTACTATAGGATAGTTCTTCGCTGCTTTTGTGATCGCATTCATCGATTCCACTATGTTGGACGTCATTGTGGAATACCTGTTCGCAGGCATGTGGTATCTTGACCACCTATCCGTGCCAACTTCATTCTACAAAAGTAAAACATTATTATGAAGTTATATTTACAAGAATAGTGATATTATAAATGATTGCATGTAATCTCTTACCAGGTAACCCCTAATCTTCTCGTTGATTGTGTCCAACTGCTGCATGTTGTACTCGAACTCTGATAGTGTGTATGCACGTACAGCTGAATTGAATGCTTGTGTTATATTGTGACCCAACTTACCGTAATGGGATTTCAAGTTTTGTAGAAGATGATATGAACAAATCTCATGGTATGTCCCTGTATAAACACGTTCTATTGCATTCTTGATACTGTTGTGTCGATTAGACACAAAACAAAGTCCTTTCCTATTTCCATACGAATCTTTCAGGTTTTCAAAAAACTAGGTCCAGGATCTATCGTTTTCGTTATCCCCAATCCCGAATGCCAGTATGTATATGCCATTATTAGCATCCTGTGTACATGCTGTGAACAGAGTCCCACCATATTGTCCATGTAAGTATGTGGCATCAACTACAATTACAGGCCTACAATGGGGCCATCCTTGAATAGATGCACCAAGTGCCATGAAACAGTACTTGAATCTGTTGCTATTATCAACATCTACTTTTGTGACCGTTCCAGGATTTGTCTGTTCTAGCATATGAAAGAAACTGGGTAGGTGCATGAATGATTCTGCTGGATCACCCCTGATCATCTTCAAAGTTTTCTCCCGAGATCTCCATGCTTTAGTATAGTTCAAAGAAACCCCGTAGGTTTGTAACATATCGTTACATATATCGTTCGGAGTGTAGATGGTACGTGATGATGTATATTTATATTTGATGAAAGAGGAGACAACATTCGTCGACACTTGCCTGTGAGATCCTAAAACTATGTTTGAAACACATGTGTGACCATCTCCAATCTTTATGATCTTAAAAAATCATGTTTTCCCCAACGTGGAAGATCTGCAAATCCAACTACACTGATTTTGTGAACACTTGACAAGATATTCATTCTTGTCGGATCGAACAACCACAAATTCAAACATGTTTTTTATGGCATAAAAAGACATGCTTAATTTAAGGACCTCCTTATCACGGAACACCCTACCTCCTTCTATATTGCTAGCATCAGGGTCGGACACAATCGTGACCACATGTTCATTAATGTGACCTAATTTTATGACCACTGCATCACATATATTCGAAGCTATATCCTGTAACGAAAAAAATGCTCCACTAGAAGTTTCACTTTCTGCAACCGAATTGGCCATTGGAACACTGATAGATTGTTGTCCAATTTCAGTAGCTGTGACCTCGATGTTTATGGGATACTTAGAAGGTCCACGATCTATACCCTTTAGAGTCATGTATGACAGAAAATTGCTATCACTATTTATTCTGACTGGAGGGAAATCATAGTTCAATATGTGACCGCAACCTTTGTAGGGTCCAAACCGAACTCAGTCATTACTGTGTCCACAAGCTCACATAACAGCAACTACGATCGAGCAACACCAGCGATGAATGTCCTCCACACACCAGACAAACGTGAACATATCCCATTTTCTGTAATAGTCCATGAGAAGTATTTTAGTCACAAAAACAATTTGCATTCACCATTCAGTCAGGTGCAGGTCACAAAAATGATTAAAACTAGAAACTGGGGTAATAGTGCGAATATAGGAATTAAGAAACCAGACACAAATCATGGTCACACACCCAGGTATTATGGTCACATACCTACATTCATATTGGTAGCTACGTAATTTTATTGTGACCGGTATCACATAATTACGAACAAATTATGAAAACAATTGTCGTGTGCGATCAATTTTCCTATGCAATAAGACAGTGAACAATAGTAAATAAACAAAGTTCACATACCGATTGTTTTGATGCGGGTACAAATCACCTAGCTAAATGCACAGCTCAACGATCGTTTCCTTCGTCTGACGATTAATTGTGACCCCCAGAACACTAATTTTCAGATCAACGCACAGATCTGTGATCGTTGCCTCCTGTTTACGATTATTTGTGACCCCCGGAATCACCAATTTTGCCAATTGTGTCAACATAAATTCAAAATCTGGAAGAATTTCGCCATCATGTTATTTACGGCCTCTTCCCCAGAGAGGGGATTGCACAGATTATGGAGATTTCTGTTAATATGGTAATTGACGGCTTTATTTTAGGAGCTGAATTGATACCAAATTTATTTTTGAATTTCCATAATATATAATATATATTATATATGCATGTAGAAACCTGATTTGTGAATAGTTGAAACATTTACCTTATTTCTGAATTAAGGTATAGTAAAACTCTGACTTATGTACTGTTCCCTTTGGAAAATGCTATTGCAGATGGGTCTATGTTCTTGCTATTGCGTATTGGTTTTCTTGGAAAGGAATGATTATCTGATATGTAATAGTTCTGTATAACAAATTTAGTCTACGGAAATACTCAATTATATCCATTTAAGAAAGATGTAACGATTTGTTCACGTGTCTATAAAGGTAATAAGGTCGCTCAACAATGGAAGAAGGTAGTTTGATTTTAGCATTTGTTTGCTTGAAATCTGACTAGTTGCCAGTCAAGGTTTCTGGTGCAGATTGGTTCTCAATAACGGTTTTAGTAGATGGCTAATAGTAAAGAAATGTTATTGTTGGAATTATTGGCTCGAAAGCTTTATCAAGAAAACTCGATACAATGTTGGGTTTTAGAATAATCAAGGAGAAAAGAACCGGATTTAATTATCGGATTTCATACAAAAAAACTCTGTTCTTAAAAAAACAGAGAAGAAGAAAAACTTTCATTCAACAATTTTTGTCTACATTTTCTTCTACATTTTCTGGTAATACACGGCTCATATATATAGTCATTTTACAAGATTTTTCTACCAACTATTCTATCTTCCATGCTACCCACTATCACTTAAATCATACTTAACAACTAGATAATTTGTACTACACCATACTTGTCTAACTTTTACACATCAATACAAGTTAGACCATAACCAAAACATGTAACTAAATAGAAACTAAAAGATTTGTTAAGTGACAACAAAAATGTCACTCAAACTCCAACAGTTATTAAATCTTGTCTGGGACTCTGCTCTTGTTAAATGTTCCATGCTTCGCCAGACGAATGATTTCTCGTTGTTCCATTTTATCCTGTTTAACTTGTAAATGTAATTTCAGGAAGCATTTCCTGTCTTTGGAGTATTTTTCTTGGTCTGAGGTGGCATTAAACGATTCTAGAACCTTTTTGTGCTCATTTCCTGAGGATGATTAATTTTGTTATATTTAATATTATATTCTTTGCTATTCATGATTACTTATTTTACCCTTGTGCAGTTTGAAAAAAAGAAGTAAAGCTCAGTTTCAAGAGGCCAAACGCAAGAAAAACATGCAAAGGGTTGAGCGAAAGATGGCTGCAGTTGCAAGGAAAGAGCGTGGGCTCAAAGATTCGTTGAATTGCAGTAGCTTGAAGAAAAAAAACAAGCAAGCTATGGCATGATATATTACTCTATTGCAATTTCATCTCTATTATTCATTTAGTCAACTTTTGGATCTGCTGTATTTTGTTTCAGCCTTTCTTGGGATCATGGATCATGTTACATGTTCTGGTGAAGCCAAAATATGGTTCATGTTGAAAGCGGCCCTTTTTTCTTATCATATTGATATGGATAAACCTTCTATAATAAGCATTATCGTTAGATTTAAGCACTTATTTGACAATCATTAAAATAAAACTCTTTTTTTTCTCAAATTCATTGTCAATCATACATTCTCACAAGAAATTATTCTACACGTAAATTTTAAAATTTTTAACTACACATTCTCCAAAAAATTACTATTCCAAAATTTATTCTTTTTAAAAAATTAGTGAGACGCACTTGCAATGCACGTGCCATGGTGTATTTAACTATGTAATAGCGTGAAAAATGGCATGATTTATTAAAATAGTACATAACAAATTGTATATTATCAATTTAAAGCAATTCTCTAGCTTCATATATAGGGCTGGACAAAAGTCCCGAAATGAACCGAACCGAGCGGTTCTTCTAAAATTAAATACCAGAACAGGTACCTGAATCTAGAACCGAAAGTTTTGATTCGGTTATCGGTTCTAGACCAAGAACCGAACAAGAACCGGATCTTTTTAAATTTTAAATTTTTTATATTATATAAATCAAATTATTTAATTTTTTCTAAATAAATTAGCAAATTAACGAATTATTTTCAATTAACGAATTAGCAAATTAACAAATAGTTGGTAAGTATTAACAATACTTTAAAGTAATTTTATCTCTATGACTTCTAATTTATATATTTTTTATTTTATGTAGATTTAAATGTTTGAAGCGAATGAATTATTGATATGGAATGGATCACCGATGTTTTAGTATTAGTATATGCTTTTTGGTATTTGTATACATTTGTAAATTAATCTTATTGTACAACTTGTTATTTATATGTTATTAAATTGAACTACGTCAATTCGTAAAATTAAGATTGAACATGTTATTAGTTATTTTTATTATAGATATTAAAAAAATTTAATAATGGTACAGAACCGAACGGAACCGGACCTGAACGGGTACATTATTATATCTCGACCTGACGATTTTCTTTACTATATACCCGAAAAATTTTGGTTCGGTTCGGTTCGGTTCAAAGCCGAACCGGACTGGATCATGTCCAGCTCTGAATCATATATACAAGAGAAAATGATTATAATACTAACCATAGCAAAACAAAAGATAATTGCTAACATCTACCATTATGATTCTAAAGTAATTCAAGATGAGTATTGCCAAACTGAAATCGAAACCCCATGTACAGACATTTTACGCAAACACTATAGTAACCAAAGTCCTGTCACTGTGGAGTTGAGGTAGTCCCACAGTTAGTTAACCAAAAAAGCATAGCCCTGTTAGATCCCTAAGGGCATTTTTACAAAAGAATTAAGTCCCAAAGCAAAATCCTTCAAATAATTTAAGCATATATCTGAAATTAAGTATAGTAATTGAAATCGTGTATTTTATCATTCATAGCTTCTTTTAGTTTTCATAAAAAGATTCCAATGTTTATTGAAAGAGGAAACTCATTTCTTTTCCTTTTTTATGAGGCAATCAAAAGAAGAAGAAGAATAATGATAATCAACAAATGCTTCAGATGGACTCAGTATCTTCTTTTTAAGAAAACATGCGTCCATTCCAAGCAATTCAACAGATTTAACAGTATACTCCTCAAATAGTAGAAATGTTCTTTCATTCTTTTAGAATCATACAAGTGAAAAACTTATATCCCTCTCCCTTGGACCCACCCTTAAAAGAAAAATGGACTTGCAAGCAAAAATTTGTAAATCATCTAGTGCTTCAAAAAACCTCATCATTTTCTAAAAAAAAAAAATAATAATAATAATAACAGCACAAAGTACAAGAAAATCAACAAGGGATGCAAAATTAAGACATATATGTACAGGATAAAACAACAGCTAAGAACACATGTACACAAAAACACAATATACACGTTTCTGCATAATACCAAAAAGATTTATATTAAAAAAACCTCTCCTTTCCAGCAATTTGAATCTCTGAGATGCCTGCAAAAAAAAAAAAAAAACATGAAATAAAAAAATTTTCTACAGCTTTTCAAAATTCAGAGTAGAAGAATTTTACCCAGAAAAAAGAACGCTTCTTGCAAAATTTAGGGACCCTTGTGCAGAAAATTTAGGGATTGTCGAGGGATTGTCGAGGGGATGGTGATGATGGTTGCGTGTGAAATTGAAGTACTTTTAGCGGAAAGAAAAAAAAATGATGGTTGCGTCTTAAATTGAAGTACTTTTTAGTGGAAAGAGTGTGAGTGTAAGTGTTATTTAAAAAAAAAAAATTGTCGCATTGTGCAACACAGTGCGAAGCAATGCCTCGCACCGTGCGAGATAGTGCCAGTTTAATTTTTTTTTTTTCACGCACATTTCTTTGCGTATAAAAGAGTTTTATTTGTCTGTAACAATACGATGTCGTTTTACGTTTCAAAAAAAAAAAAAAAAAGACAGAAAGAAGAAAAAAAAAAAAACATGGCACAGAATCCTACGAACAGTGCCAAAACCAACCCACTCTTTCATTTTATAGTGAAATTAATTTTAATAGTTGTCAAATAGGAGCTAAATGTGTAATTGAGCACCCCTAGTTCCATCCATATCCATTCAATCAGTCGAAATTGGTGCTTATAGACATCGAGTTGCGGCCTCAATTATTTCGAAATCAAGGAAAAAATGATAATAAAGTCCGAGATGCTAATGATTATAAAAAAGAAGTAACTGAGTTTGATAAAATTAGCCAAATATGTGTTTTAGTTACTAAAAATGTGATAAAAGTTGAATGAATCAGTCTTTATATTTCATGAATATAGAAAGTATAACTATCTATATTCAAGTGTTGAAATGAACCCTCTTTCAGTTTTCACCATTTTGATCATTGCCAACTGAAGTTCTGCACACCGTTTCTCCAAATCCTCCACTTTTTTCTCTAACAAAGTAGCTCACTGAACACAAACTTCATATTCTGCCTACTGATCATGATGAAGCACGATGGCTCACGAAAGATGAACATCAATAAATAGACTTCGAAGGTAGGGGGCTAAAAAAATGCCAGAATCTAATTCCTCGTTAAGGAAAGGGTTGGATAAAGATTTCACATCCAGAACCATTGAGATTTGATCTCTTGTAGAACGAGCTCTCTTGGGGTTCAAGTGAAGGTGACTAGTACCCAACACTTCCTTTTTCCCAGAGTTGATTCCTTCAGGAGAACATACAAAGAAACCGTCAGAGTGAATTCCATAATTGAATGTTTTTTAAGAGAAGGTCAATCATAGTACTAGCAGGAGACCCACCAGTTTCTTTAGAGGGTGTAATCTTCTTCAAAGTGCCCCATTTGGATCCCTAGCCCCTTGCGAGGATGTATATTTTGATCCTATAGCCCAACAGCGAAGATACATCTTTGTGAGGGATTGGCACTCGAGAAAAGGTCCCAATAGTTTTCCGACGCTTCCCAGTTAGGTTCGCACCAATATCAATCCTCCCTACGAAGCAAAAAGTATAGTTAGAAATCCTTAAAGATAAAAAAAAAAATCACGCTTTATTCAGCACGCACTTATCTATCGTAGTTTGTATCCCTATATTTAGGGGTGACATGGTTCCATTTGGTTTTGATTCCAAGAGAACTGAACCGAACCATAAACCAATTATTTTTTTTGATAATAGAACCACTTGATTTTTTGTAAGATATGGAACCAAACCGAACCGAACCAATCCATTCGGTTCTATTTTGGTTTGATTTGATTGTAGTTCTATTACTTAAATTTCAGACTTACGTCATATTCATAAATTAGTAATATATACTTAAATAAAAAATATAAGCATAAAATATTTAGCAAGTTCAAATTATCAATTATCAAGATTTTTCAAAAGTTAAATTAACAAACAAAATATAAACGAATGCTTCTTTGTCAAAAGTTAATAATATCAACTATCAAGTTTCATCTTCATCTTTTGTCCAATCAATTCCTTTAAATGAAGCCATCAAAACCCATATGAGAAAAATGAAATATGAAACTAAAATATAAAATTAAAACTTGAAACTAATAGATATGGATGGTGACAAAATGACCAAGCCAAGAAACTTAGCTCTTACCATCAAGACAACCATTAACTGTTTAATACTCCATTGCTGCTTCTGTAACTTTAAGAAACTCTACAAAGAAGAGTAGAAGAATTTTTTCATAGAACTTCGTCTCCTCAATGCAAATTTTGTCTTGAGTTACTCTCAAAACTCTAGATTCTTCCCGTAACCAAATTAAAGCCTCAACTGTTGTAGGAGTTAAAGAACTCCTAAAACAATCAAGAATGAGCCCTCGAGTACTAAATGCTAACTCAGAAGCAACTGTAGATACAGGAATGACAAGCACATCTCTTGTAATATTTGACAAAATTTTAAATATTAGAGTATTTATCTTCCTCCAATTCAAAATATCAAAATTTGCATGAGCTGCATCTTCATTTGGTTGCATCAAATATTTTTAAATCTCATCTTTTCCAGACAAACTGCCGTTGCTAGTTTTTAATTTCTTGACTTGAGGGTTTGAATTTGAAGTAATACTCTTAATGGGCTCATTTGGCTGTACAAAAATAATGGCTATTAGACTGACTTTAATTAATGCAAAATTAGATTCACATATAAATAAAATTATAAATTAAGTTTGGTTCTTGGTTTGGTTCTCGATTCTAGAACTAGAACGAAACTCAAACCAGAACCAAATGGTTCTCAGTACGAAGACCAAAATCATTAATTTTTTTGTAGAACTAAATCGACCCGCTCAATTTGGTTTGGTTTTGATTTGGTCTGGTTTGGTTTGGACATTTTGTCCACCCCTACCTATATTGCAAAAGTATGAATTCGAAGATGGAGAATTGTCCCTGTTTTAGGAACCTCTAGATTCGTGTTAGAATCAAAGCTATAGAAGTTCGAAGACCAGCAAGTCCACGAACTCTTAGTGGAATTTTTTGCTTTCCTAGAAAGAGAAGAATTAGCATAAAACAAGACAAGTTAAATGAAGGCAAAAAGTAAATTCACCATACTCACAATAGTTTCCATAATAACGATGCATGTTGCTAAAGAATTATGATTCGTTTGGAAAAAGACCCCAGTTTCCTTGCATGAAGAAGAAACTCTCCTTCAAGTTGTACACTTTATTGGGAGTGATTACAAGCTTGGGATAGGTTCTAGGAGAGCAAGGAGAAATATAATAATGTTTGATTATTAACAATGTTACAAGCTTTCACTGGGTGATAGATCGACCAAAAATCATAGGATAAATCTCCCTCTAACCTCGCAGTGGTTCATAGGAGGAAAGACCAATCATATGAGCCACCCATTTGGAGATAGTTGGGTGGGGCAAGGTTAAAAAACTAAGAACCTCACGAAATAAATGGTGAAATGGTGATAAGAGTGTAACTCTCATTGAATTAACACCTCTTAATCATGATTTTCTGTTTGTTTTAGAGCACCTTTGAGCATTTTGATGGTGTGTTCGTGTTGTTTTGTACTTTAGACAACTTGGAAGGAAACGATGTATTTTGGAGCTTGGATTGAAGCTAAACTATTGATTACAAAGTGGGCAATGAATGATGACAAGAAAAGAGGAGAATGAGATGAAGAAGAGGCTTGAAAATGGGCAACTAAAAAATGGACAACAACATGGGCGCCATGGCGCCAGCTTTGGGTGCACAAAGTCAGCACAGAGCTGGGGCACTGCTGCGCTAGCATTGAGCGCTGCAATGTCAGCAAAGCAGCAAGCACGGCGCTGCGGCGCTATACTCGGGAAAGAGAAAAAAAATAAAATTTTGTTTTATTTTCGGCTCGGTCCAACCCTAATCCATCTTGAAAACTTAAGGAGCTATAAATACTGAGAAGAAGATCTAATTGAGAGAGGAAGAACGGTTGAAGAACAAAAGGAGAAGAAGAATCAATTGAGAAGATTGGACAACCTTCGGGAAGAGAAACCAAGTGGCAAAATCAGTTTTTCTTATTCTTTTCTTCTCCATGTTTCCTTTTCTTATCTATTGTACTGTCTTTCATATCAATTATGAACTAAACTGTTAAATCTAGGGTTTGGTGTAACCTACTTGAGATATGTTTTGGTTTTAATACAATTATTTCGTTAGATTCTTCCGTTAATTTATTTATGTTGATTGTCGCATAATCTTTCTATTATCTGATCAATAATTGAATGATTTGATGCATTAAATTTCGACACTCGAGAGATGGAGATTTAAGAGTGATCTAAGAACAACATAACCCATATTTTGTAGGTTTCAAGAGAAGGTACGAAATCTGTGAGGCTTATTTCAATTAAGAACCACATGCTTGATAATTTTTATATGTTTGATTCGGAATAGGGATATTAGAATTAAAATATAGAAATAGGTTCTATTTGACACTCGAGGGAGGGAATAGAATTAACTTAGAGTTCTTGCCCATACATTTTAGAAAGGATTGATAGAAATAACTATAGAGGTTGAAGAACACTATCAACAGTATGGCGAAATCATTCCCTAGGATTATCAATAATTTGATAAAAACGTTATAATTTGCCTTCGTTATTTGCAGTTCATCACAATTCCGTTTGATTAGTAATAAGACATCGTTTCAAAATTTGGTTGTCTAAATAAAGTGAAAGCTAACATAACTGTAGTATTCAACATGATTTGAATATCAATCCCCGTGGGTTCAACATCTTAATTCCATTACTATATTACAAAACTTGACACCGTACACTTGCGGTATAAATCACGTTATAGAAAATGCGTGACAAGTTTTGGCGTCGTTGGCATAGATTGGTTTATTCGATTTATATGCTATTATTGCCAATTAGCTTTTATTTTACTTTAGATATTTTTTTAAATTTTTAATTCAATCTCTTATAGTGCCTTTGCTTTTATTTTCAACTGTTTACGCGAAGGGCAAGAGATCTCGACCTATTGTCTGTTGATCCTGAACCAGAATGCACATTCCGCCTTGTAAGGAGTATACAGACTACATAGGAACAAACGTGAAGTAATGATAGAACAAGATGCAAGAGCAGCTAATAAAAACAATCAGCAATGGGCTATTCAGGACTATGTCAGGCCAATTGTCAATGACAACTATTCCGGTATCGCACGCCTAGCTATTGCTGCCAATAATTTTGAACTGAAGCTAGGACTAATACACATGGTACAACGGAATCAGTTTTTGGGAGGGAGCTCCAACAGAAGATCCAAATGCTCATCTGGATTCTTTTTTGGAAATTTGACATACGGTAAAAATGAATGGGGTCGCTGATGAGGCAATTAAACTTTGCCTATTCTCTTTATCTTTAAGGGATGAGGCCAAGGCATGGTTTCAATCACTACCGTATGGTTCAATCACAGCTTGAGATGACTTCTCTAAAAAATTCCTTACAAAATACTTTATACCTTCAAAATCAGCTCAACTTCAAAGCGAGATTGGTCAATTAAGATAATCTAACTTTGAGGCATTCTACGAAGCTTGGGAAAGATTTTAAGATCTGCTTAGAAGATGTCCTCAACATGGGTTTCAAAGTTGGATGCAGATTGAGATCTTCTACAATGGGTTAAATGGGAAAACAAGAACAATAGCAGATGCAGCTGCAAGAGGTACTTTAATGGTGAAAATAGCAGATGTCGCATACTCCTTGTTGGATGACATAGCTATAAATAGTTACCAATGACCGAGCGAGAGATCAAGTGTAAAGAGAGTAGCAGGATTACATGAAGTGGATCATATCACAGTACTGCAACCTAGGTTTTATCACTCACAAATCAGATAGCCATGTTTACAACTCAAGAAAATCAACAGAAGGTAGATTCAGTCATGGCTACTTCTTCATCACATCAAGAGATAGAGATAGCAAATGAACAGACTCAATATGTCAACAACAGGAATTTCAATTAGGGGAAACTACTCTGTCAATCATTATCATCCAGGGTTGAGAAATCATAAGAATCTATCATATGACAATAATAGAAACACACTTGAACCTCCGCCTGGGTTCAACACTCAAAATTCTGAAGGAAACCATCTTTAGAGGACATCCTTGAGACTTTTATTTCAGAGACAAGATCGAGGTTCAACAAAGATGAGTCATGTTTGGATAATATCGAAATGGGGGCTACAATGAAGAATCTTGAGGTTCAAAATGGTCAATTAGCTACATCATTAAAATCTCAACAATAGGGAAAGTTTCCAAGTGATACAGAAATCAACCCAAAGGAACACTTAAAACCATTACATTAAGGAGTGACAAGCAAATTGGAGAAAGCACACCCATAGAAAAAACTATTCCTACACCTAAAAAGGAAGAAGAGTAAACAGTAGTAGAACAAGAAAGTCAAGCCGAGGAAACACAGAAGGCTATCAGACATCATTCCATATCATTTTCTGACTACCCCCAATCCTCAAGCCAGCAATTCTATTTCCACAGCGTTTCCAAAAGAAGAAATTTGATGCACAATTTGCTAAATTTTTTTGAAATTTTCAAGAAAATTCACATGAATATCCCTTTTGTAGATGCCGTAGAACAGATGTTAAACTATGCTAAATTCATGAAGGAGGTAATGTCAATGAAGAGAAAGTTGGAAGAATATGAGATAGTAAAGTTGAAAAAAGAATGTAGCGCTATTCTTCAAAAGAAACCTTCCTCATTAAAGAAAAGGTCTAGACAACTTTACTATCCCCTGCACTATTGGAGGCTTCTCTTTCGAAAAAGCTCTTTGTGAACTTGGAGCTAGCATAAATTTGATGCCCTTATCAGTGTTCAAAAAGTTGGGTCTCGGAGAAGTCAAGCCAACAACAGTAACCTTGCAGCTAGCCGATTGATCCCTCACATATCCACTAGAAATTATTGAAGATGTGTTGGTAAAAGTTGATAAATTTATCTTCCCAGCTGACTTCGTGGTTTTGAACATGGAAGAAGACCAAGTGATTCTATTGATTCTAGGTAAACCATTCTTAGCAACTGGAAGAGCTCTAATTGATGTACAAGGACAACTGACTTTGAGAGTGAATGAAGAAGAAGTGATGTTCAACATCTACCAAGCAATGAAATACTCAAATGACACCAATACTTGCCATAGAATAGACTTCATTGATTCTATCTTACAAGAAGAGAAAGTATTCATCGAAGATCGTCTAGAGCATTGCATGATGTTTAGTGTAATAAAAGACAACATCAACACTTCTGCAGGGTATAAAGGAAGTAAGGATTTAGTCGATTGCACACTAGCTTTTGAATCCTCGCCAATTGAAGATAGCCCAGCAAAGAGTGAAGAAATTCAGAAATCAATAGGATCGGATAACAACAAGGGTAATGAGAGCAATTAGTCTGAATATCCTCATTTCAAATAGCCTTGTCTATTCGTGCTCCTGTCTAAGCGTAAAATTAGTGAGTTTAGAAAGAAAAAATCTTGACTAGATGAGAGGAATTTGTTAATGTCAATTTCGAGATCAACAACAAGAAGTTATAAATTATGATGTAATAGTTCTCTCTTTCGTTACAGGTTGCAAAATAGTGTAGTGGCTTATGTAACGTACAAAAAATAATGAATAAAACTACTCTCTTTGGTGTTAAATCTAGTTAAGTTTGTGTACAATACTTGCTGTTAGCAAATAAAACTGTTGACCCCATTTTCTACAATGGCTACGTGGACAGCACATGTAAGGCCCACTAGAGTCCACACAAAAAAATTCCAGCATGTTTTGATCGTGGTTACGGTCGGGGTTGAGTGGCTACAATGAATGTGTGAGATGCTTTTCGACACAAGACAAAAAATTTCGGACACTGACCAAGATTAAAGATGATTGTAAACAAACAATCTTATACACTTTCACCAATACAAGATGGATCCAAACTTGAACAAATTAATACCAAATAAACAAGAGAGGAAGTTAAGTGTGATATCAAGTATATGAAGTTTGCATATATTTATAGAGTTGAGGTCGACGTGGTCATCGTTGGATTAGAACCACGTGGCCTCATCCTAACATTCAGGGCCTCACATCACTCTCTGCCATGCATTAATTGTATAGACAAGGGGCTAGTCGCCCTACATACTATACTGACAGTTATGGATTCATTGATACAAGCGTTATATCAATTAATCCTAAAGATAATCTTTAGACCCTCTTTAAAGGCAGCAAGCATTTCAACTTTGAGAGAGAGCTTTGGGGTGTATAGAGGTTCAACCAGAAGAGGAAGTGCTTTGTCTAAGGAGCCTCGGATAAATATAGTGCTTCGGCGAGACCCACTTTAAAGGCTAGCGGTTCGACTTTAAGAGAGCAACTTATTCCGTTTATTTACTTTTGACCTTGTTGACTACCAGATGTCTTCATGTAGCTTTCCCATGTGGCTCTGACGTGGCCTCCATTGAGAGCTTCAAAGACGAGGTGTAGCAAAAAATAGTAATGTGTATGGTTGCAATTTTACTGAAATAATTACCCCAATTCGTTGTAAAATTGCTTGAGAAGACTTTAGGATATATATATATATTTGTATGTATGTTTTGATGATAGATTCACGAAGACAAACATCATTTTCAGAATTTACTTTTTGGGTTTTTTTGCTCAAGATTGGAATTTAAAAATGAAAAATCCAAATTCTAGAAAGTTCACCGCTTGGCGCCGCCACCGCGAGGATGGCACTGCAGTGCCAAAGCCCTAAAGGGCCGCGCTAGTGCGCTTGGTGTCGTAATGCTAAGTTATATGGTTTGTGACATTTTTTAATAAAAAGTAACATAGTATGTTTTTGTCACTTTTTAATTAAAATGTCATACAATCAATTTCTAATAGAATGGTACATCTTTGGCTGACTTTTCAATTTGCTTATAAGAATTTTTTTTAGATGTTAATTTATTTGGTATTGTGTTAAATGTGAATAAGTTTTCATGATGAAGAAAGTGAAATTGGACATCAGTTTTTAATAAAAAAAATGACATTGTATGTCACTTTTTAATTAAAAAGTCTCACTTGACTTTATACAGTATTTTTTACTTTCAAACACTTTTCATATGATTGTTTAGAAGGTCCCTGATTTTAGGTGCATTTCTGTAAGTTGCCATAAATTAATTAAATATGGGGCCAACTTTTGTTCAATGGGTGGTCAAATCCATTTAAATTTCTACTAATAAGCAGTAAGGGTTTGAGAATCTTAACACATCTCTCAGTTATTACAATCCTGCTATAATAAGAATGAGAAACCCTAATCTCTCATACTTGTTCCCTAATATCTCATACTTGTTCTCGTGTGGATTACCATTTAAAGCTAGATAATAGGACAGCAGTGGTGTGGGAAGATCGTGATTCATAAAGGCGTGCAAAGATTACGATTTTTCGTGATCAAGATTATCAAAAGAGTTTAAAAATTTGCTAAAGGTATAATTCTAATCACGATTTTGATCTAAACACAAAGACGATTCTTGAAGGGAATTGAAATTATTTCAAATTTCGCCATACATGTATAAATAAATTCCCAACATGTCGCATGAGGCGTAAAAATATCTTTATATATTATGGCACGAAATTGCACTTATTATATATTGTATATCAGTACAGCAGTAACATAACAATTTAGCAACGGCTCACTGGTGATAATTACTGTAATTGCTGCTCAGAATCACACCCGGGCAGCTTTTATTTAGTTTATGTTACATATACAGTTACAGTATCACCAAGTGATTACATATTAAGTTATGGAACTCATTCAGCATCGGTAATAGTGGCAATAGCAAGCATAATTGTAACAAGAACCAGAGTAACCTCCTTCGTATTGCCTACAGTATGAGTAACAATGATTACTGTAACATCTCCAATTGTATCCTTCGCTTCGCCTTGTGCATGTTGCCTCCCCGATTTGAGCCTCTGCCAAGAAATTGGATTAGGTTAAGCTAAATACCGTAATAAAGATCCTAACATATAAGATTTGGTACTTTCTATTTGATAAACAGTACTTTCATTTTAATTTATGATAATGTCGAAAGTGTTTAGCATAAAAATGCAGTGAAGAATAAGTGAAATATCAACCGTTGATGCATAGCAATGTTTTTTGTATCAATAAAATGGGGGAAAAAAAAAATACTATATAAGTAGCATGTCAATTGGCTGTTCTTTGTGTGCCTGTAAGAAATATCGAGCTCTGGGGTGAGGTGTTATTTGGCTGCTAGAGAAATACATACAAAGATATACAACTAACTACGCTACCTACCGAAGGCTGCAAGGATGAGGAAGCAGAACAAGAGTGAAAGAAAGGTAGTCTTGTTTCTATCAAGAAGTTTAACCATAGCTATGTACTCTTAATTTCAAGTGTTTGTGATAATATGCAAGCTAAGAAGATGTATTTATAGACGGAAAAAGTCATTATTCAACAGAGTTTTTTCCATTTTTTTTTCCCAAGTACGTCACGTTAAGCGATGACCGATTCTTGTTCAATGGTAGGTATGCAATAATTAACGTGTAATAAAAATGGTAATTACAGGCTGATCACAGGAAGTTGAAAATGAGTCTGCACATTGTATGGTGGTTTAGAGATTAAATAAATATAATATATATATATATATATATATATATATATATAATAATCTTGTGCTTGACATTCACCAATGAACAAAAATACCAAACCAATGCTTTGAAATTTCATCTTGACAGTGATTATATGTTCATTGGGAGCAATCCACAGGGAGAAATCAAGGAGGATAAATATATCAAGATCTATTCTTTAAAATCATCTTATTCTATTAAACGATTATTATTTTATTTATCTTCGAAACAACCAGTTGGCTGCCAGTATATTTTATTTCATTTTTTTAGCTGAGGTCTAACAACAAATTATAAATCATGGCCGGCAAGTTTAAAGTAGATTTGTACTATGACTTTTCTTAATGTGTCAATCTCAAGCATACTTTGATCAAGTCATAAACTAATTTTACATCAGGATTTATTATATTTAAATTGAATTATAGGATCTTACTTTAGTAATCGTGGCTTCATTCTAAAGTTTTGTTTCAAGTTAGTCGCCTATTTCAGACCTTTTTTTTTGAATGCTTTAAATTTTTTGGATACTGTAGCTTCGCTTCGTGAAGTTTGGTGTGATTCACGCTGCTTTCTTCTCCTTGATGGAAGTAATGTAACTCACAAGCTAACTTCTCTTGCTACAACTATCCCATCCATTCATGGCTAGATTGATTCTATTCCTATATGTGAGGTGGATCACTTTAATCAACTTGACACATGTTAATTGGTCTTGAGGACTTGGAAAGATTGTGCCAGTTAATGTGTATTATGGATCATAGATTAAATCCAATGGTTAAATTTAATCTTGTGGTCAATCACCCTACTAATCGTGTCACATTCATAGTACAATTTTTGAATTTGAATTCAAATGATTTTGGCTCTATAATTATAAAACTTCTTCACTCGTTTCACTTGGACTTGACAAAACGAAAGAGAGAAAGCATAGAGAGCTACCTAAGTGGGAGAGCCTTGTTCTCCAGTGATATTCTTGGTGGGCCTCCGGCGGATTCCTTTCTCGATATATTCATTGTCATTTCCATAGACGTTGGTGCATTGATCCAATGTAACACAAATCTAGCTCAACATCGAAAAAACACATTGGTGGTGAGGTTAAAGAAGATTTGAGTCAATTGGTTCGGGTTTTACATTCTCCGAGTTTATATTTTCGCATTGTAATTGTGATACATTATAAACTCTACCAATGGTATCAGACTTGTGTTGTTTGGAAATCTGTGAAAAAATTGGCTGGAACATTTCCTGGAGCGAAGTAGAAAACAAGAACATATTTTGCAAAATTGTAGGGACTGTAGATCCATTTTCGAGCAAACTAATGGACGATTAAGAAAACGAAGGGCAAATTCGTGACCTACATACCAAGTTGAAGCTGGGTGGAAGGCACATGATGGTGGCGGCAACGCATGTTGCGGAACGTTGAGCCCATGAGCAAAACTTTGATGAGGCGCGTGTGGTGAAATTCGATGATGGTGAAATCAGACAGTTTGTTGATTGTAGGATTTTTGACCTCATTACAACAAAAACAACATTTTGCAACGGTCAAAAAAGTTGATGTAGAGCTTTTGCAACATTTGGAGGTATTTTGCAAACCTTGATATTGTCGGAGAGTAGAAGGATACTGCAACGTTTTTTCAGAGTTACGAATAACATTTTACAACATTTTTCAACTGTTGTCAATAACCTTTTTGCAACATTTTTTGGATGTTACTAATCATTTTTTTGCAACATTTATTGACTGTTGTCAATAATCTTTTCTTTACGTTTTTCAGTGTTGCAAATAATCTTTTGCAACGTTTTTTGAGTGTTGCTAATTACCATTTTGCAACATTTTTTGGAACATTGCCGTTAACTTATTTGCAACGTATTTGGAGTGTTGTCTTTATTTTTGTGCTCATCTTTTAGTAACGTTTTTAAACATTGTCTTTTCCTTTATCCAAATTTTTGCAACATTTTATGAAGGATATCTGCAGCGTATTAATCCTTTGAAGTGCAATAGGTTCAGGTGGTTGCTCATGTGAAGAAGCCAAAAGCCAAGTACTTCAACAGCCGTAAAAAATGATACCTTAAGAAGGATTTCATCTACTTCAGATCAAGAAATCTGGAGGGGTAAGTCTTCTTCCACTGGGCCTGACTTAGTTGTTGATTCTACCAGGGCCGGCCCTGAGAACTTTAAGGCCCTAGGTGATAAATTAATATGAGGCCCTTATATATATATATATATATATATATATATTACAATAGTAGGAATACTTACGAAAAGGGAGAGAAAATACGTCATATGAGCAAGTTGAAACCACTTGTCATGGCTAAAAAGGAATTTTTAATTAAATATTGATTTTTATTACAACAATAGTAATTTTTATACCAATTTTTCTTCACAGCTCAGCTATTTACATGATCAAAATCCCAATAAGAAGCATATTACAATTATATTTAAGGTATGTCTTTACCACAAATTTTCCAAATATTAGTCAATCCAAGGTTGGAACTTGGAAGAATTATCTCTCTTTTGTTATTTTAATAGGTTTTGACAGCTTCAATTTACCACTTGTGGATACCCAGGAATTCTAGAAATGTTATTTCAAACTTTTATACAAGCTCATCATATACAACTAACGCTAGTGAGAATGAAAAATAATCTTAAGGAAAGACAAAAATTGAAACTCTAACTGAAAATCTTAAGTTCCTTAAGCACCTGAATAGATATAGCATAACATGTTCATAATAAAGAATACAACACCCAAATGAAAATAAAAGTCTATTCCCAAAAGACATGCATAAATCCCTCATAGTCTAGAATATGAACCAGTAATGAATGAAGTACCAAAAAGATATGAAATTATAATAATAATAAAAAAAAAAAAAGAAACTCATCCAAAAAGAGAAGAAAAAGGAAAAATATTTAAAAGCATCTTCAACATTTGAAAATAGGGGGCACAAATGATAATTAGCATCCAATTGGATTCAAAGATTAGTTGTTTAAAAATTACAAACCAAATGATAATTAATTAAAATCGATCCACATACTAAGCACAAGGCATTCTTTAATTATCCAATCAATCAGGCCCCATCCATCCACCTAAAGTGCCTTCTTCTCACTTTTTAACAATTTAGAGTAGTTGTGGGGCAATTTTCAAGATATTGTCTTATTATTTTTCTCTCAATTCAATAGCAATTAGCAGATAAGAATCTAGAATTCTAATGTTTTCAGCATTAGCGGAAGCCCATAATTTATGTATCTCAGAAGAAAAGTGAATAGTTTTTAGAGAAAATTTTAATATTTTTAAATAGATTGACCACAGAAATTCAAATACACAAAGAACAACTTTTTGGGTTTATGGATAAGAGAGAGAGAAGGGGTTTGGGGAGAAATGTCGGTGGTGCATAGAGAGAAAGTGGAGAATTGTGATTAAGACATAGAAAGAAGTGTGAAATTGATGAATAATACTGGCGGTACAGAATGTGCTTCAAAGAAGTTTTACAGAAAACTTGAAAATGGTGAGGTGGCATTTAAAAAAACAAAATGTGAGATAAAATCGGGAACCACGTATTACATTTTCCCATCTTCCCCAAATTATCCATTTTCACCTAGCGACTACTCCCATTGTCTTCATCGTCGGCGCTGCACCTTTGGCCAGACTGTAAACCCCGAAGCCCAACTCTTTCATCGAGAGAGAGATAAATGGCACCGCAAGATTTTGAGGCTTGGTGGGGTTGAGATGATGGTAGAAAGATGATCGAGTTAACGCGGCGGGCAAGTCTTCGTCATCAACTCTCTGTTTCGGGATAATTGCCAAAATTGTAGGGAAATTTAGTGGGGGAAGTACAACTTGGAAACTGACTTGGTTTTTTTTGTTTAATTTCTCCTTCTCCATGACAGAATCCTCATCCGTAAGGAACTCAGATGGCAACCAAAACTCTGGTCCTTGAAGCCTATCAGCCATTTTAGGAGCAATAAAGTAAAATTAGGGCATAAAAATGAATCAAAAAAATGAAAAAAGATTAAAAACGAAGAAATATTTTCCACGAGTGTTGTAGAAAATCGGGGAGTTTTGATTTTGTGCAGGATTTTGAAGGTTTCTAGGTGGGGTCGTTCCGGCTACCACTCCTTAGCTTGTGTTTTGGCAGTTGAACGGCGGGCTGGTAAATAAGGTCCAATAGCTTGGTGAATCCCAAACGGCGTGACTTTTGCTACCGGTTTTCCTCATATTTTTTTTTTTTTTTTTCATTTTTTAATAGTGGACAGCTCATTCTGTAAAACACCTGTGAATCACAATATGTATGCCTAGCACGATCGGATATTGATCAGGGTTTAGGATCAAAATTGTATATTTAATATTTTATTTATTTAAATATAAAATATCTAATTTTTGAATAGTTAAACATTCGATCTGATTTTAGAACAGTTAATTTATAAAGTAGGATGTGGTGTAATTTTCACAAAAATAAAATAAATAAATCCAACTACTAGCAACACCTGTAAATCTGTTTGGTTGGCAGCACGTCTAAATCTATTTGTACAAACAGATTAATCTGCAGAATAATGAACAAGCTTGTGTTTTCTTCAAGCTACCTTGAACCGAACATGCAGCTTTCTAGTCTCTTGACAATGTATTACAGTACCATTGAATGTGTGATATTGATACTAGAGAGAACCAAGTGAAGAACAGCCAAATAAATGAGCAAAACTGAACAAGCATGGATTTCGTCTTTTTTTTTTAACTTATTGTTGTAGGAAATTAGTGGAAATCATGGCTACCATCTTTAATCACTTTTTTTCTCGAAGAATGATTTGATATTGATTTGAAATGACATTCATGTGGTCTGATAAAATACGTCTGCGTCAATGAGGCCTCCAATAAATTGGCAAAATAATAATAAATTAGAAAAAAAAAAAAAAAAAAAAAAAGACGCCGGCGATATAAGCATCACTATGTAGGTTACAAATGAAGTAACACAAATCTTTTGCATGAAAATGACAAACAAGTTCGTCATTGTAAATTATATGGGAGGGGGACCCACGATGAATAAAAAAATCGTGGGCCCCCTTCATGTGAGATGATTGTCAATCATTGTTGTCAACCAATATTGTACAAGTAGAAAAATTCATCGAAATATGCGTTGAACATGAAAAATATATTTTTATAACTATAATAAATATACACCGCTTCACATAAAATCGTGTCTCAAAATTTACGTCAATCAAGTATATGTTAGTTAATTTTTATATATCTCCAAAAAAAAAAAAAAAAAAAATGTGAGGACATGGTCCTCAATCGCGAATTGTTCCAAATCATTTTAGTGGACTCAAAATGTGATGTGTTGATAGTGGATGTCAACTAAACATTGTTATATAAATGTGTTGTTCAAATATTTTAAATGAGAATTGACGAAATGTGGTTGAAAGAAAGAAAAAATAATAATAAAATGGCACTTGAAGATGTCCTATGCGGCCGCATGGGCCATTGAGACTTGCGGTCGCATGGCGCCATCAGAGACCTCTGATGGCAACTGTGCCATAACTATGCGGCCGCATAAGCAAAAAAAGTAGTCGTTGGATAGTTTTTTAAGAATTCGTTTGACACCTTTTCAACCTCAAACTTCCATCTTTTGAGAAAAGTTGGCACCCATACGAAAAATGTATGAAGAAATTCTATAAATAGAGATAGAATTCATGGTTCAAAAACATCAAATTCTCTCTTATGCTTTGATATCTTCATCCCCAAACTCTCTCAAAATTCACTTAGAATTATTTTATAACTATCTTTTTGTTCCTTATTTCTGGGTTTCAAAAGTGCTGTTTGCAACCCGATTTCTTGACTTGAAATCCGCTAAAAATATTTGTGTGTTGGTCCTTTAGTATTCTCATTACTGAGATGACGCAAATAAAATTTTTAGGACAGCATTCTTTGCGTTTCAAGTGTTATTCATCTCTTTATATTAATTTCATTTTTGTATCCAATTGGAGGTTTTGTTATCTACTTCGACGAAAATTCTACAACAATCTAAAAGCTTTATCTTGTGTAATGGCAACTGAACGAGATACAACCATGGCTACGATCAAACTAATGAATCAAGACTTGGTGAGGCTAGACTGGTTTGATGGATCAAACTTTACAAGGTGGCAAGACAAGATTAAATTCTTGTTAACGGCGATCAAAATCTTCTACATACTTGATCCAAAATTGGAAGATTTACCTGAACTATCCGACAAAGACACCGAACAATCAAGGGTGGACAGGAAGAAGCGTGAAGAAGATGAGCTCATATGCCATGGCCATATTTTGAATGCATTGTCAGATCGTCTTTATGACTTATACATCAACACAACTTTTGCAAAAGAAATTTGAAATGCACTTGAGAATAAGTACAAGGCTGAAGAGGATGGAACTAAAAAGTTTTAATTTCTAAGTACTTTGATTTCCAATTTTTAGATAACATTCTCCTATTGCCCCCAAGTACAAGAACTGAAAGTTATTGTCAATAAGTTGAAAGCGGTGAAGATAGAACTTCCGAAATCATTCCAAGTAGGAGCAATTATTGCCAAATTACCTTCTACATGGAGAGCATATAGGAAGAAAATTCTTCATAGCTCCGAAGAATTTTCATTGGAACAAGTTCAAAAACATCTCCGAATTGAGGAAGAGTCAAGGGTAAGAGATGTGAATGAAAACTCTCATGTTGGCATCTCTAAGGCCAACACCGTGGAAAACAACAAAGTTATCAAAATAAACAAAAGAAAGTTTACTAAAGACAACAACAAATTCAAAAAGAAGCCCAAGGGGGAATGCTTTGTATGTGGTAAAATTTGCCACTTTGCGAAAGATTGCCGACATAGAAAACAAAGCAAAATTGGAGGCAAGGTGAATTCCATTGACAAAGATGAAATAGTTGCTACTATAAGCGAAGTAAACGCCGTCAAAGAAAAAAATTTCGGGATGGTGGTATGACACATGCGCTACCATTCATGTTTGCTATGACAATTCTTCTTACAAAACATATCAAGACATTGATGATGATCAACATATTCAAATGGGAAAATGAGCATTGCTCAAAGATCATAGACAAAAGGAGTGTGGAATTAAAATTCACATCCTGAAAAGTTGTAACTCTTACTAATGTTTTACATGTATCGGATATGAATAGGAACATTGTAAGTGGGATTTGTTGGGAAAACCGAGTATTAAAAGTGTTTATGAGTCGGAAAAATTTGTACTATCCCCTAATGGTTACTTTGTTGGAAAATGCTATTCTACTGATGGAATGGTCAAGTTATGTACTATTAACAATATTAATACAATGAATTCTTACTTTGTTTGTACTTTAAATCTATGACACGATAGATTAGGGCATATAGGATATTCTACTTAACATAGAATGGTTAAATGTGGAATGATATCTTGTGAATTAACTAAAAATGATAAATGTGAAATTTGTACTGAATCAAAAATAATTAAAAAAAAACCTTTTCAAAGTGTAGAGAGATCATCTAAATGACTTGATTTAGTTCATACCGATATATGTGAACCAAATGACATGTTAACAAAATGAGGTAATAAATACTTCATAACTTTCATTGATGATTATTCTAAATTTTGTTATGTTTATTTAATGAAACACAAAGATGAGGTCTTTCATATGTTTAAAGCATATAAAAGTAGTAGAAAATCGAAGGAACAAAAGGATTAAAATTCTTAGAAGTGATAGAGGTGGTGAATACTTTTCTAAAAAATTTGACATCTTTTGTGAAGAACATGGCATAATACATCAATGTAGTGCACCTAGAACAGCAGAACAAAATAGTTTAGCGGAAAGGAAAAATAGAACCTTAGTTGAGATGGTAAATGCTATGTTAATAAGGTCTAAATTGAATAATAATTTATGGGGAGAGGCATTACTTGCCGCATGTCATATATGTAATAGAATTCCTTCAAAGAAATTTAAAGTTTCTCCTTATGAATTATGGAAAGAAATAAAATCAAACATTGGATATTTTAAAGTGTGTGGGTGTTTAGCTTATTATAAAAACACCGATTCTAGAAGAACAAAATTAGGTTCAAGAGGGATCAAGAGTGCTTTTGTTGGATATGCAATAAATAGTAAAGCATATAAGCTACTTTATCTAACATCCAATGTTATTATAGAATCACGAGATGTGAGTTTCTTTGAGAATTTATTAAGTGTGGATAAAATTACTCAAAATCCATTAAAAACTCAAAAGGAAATTCCGGCTTCTAATAAATCACTAGAAACATCTCCTCAAGATGTAAATGAGTCTAGTGAACCTAGAAGAAGCAAGGGAACTCGTAAAGAGAAGGTACTAGGACATGATGAGATTGATTATCAACGAATTCCTCTATACTTGGTTGAAGCAAGTAGAGAAGATGTAATAAGAACTATTCCTTATATTCTTCAAATTGATAGTGATCCTAAAACCTATAAAGAAGCAATAACTTCTCAAGATAGCACATTTTGGAAAGATGCTATAAATGATGAAATGAATTCTATAATGTCCAACAATACTTGGAAGATTGTTGACTTACCAACTGGATCAAAAGCTATTGGTTGAAAATGGGTATTTCGTAGGAAATACAATACCAATAGTTCAATCCAAACTTACAAAGCAAGATTGGTTGCTAAAAGTTTTCGACAAAAGGAGGGAATTGATTATTTTGATACCTATGTACCCGTAGCTAGAATTACTACTATTAGAATTATTTTTGCATTATCTTCTACATATGATTTATGTGTACATCAAATGGATGTTAAAACCGCATTGTTAAATGGAGAATTAGATGAACAAGTATACATGGAACAATCGGAAGATTTCACTCTTCCGGGTAATGAAAACAAATTTTGTAAACTTGTAAAATCCTTATATGATTTAAAACAAGCTTCTAAAAAATAGCATGAAAAATTTGATAATGCTATCATGTCTTTTGATTTTTTGCATAATACAGTAGATAAATGTCTATATGCTAAAAAAACATGATAACTAGATTGTGTTTGTATGTTTATATGTGGACAACATGTTGATCATAAGTAATCATATGGATGGTATTATAGAAACAAAGAGGTTTCTATCTTCAACATTCAAAATGAAGGATCTTGGTTAAGTAGATACCATATTGGGTATAAAAGTGATCAAGAATAATTTGAGATTTTTTTTAACTCAATCAAATTATATTGAGAACGTAATTGAGAAGTTCAAACATTTGAACATTAAAGAGGCAAATACTCCATTTGATTCAAGTATCAAACCTGTGAAGAATATTGGAAGAGATATTGGACAACTTGAATATGCAAGTGCAATTGGTAGTCTAATGTATGAAGTACAATGTACAAGACTCAGATATTGCATTTGTTGTAGGTAAACTTAGCAGGTTTACAAGTAATCCAAGTGTTGAACATTGGAAGGCAATTGGAAGGGTACTTGGTTATTTAAAGAGAACCAAAAACCTTGGACTCCAATATTCTAAATTTTCAGCTATACTTGAAGGATATACTGATGCTAGTTGGATATCAAGTGCTGGTGAAAACAAATCAACATCGGGTTGGTTGTTCACTCTTGGAAGCAGTGCAGTTTCTTGGAGATCAAAGAAACAAACAATGATTACACATTCCACAATGGAATCAGAATTTGTAGCATTAGCTGAAATGGGAAAAGAAGCGGAGTGGCTAAAAGATCTTCTTTATGAAGTTCCATTAGATATGAAGAACGAGTCTTCAATGTCTATACTAGGTGACAGTCAAGCTACTCTAGCAAGGGCTTGTAGTGAAGTCTACAACGGAAAGTCTAGACATATGAGTTTTAGACATGATTATATCAGGAAATTGATAAAAGATGGAAAAATTTCACTTACATATGTAAGATCGAGCGAGAACTTGGCTGATCCATTTACAAAACTACTTACCAAAGAGTTGGTAAGATCAACATCGAGTAGGATGAGGTTTAAACTCCTTCAATAAAATTCACCAATGATAGCAACCCTACCTATTGTTACAAAATGAGTAATTTACAGGTTCAAAGGGTAACAACAAGTCATTTGATAAGTGAATTGATTACAACACTTAGCATATATAATTTAAAAGCTCTATCCTAAAGATATAAGTGCTAGGGTTGTGGTAGAGAGGGTTGAATAAAACCTAAAGGAATACAGTATGTAGTACAAATGTCTTTAAAACATAACCAAGACACTGTAAGAATTTTTCCTATGTGAACTTAGAAGTGGTGCCACTTCAAAGAAAGTTGGAGTTACTTTCTGAAAAGTTCATGAATATGGATGGGTGCAAGGCCATTAACGCACCAAAGTAAAATTGTGTGGAACATATTGAGATAGAATGTTTACGTGTGTGATATTGCCGGTGACGTCATAAGGGATAACTAGTTCAAAGCTAAAGCTACCTGAAATATCGATATTACTTTGCAATGTTAGCACTAATGTAAGGTTTAAATCGAAAGATACATTATCCTATGCGTGACATCGTTTATAATTCTAAGTTGAGTTGTAATATTTGAACAAGTGGGGGATTGTTATATAAATGTGTTGTTCAAATATTTTAAATGAGAATTGATGAAATATGGTTGAAAGAAAGAGAAAAAATAATAAAAAGGCGCCAGAAGATGGCCTATACGGCCATGGGCCAGTGAGGCTTGCAGCCGCATGGCGCCATCAGAGACTTCTGATGGCAGCTGTGCCATAACTATGCGGCTGCATAGGCAAAAAATGCAGCCGTTGGACAGTTTTTCCAAAACTCGTTTGACACCTTTTCAACGTCAAACTTCCATCTTTTGAGAAAAGTCGGCACCCATACGAAAGTGTATGAAGGAATTCTATAAATAGAGATAGAATTCTTGGTTCAAAAACATCAAATTCTCTCTTATGTTTTGATATCTTCATCCCCAAATTTTCTCAAAATTCACTTAGAATTATTTTATAACTTTCTTTTTGTTCCTTATTTCTGGGTTTCAAAAGTGCTGTTTGCAACCCGATTTCTTGACTTGAAATCCTCTAAAACTATTTGTGTGTTGGTCCTTTAGCAATCTCATTACCGAGAGGATGCGAATAAAGCTTTTATGACAACATTCTTTACGTTTCAAGTGTTCTTCATCTCTTTATATCAATTTCGTTTTTGTATCCATTTGGAGGCTTTGTTATCTACTTCAACGAAAATTCTACAACAAACATAAGATTAACTTTTACCTGCTTTGAAAATAAAAAAACTAATAACAAAATTTGACAAAAGCAACTCGATAAGCAATAATTTTTTCTAAACATTTACATATGAAATTAGCTGGGCGATCACATGCCTTTTTAACACATCCTACTCAAAATAAAGTGCAACCAGCTCAATATTTTGATATCCTTTACAAAAGACGGTCCCCAAAAGCACAACCATTTTCAAAAATACAACAACTCTATTTGTTTATAGAATTATTCCCTGCATACAGGATTTTTCTCATAGGCACCAACACAACACTTGTATGGTACATTTTTTTTTTTGGTGATTTGACAAGAGCCAATGATAATGTGTCAAGTGGAATTATGTGAAAGTTTTTCTGTAGGTGTAGCATAATTGTTGTTTATATACATACGACAAAAATGACTTAATCAACTTGATGCACATGTGCCCCAAAAGATAATAACTTTCATCGATAATTTCGGAGTATATTGAAGGTTTCTTCCAAATGTTACAAATTATTTTTAACCCAAAGGCTTTTGACGAGCATATCATTGATGTATACTTTTTATTGTTTGGCCTATATGATATGCGAACATTTTATTCACTAGTCTTTAACAAGCGATCCCACCATTTTTCAAGTTGAAGGACATTACCTTGTAGCAATATAGATGTCGATTAATCACAAAGTATGCTCTTCGTCAAGTTTATACATGGAAATTTGATTATATTCGGAATATGCATCCATAAAACTCAATAATCTGTGTCTTGTAGACACATACACTAGTTTATCAATTTTGGAGAGCAGAGTCTTTTGGACAAGCTTTATTCAAGTATATATATGTAAAATCTTGGCATGTTAGTCACCCCCCATTACCTTTTGGGACTAGAACTAGGTTGCAGAACCACAATGGATTTGAGTTTTGCAAATAAAATTGTTTTCCAATTATCAACTTTGTTTTTTAAAGCTTCATATTTTTGGGAGCTCATTGGTCGCCTCTTTTGCATTTCAACTTTTACTTTGAAATCGATTTTGTAGTGCATGATATGTCACTTTTGGATCTATTTCAACCATATCAGCATGCTTCCACGCAAACACGTTGAGGTATTCCTTTAGGAAATTTTTTAGTAGGCTTTTCATATATTCAACTAAATCTTTGACAACTTTCAAACCCTTGGTTGTGTCCTCTTTGCTGGCTGGAAAGCTTTCTAGTTCTTCAAGTGCTGCAGGTTCGGATACACATTCAGTGACGCGAGAGTTGATTGAATCATTGACCTCAAATTTCTCCTCTATGAGGTGGTTTGTTTTAACCATCGTTATCATATTTTCCATGGGAGTTTTGGAGCTACCTCTCTTAGATTATTTAGGTGACCTCTTCGCATGACCCCCCAATCACATCTTACATAAGCTTCTCTAGTGTTGGTAGAGAATTTTACACATAATTGGCAAAGAGATATTACTATATTCAATTGTTTCATAGCAGGTCTTTCAAGGATCCCATCGTAAGTGGGTCTATTTTCGAAAATGAGAAAATTCATGCATGCTTGGTATGTGTCACGCGTTTTCTATACGTGATTTATACCGCTAGTGTATGGTGTCAAGTTTTGTAATATAGTAAATGAGTTAAGATGTCGAACCCACAGAGATTGTAATTCAATTTCTACTAAGTACTATAGTTATATAGCTTTCTATTTTATCTAGATAAATGAAATTTGTGATCAATGATTTTAAACTAATGTAGTGACGGCTGTGGTGACAAATTCAACAAATAAATGCAAGTTATAAGAATAATCAAGATCGGAAAGCCTAGGGTTATGATTTCACCTCACTATCAAATATGATTTTCAAAAGACTAGTTATCTCTTATCAATCTTCCAAGTTTAAAAGCAAGAATCCTAATGTATTTCTCTCCCGTCTCTCGAGTGCCGGCTAGAAATTAATCCTAGATTTCAATTCCAATATCTCTATTCCAAATTAGAATCAAGAATTTATCATGTAAATGATTATTTTATGGAGTAAGTTTCATAGATCCTATAGTTTCTCTCGAAACCCATAAAATCTATGTTATGTCAATCCTATGATGGTGCCTAAATTCCCCTCTCCCGAGTGCCGAAATTGACTAGAATCTCTATTCATTCAATTAGTGGCCAATTAATTGAAAGCTAAAATCATAACACAAATAAACGGAAAGGAAAATCTCATAGAAATAACTCAAACAAATTCAAATCATATCCTCAAGTTTTTGTTACAATCAAACCCAAGAAAATTAATTTAGTTCATGATGGAAGAATTAAATCCAAACATATTGATGAATAACATAAAGAGGAAATGAAAGAAAAACTATTTTAAAGCTTTTAATTGGAATTCTCCTTGATGATGTTCTTCATGCTTCCTTGCTCGATTTCTTTGGGCCTATTTCATTGGCACCCGTTTTTCGTGGAATGTGGAAAAACGTTTTCCTACTTTTTACTATTTACCTATTTGATTGCACTAATTTTTCAAGGAAAACGTTTTCCAAGGTACAAGCGGTTGATGCACAAAAGTTAGAAAACGTTTTTTCACCATAATGGTGGGAAAACGTTTTCCAACTTTTTGACAATTTTTTTTATAGCAATTGAAACACATTCCAAAGTCAATGGTAAAAAAATTTATCCATTTAATTGAGAATTTGTATAAAAAACAAAGTCAAACGAAAAATTTGTCAGGTAAAAAAATTATACCAATCAAACACCATTAATTACAATTCCCTGTAAAACGTTTTCTAGGCAATTCAATTCCCTGTCATTCATTTTCTTTCCACCCATTTTCCACCCTTGCAGTCAAACAGACCCTTAATGTTAGCCTCATTTTCCTTCGTGAATTTTCTTCAAAATTCTCTTTGGCCGGTTGAATTCTTCTTTGGCCCCTTCAATTCTCCAGGAAAATAGGACTTTTGGATGATATTTATAGTATCTTAAAGTCCTTGGACGAATTAGGGTTGAATTGGGTCAAGAAAGGAGTTCAAAAATATAAAAAAACCATTTTCCCGCACAGGCGGTGCCTCGGCGCCACTCTTGCTGTATGTTTCCGAATAGTGGGCGCTGCGGAGCCCAATAATGGCGCCGTGGCGCTTGGTTCGGATAAAAAAAGCAGACTGCGCTTCCTTCAGTATATTTATCATAACATTCTCTTCCGGTGTCCGATTGTGGTGATTCAAGATGCGTTGGAATGATAACCTAAAGGGCTACAATATTTATTCAGGCATAATTCTATAATTCGATTGTTGGATATATCAAAAATGGGTCTCAATATAAGACTAAAAATCTAGGGCAAAACTTTTCGGTTGGAAATTGATGTGTGATCATATTTTTACTATGCTTCATCCCTTTGACATCTTTCTTTATCCAATTGACTCCTAGCACTCTCGAACCTTCATCGTGAGGTTCAACACAACTTTTGAGTATTTACACTTTAGTCCCAAACTTTGGATTTCTTACAACTTAGCCATTTTCTCCAAATTTGCCAACTTTGGCCTATTTCCTTCAATTTCATCAACCTATACCACAACATCAAAGCATACATTAAAATGTTCTAAAACACTCTCATTAGTAACAAAATAATAAATTAAGTGATATAAATATCATGAGTGTGGAGCTCTCATCAGTATGCCTGAGGTTCTTCATCTAATTTCACTACTAGAGTAATATGTCAATGAGGGACTTGACCTTCTCTGGTGAAATTGAAAGGAACCAATATGAGTGTCCAAAAATGTTAATTTTGCATTCGATCAAATGCGATCCCGAACAAAATATTTAACTTACGTTATGCAAAAGGATGCAATTAAAGCTATCGCATGCTATTATTACCCATATGTTTATAGCGTCTTCATTAAGATATGTGATTTCGTTCTTATTATCAATAGACTCGATCAAATGAGATTTAAGTTGTGAATTACCTTGCCCCTAGCTATTTTTCAAGGTTGATTTATTACTAGCTTCCTTACCATTGATCTTTGATATTTCTATCCTATTTTGGATTAGATAATGACTCTCCTTTTGAGCTTTCACTACTGTCTTCTTTGAGCTCTTCTCAATGTCTCTTTAGATTACCACTATTTTCATGATCATCATTGGGAAGTTCATCCTACGATTCTAGTGCTTCTATTTAATGTGATTCGTATCTTCTTGGCTCATCCTTAGACAATTTCTCTGGTATTTTTTGCTCAAAACGATGAGACGTGGTTGCCTTGGTTCTAGTTCCCACAGACAATGCAGATTTGCTAACCTCGAAATAATGACCAACAAATTCCTCTAACATAGTCAAGATTTTCTCCTCCTAAACTCATCGATTCAATGTTTCATGTAAGAGTTAGAAGAGACATAACTATTTGAAAGGAGGACACATAGATTTAAATGTCATTCTTAATTCCCGACTTTGCTTATCTATAGATTTCTACCTAGGCCTTTGGGATAGATTGGTCTTTTTATGTTTGAGAAACATGGCAGATATTGATTAGTGAACGTATAATTGAATTTATTTTATTTACTTGTCCACGTGTTTCTCATTCATTGTTTATGAAGTCATGCTTTATACTCACATTCAGATGTGCATTGACAATGGTTTTTGCTAATATGGAAGAACTTATGAACCCAATAAAGCAACTTGTTCTAAATAAACACTTGAGGTTGATTATATGGTTCCGCATTACAAATGCTTGCTTATTCTATCATGGGCTTGCACATGGTTCGGTTGATTTTGAGAAAGGTTCATTACTAATTCGTTTGTAAGTTTTAATTATCAACAAATGGTCCCTGAAGTTCGAGTCTAACTATTTATGTTAGGTTTACGACTTATTTAATTTTCATGTTATGAGAAGTTAATAATGTCAAATTATATCTAAATTCATTTTTTAACAGTATGGGTTTTTTATATTTTATTGCGACAGATGAATCTAAAAATAATTTTTTTTTTTAATGAGCCCTATGCTTTGGCTTGGTAAGTTTACTTTTCGTAGGAATGAGATTGGGTCAACAAATAACAATAGTTCTCGAAGTTCGAGCTTAAACTTTTATGTTAAGTGGTGAACTTGTAAACTTGACATAAAGAATAAGTATTGCAATTTTGAAGGTTTAAGTTGTACATTAATGACAGTTGACCCGCGATTAGATGAGATGACTCCTTAATTTCCATTTTAATACATTTCCCTATGTGTATGCATTTCCATTAGGGTTGTACACAAAAAATCACAAACCAAATCGTAACAGTTGGTTCAAGTCCATGTGGACCCGCGATTTTTTTTCCTCAAACCAAACCGAACCGTTTCAAAATGGTTTAGTTTAAGTATCGATTTTCAAAAATCGCACAAAAACAAATCGAACAGCACTTTTTTAATTTAAAAAATATATTTTTATGAAATTATAAATTCTCATATATAAACATATTAAATACTACATTTCCATGATATATATACCAAAATTACTCACTTGTATAATTTCCATAATTTTCAATTGTAACTGAAATTTAAACAATGCAAACATCACGCTTATCATTAAATGTCGCTGCAGGGATAATGTTGAAATCAAATTGGGAAAACAAACACTGCCAAAAAAATTTGAATTCTCATCTCTGTTCATCTGACTTCATTGACGTATTTTTGGTATCTTTTTCATATTGGAAAATCATTAAATCTTGGACATAACGTTTGGATTACTTGTGCCTTTTGATTGTAAATATGTCGAACTTGTGCACATGATAAAGAGATGGACATAACTGGTTCATGTGTCAAAATCGAATACATCACTGATGTAGATATGGTGTCAATACAAATAACAAAATGGGAAGCAACATTTACCACTAAGTCATGAGCTGAAGCGTAAGCACTGTTTAATACAGATAACAAATGATGTCGTGTCTAAAGTAAATGTAAAAGAAATTTTGGGCATTTGGATTTGTATCTCATACAGTAGAATTTTATAAGAACTGCTGTGATGGGAGAAGAATTCAATTATCTAAAAACAATTAATCTAATTACATCAACTGGATCGATTACAACTCTGATAGCTATTCAATGATTTTATCTATTCTTTATCTCATAGAGAAACCAAAGGTAAGAGAACTACATTACAAATCTCATGTGCCACCATATTGTTGAATGACTTATTTATATTTAATATCATCAGGAATATAACAATGCAACTGTTTTCACTCATGCACCCAAGTTTCCTCAATATAGAAAGAAATAGGATAAATGTGGCGGCATTCTACATCATATATTTGTCATTGTCTAGTGATATAAAAAAAAAATAATGACAAAGTGGAACATAAGTTTCTACAAGGCAATAATGGATAAATTATACATATTTTATCAATTCATGCAGGAGGTTACTTCCAGAACGTGTAAAAGTACATCGAAACCAACATTGTTTCAGCAACCAAATAGATAATATCAGAACATGGCCATAAAGGGCAGAGTTTATCTTGACAAGAATTCATGTTTACCTGATAAATCACTTTTCTTCAACAAAATGATATGAAATGCATAGAGAAATATATATTATTCTACAAATATATCTTAAAACAGGAAATTAGGACAATTTTTAAACTGTAAATTCTCATCAAATCCAAAGCAGTGTTTGTATCGATAGGTAAACTGTCGATTAAAACCTAACCAAATCGCAAATAATGGTTTGGTTTGGTTTGGAAAAATTCCAAATCATTTGAAATGGTTTGAGTTAAAAATATAACATAAACCGCCCAAACTGAACCGTGTTCACCCCTAATTTCTATGTGTGCGGAGCGTTAGCCTGATCTGCACTAGTATGAATATGTATCCAGATAGATTTTTATCCAGAAAGTAAAGATAGATTTTGAAAATCACCAGAAAGTATTCAAATAATTTTATCCCAATATGCATTGGTGTGAATGTGTTTTTGCAGCATACAATCACGTGTGGTAATTTACTCATTCTACACTAATATGAATGTGTTTCCACATTATATGACCAGAATATCAGAGGTATTTTGGACATACTACAAACATACATAGGCTTTAGATTGTCTAATAAGGTGCTTAACCTTTGGGACAACTCGGTACACGTATGACCATAATTTAGAATTTCAAAATTTTAGAATTGTAGTTATTAGATTATGAGTAGTTAAGCTACATACATTGAGAATAGTGGATATACAGTGCCTTTTTTTGGTGTGATTCTTTTTGTATATTACACTTTACCAATTTATAGAATATGCTACGCATCTTCGAATAAAGCTCCAAAAATGGACCATGTAGCAAACGACTAGCAAACAAAATCAGGTCCACACTCTACATCACTATTCTACCTGGCTTAGTTGAACCCCCATGTTGGACGAAGTGAGGCCTTTTAGTGGTCGAAGTGATGTATTCTGTTGAATATCTATGAGTAGGCCAAATCCCATGGAGAGGTTGAACCCTCATAGCGGAGACGAACCATTATGGACAAGGCGAACCGATATGAGGCACTGTAGGAGATCTTCCATACAAGATATTCACAATTGATTGATATGACCACTCATTGCAACAACCACTCTACTAAGTCAATATATCAAATCTAGCCCCTACAACCTAGGCCATAAGGTTGCATATGGTCAGAACATTAAATGTACCCCAGCCCAAAATTAATAGAATGACGCCTATGATAAGGCACCTTGATTGTTGAGATAAGGCCACATCTCTCCTCATCCAACGATTATTATTTCTTCCCTTTTACTAAAAAGGCTCAGACAATGTGTTATTGGAAGGTAGTGCAACTTTATAGACTCAACTATAAACTTGCTCTCTCTCTTTCTCTCATTATTCTCTTTACCTTAACTATCGGATCCAAACCTTTTTTTCTTAGTGGCTCGCGTCTTTAGCATGTTCCACACTCAAATATTCATACACATTCAAATTGATTTGATCACTAAAGTACTCGTGGTCATCTTCTCCACCATTGAAAAAGGCCACGTGCTCAAATGATTTTTCCAAAAGTGTGTAGGAAGAACTTACGTGGACATGAGAAGGAGTTGTGATTTGTTAGCCACGTTCCCTACAAAAAAACGAATTCAACTAATTGGCACCATTTGCTATGAACAACCTTGTGGAAAAAGTTTGCTAAAAAGTGCCTCAACTTCCCCCTTGAAAAAATGTTTTGTTTTTGAATAAAAAACATGTGGAAATTTCAAAAAAGGAGGTACTAAGTCTCTCTTTGCTATTGGGTATTGAATATTCCGTAAGGAGAAAATATGTTCTAAATGACCCCATTTTTGAATAAAATAGACTTCTACCCACCATAAGTACAAGTGAAGAAAAAAGAAATTAAGGGAAAACAAAGAGGTCTTTGAAGAGGAGGCCATCCGAAATCATATCACTAGCTTCCTACCTCATCATCGTAGAGGTGATAAGGTCACCGCTCACCTCACAAGAGAGTTGGCAGTAATTGCTACCAACGTGAGGAATATGACGGAACAAAACTCCATCGTGCAACAACTCTTCGTACAAGTACAAGCACGCACGCACAAGTATGTATTGGCCCGAAATATGACTTCCCCACTCTTTGGGTTCATATGTATCATCCAAGGGGTAAAATTATTCTTGCAGTTGAAACAGAGAAAGAGCTGCTAGTGGCATGTCACTTCATGAAGTTCTTATTGATAAACAATGAGTCCGCCTACCATGGAAGGCAAGGATGATCCGCCCTGAAAAAATTATGGGTCATCACCTCCATCCATCACCTACACTTGAAGTTTCCCACTAATAATGGCATTACCATCGTCAAAGGCAACCAAAACACTTGTTAAGACTCCGAAATAGTGACAAGTACAAAATTTCATGCTCAAATGGTGAAGACATTTACGACCGTAAAATCAAAAGGGCAAGACTCTCAAGGTAAGTAAAAGTACACTGTGAATTACAAATTGCTAGTTAACCTTTGGATTCATTTTAAGGTGAACTTTGTGTAACAAAATATTGTAGAATACAATAATGTTTTATTATTTCAGAAAAAATACAAATAGTAAATAAAATTCCAAAAACTTATAAATGGTAGAGGGGTAGTTTTGGAATGAACAATAATGAAGTCAAATATCAAGTTATTTGAGAGAAGAAATTAGTAAATCGAGGCCCATGTAAACATAGTATTCTTAAAATAGATTCATTCTCTCACCGTAAATACTTGAGGTTTCTGTGAACGTCTGTCTCCAAGGATACAATGGAGAAACCTCCAGAAATTGAGCAATGAATTTCTACACCGAGGAACTGTATTTACACTAGAACTAGAACTACACTACAAGAACTTTGACAAGAAACAGAAAACGTAGAAGAATATTTTCGGACCGACAGAAATTCGTATGTGTAGAAGGGAGGAAAAAGACTGCATAAATAGGCTGTAATGGAAGGCATAATAGCTGGGAGTTATATGTGTTATTACAAATAACACTAACATTAATCCGGTTGTATAATTCTTAATTACACAGGCAATAAACTTAGGAGTTTAGAAGTTGAAAAGCAATTCGAAAGAAAAATAATGAAAAATAAAGGAAAAATGTGGACCCTCCTAAAAGGCTAATTTTTTGTCTGACATTCATGTGTGTAGGTTGTGCCTATACACAAGTTCAAGGTACGATGTTCAATTCGGTCTGAGATTTAAATTCTCCTATGCGCGCATGTGGATAGTCTCCATGCTACACATGATTATACCCTTCCAAAGTGTAATAATACATAAAGTATTCATTGTCTTTATCATTTTCCTATGTAGGACAACTTACACATAGTTTTCCCTTCAACACAAAACCATCTTCCAATGCATCAACTTTGAGCATCAATTTCTTATTCACCCGAGCAATAATTTTGGCAAGTAAATATATGATTTTGATGTCCTCACGGAGGAGAACACAAATCAAAATTGATCTTCCAAAATGAACGAATGTGTCCCAATCAAAATTATGCCAAAATTAATCTTTTAAGCAATTTTTAAAACAATTCCCCACATGAATGAAACCTAGAAGCGACACAGAAATGGGAGATATAAAGACTTGGTGATATAGTTCAACAATTGAAACCTGCATAGGATATGTAGGTATTACCCCCTGAACATTCCCCTTGTGAAAATATATGTACTTTACTAGTTGACTAATAGACACAATATCTTTGAACTGTTCTACCTTTTACTAGCTAACCAGTAGACACGATATCTTTGAATTGTTCTGCCTTTTATGCATATGGTGATATACTTCATACAAGATTCTCCCTAACACAATTCAATTTTCATTATTATGTTCGTTTGTAGCCATAAACATAGGCTTGACTCTGTGAGAGTTCATAAGAATTGAGTTATACACAATTCCTTTTGAAGTAACCCATTTCTCTCTCACATATGTGATTTCTTATTACAAATAGCACATTTTTCTTGATTTTCGATGCATAAGAATCATTAAAAGCATATTGCTTATCGTTCATTCTTATGGTCATCGCTGTTATATTATAGGAATAGACATGAGATAACATTCCTCACAGTGATTCAATTAAGTCCTTACAATTTGGTTGTCCATTTGAACCTAGATCTTGTGATCTCCAGTTAAGTAAGTTAGGTTTCTTTTGTATTAACTCATTCGTCCAAGGGCTTAAGTCTCATTCCTTTGGATGGCTTTCCAACTAGCTCTCTGTTTAACCCTTTGATTAGCGGATCTGCAATATTATCCTTTAACCTTATATAGTCAATTGAAATAAATCCAGTTGAGATTAGTTGCTTTATGATATTATGTCTAGGACGTATATGTCTAAACTTACCATTATACATGTTACTCTGTGCCCTTCCAATCACAGATTAACTATCACAAATTGGTATGCAAATTACTGGCACATGTTTTGGCCATCGTGGAATATCTTTTAATAAGAATCATTAAAATAATATTACTTATCCTTCATTCTTACGATCATTGCTATTATATTATAGGAACTGACATGAGATAATATGTTTCATGGTGATTCAATTAAGTCCTTACAATTAAGTTGTTCCTTTGAACCTAGATATTGTGATCTCCAATTAAGTAAGTTAGTTAGGTTTCTTTTGTATTAACTCATTCATTCAAGGGCTTAAGTCTCATTCCTTTAGATAGCTTTCCAACTAGCTCTATGTTTAACCTTTTGATTAGTGGATCTGCAATATTATCATTTGACCTTATATAGTCAATTGAAATAGTCCAGTTGAGATTATTTGTTTTATTGTATTATGTCTACAACGTATATGTCTAAACTTACCATTATACACGTTACTTTGTGTAGCGACCCGAATTTTTAAAGTATAAATTTTATAACTAAGTGTGTGTCGTCACGACAACCCCGTCAAAATTCAGAAACTATTTTACGTCCGTCGAATTGACTAGCAAAACATTTAATATAAGATTTCAAAACGATTTTAATCTTAAAATTTCAATATTTACTTATCGAGTCCAATCTCAAACATTTTTAAAATATCAAATTCTTATCGATTTAAATACAATTTTAATATCCGATATTCTATTTAGTGTCCAATTTTATTTGTTCAAATTTTATCATCTTAGTCCAATGTACTTACACCTAATCAGCCCAAATTACTACCTCGTTTTCTGTGCCTTACATTTACTATTCATCACCACTGTTCTCTCGACCTGAAGACAGCTCCACGGCCTCCTCAACCCACAGCAATTTCAGCAGCCTAGGTAAGGAGACCATCATCTCCATCAATTTTACCTTAGTCCAATGTAATTTCACACACACACACACGGTTGATTCAATCGCAGTCACGCACGAGATTGCAGCCACCAACAGTTTCGAACACCACCACCAAACTGCAAACTACAACCAGTCACCCAAACCCGACTGCAAACATCGCCATCCCACAGTCGGACCACCAACGAGCCGCCACCACCTCCTCATACCGCACCGCAACCACCCAAAACAGCAGCTCCGTTTCCCCAAATCGACCCCCATTTTCATCTATGTCAACCCAAAATTCAACCACAAAACCAAGAGATAATAAAGCCCAAACACTTACCTCAACCTTAAACCCCTTTTTGGCCGGATTCCCACCGGAAACAACCAAGAAATCCGAACGGTGGGCCTCGATTTAGACCTCGGTGCCACCCAAAAACCCCCAATCATCTCTTCCCTGCCGGCGCCTCTGACTTTGGCCGCCATCGCCACCTTCGCCGTCGCCATTTCACCTCTTCCACCACCGTTTTCTCGCCACCCTCTTCTCTTCTCTCTGCCTTGATCGATCGAGTGTGTGTGAGAGAGAGAGATAGATATGTTTTTTTGTATACATTTGATTTCTGGAAATTATCCCTTAAGCCCCAATTTTTAAAAGTTATCCTTTTAGCCCCAAGTTTTAAAAAGGGTTATTATTTCAATTCCAAAGTTTTGCAAATTGTTAAATTCAGTCCCTAAGGTTTAGTAACTTTTAAATTAGCCCACAAATTCCAAAAAGTTCATTTTCAGCCTTCAAACATTTAAATTTAAGTTTTAATATTTTTCAATTAAGTCCCTAAAAGTTTTAAAATTTTAATTAGACTTAGTATCTTAAATTAAATTAATTTTGTTCTTGCTAGACGAGATCGCGGGCAAAGTTTGAAGCACGGTAACATTACAATTGTTCAATTTCCAAGAAAGTTTTCAAGATTTTGAGGTGGGATTTACATTTAAGCAATTGTGGTTATTTGTCCATGTTAATGATTGATGTGCGATTTTGATTGTGATATAATGTTTATATACCTATGAAAAGGTTGTCAGGAACCGTAAATAGGTCCGGGATCGAAATCGGGTCCTTGGGAATGCCCACAGTGCAAAAATTTGCTAAGCGCTTATAACATGTTGTCAGGGACCGTAAATAGGTCCGGGATCGAAATTGGGTCCTTGGGAATGCCCACAGTACATATTTCTATAGTATGTTGTATGGATATTATGTTCACCACTTGATTTCATATTTAGACTTAATTTGGACTGATTGCTGTATCTACACTGAGTATAATGCGTTATGCTCATCCCACTATTTTCCCATCATTTTAGGTTAAGGAGTTTGGCAGGGCAAGGCAACGAGCGAAGCAAATTTTGATTTAATAATAGACCTTTTAAATTATAAGTTTTGCAACAAGAAAAAATAGTTAGTTTCCATTTTGACACTTTATTATCGAATTTTGGTATCTTTGCAAATGTTGGTTTTGCTAATCGTATTTGGTATTGACTCTTGGATGTGAGAAAAATTTATTACAATGATGTTTCCGCTTTTGTGCTAAGTTGCTTTAGTTTCAAATATATATATGTCTACGCATTATGGCGACTATTGAAAATATGTATTTACATGTTAGTTTCCAAAATATATGCATGTCTTCGCATTGTGGCGACCTTTTGAAAATGTTTATTTACAGGTTACTTTGACTTAAGTACCGCCTCGAGTTATTAGTAAATTTGGGGCGTTACACTTTGTGCCCTTCCAATCGCAGATTAACTATCACAATGTATGCAAATTGTTGGCACATGTTTTGGCCATCGTGGAGTATCTTTTAAAAAGTTAGTAGCCAATCAGACTCTTTACCACATTTATCTAGAGCTATGAACTTGGATTTCGTAGTAGATTAGGCTATAACTATTTGTGTGGAGGATTTCCAGGATTTAGCTTTACCTTCCAATGTGAACACAAATCCACTAGTGAATTTTGAGTCCTTTATATAATATATTTAATTAGCATCAATATATCCTTCAAGTACTGCTGGATATCTAGTATAGTGTAGTCCATAAATACGAGCATCTTAAATACTTTAGTACTCTTACTATTCATTTTCAATGGTCAACTCCTATATTACTCATGTATCTACTCAGTTTACTAACTGTGTAGGCTATGTCTAGTCTTGTACAATCATCAAGTAGATCAAACTTCCAATAATTCTAAAGTACTTCACTTGAGAAATACTCTCACCTTTATTTTTAGATAAATGCTAACTTGTATCTGTTGGTGTTCTGGTCACACCAGAATCATCATTGTTAATTTTTTTTTTTAAAGAATTTTATCCACATAATATGATTGACTTAGAACGAGTCCATCTGTTATTCTTGAAATTTTACTTCCTAGTATAGCATCAGTTAAATCCATATCTTTCAAGTGAAAACTCGGATTTAACATATTTTTAGTGGATTTGATCATCTTATCGTTGCTACTAACAAGTACGTTGTCAACATAAAGACATAAAATGACATAACCATTTTTTGGTGTCTTTGACGTAAACGTATTTGTCACACTCATGGTTTAAAAAGGCGTGGTGAGGCGTGCCTCAAGGCGCCCCTCACCATAAGGCGTATGGTCCATGCCTCGAGGCGGTCTTGTGAGGCTAAACTACATGAGGCTCACGCCTCAAGGCTCGCGCCTCACGGAGCATGAGGTGTGCTCCTCATTTAAAATTTGGGTTTTCAATTGATTGTGTTTAATTTGTTGAGATTTTGTTGGTGAAGGGGAATTTAAGAATTGGAGAGTGAACCAGCAGGAGACTGGAAGAAGAAACAAGTCAGAACCTCTGACCTTGTGTGAAGAAGAAGACCGGACCTGTGTGAAGAAGAAGGAGATGACCGAGAGAGAAGAAATGAAGAAAGTGAGCCCAAGAAGAAGACCAGACCTGTGGTTGTATATAATATAAAATTATAAATATCTTTTTATTGAGCCCAATAACATCTTTGGCTGAAAAATGAAAAGTGTATAAATTCTGGGAATTAAATATATGTTGTATTTTAATTTGTGTAATAATCTCTTTTGTATAATTTTACAAAAAACTAAATATATGCTGTATTTTGTAAAATTTCTTTTACAGCATATATTTAATTTTTTTCCCAACTTTATTCTTTAACCAAAAAAAAAATGTAAAATTTTATGTAAATTAATTATTTTACCATTTCACACTCCATTAAAAAATCAAACTTACTTATATATGTGATGCAATAATTTTTTGTATTTCTTTATAACTCTTTTACTTAAATTCTTTTACATAAATTATTTTTTTTTTTTTTTTGTATTATTTTATAATTTTTTTACTTCAATTTTTTGTTTTTTTATGAGGCTTACGCCTCAATTCGCCTCGAGGCTTACGTCTCGCCTCATAACAAAAAACCGCCTCAATACTAAGTTTCGCCTTTTTAAACTTTGGTCACACTCATTGATCTTAAATTCACATTCCATCATGATTTTATCAAACTTTTCATACTATTAATTGGATATTTGTTTCTACCCATACAATAATTTCACCAATTTATAGACTTTCTTTCCCTGCCTTAGTGATGAAAACCTTCAAGTTGGTCCATGTAGATTTCTTTCTCTAAATTTTCATTCAAAAAAGTAATTTTAACATTCATCTGATGTACTTCAAGATTTCTCGGAGCTATAATCGCAAGTATCATCCTAATAAGTGTTATTCTCGTTATTGGAGAATATGTATCAAAGTAATCAAAACCTTCTCGTTGTCCGTAACCTTTTATAACTATTTTTTCTTCATACTTTTCAATAGTTTCATCTGTTTTCATTTTTCTTTTGAAAATCCATTTGTGGCCTAGTGTTTTACTTTTCGAAGGAAGATCCACTAGTTCCCATATATGATTTTGCAAAATGTAATCTATTTCACTTTTAATAGCCTTTTTCTATTGAGGTCCTTCTAAAAAGTTCAAAACTTCTTTGAAGCTTTAAGGTTCACTTTTCAGCATATAAGTCAGAAAATTAGAATCATAAAATTTTTCTATCATTTCTCTTTTACTACATCTTAGTTCAACCTCAACCTCATCTTGTAGTTCTTGGTCTTAACTATTTCAAACCATAGTCTCATGTATCCATTTAGAAAAGCTTGCTCTCTCTTTAGATCCGTATGTCAATACTTGTTCAAAGAATAAAGAATTTCTCTATTCTATCATCATGTTTTTGTGTATATTTGAGATTTTAAACTCATCCACAAGAAATTGATAAACACTATTATTATGTGCATAGCCAATAAAGATGCAATATACAGTTTTCGAACCTATCATTACCTTCTTTGATATTGAGATAGCCATTTTAGTAACACATTCACACTTGTAAGTATTTATAAGAAGACTTTCTTCCTTTTCATAACTTATAAGGGATTTTTCTGTTTTCTTTCGGAGGGAACTTTATTTAAAGGGTAATTTATCGATAACACAACTTCCTCTCATTTGTTCCAAGGTAACCTAAAACTTACTAACATTACATTCATTATTTCTTTTAAAGTACGATTTTTCTGTTCAACCACACCATTTTGTTAAAGTGAGTAAGGTGCAATTATTTCATGTACAATTTCGTATTGTTCACATAATTCAACAAATGGTGTTTCATACTTGCCACCTCGATCACTTCTCAACACATTAATTTTCTTAATAACTTGATTTTCAATTTCATTCATAAAAAGAACAAATTTCTCTATAATTTCGTCATTGCTTTTAAGTAGAAACGCATAATAGTATTTTCCACTATCATCGATAAAACTAATAATAAAGTACTTGTTGTCATCTCTTGTTTGTACAAATTTTAAATCATATATGTCACTGTGATTAAAATCAAGTGATTTTGTATTTCGTTTAATTGATTTAAAAGATTACCTTATCAATTTTGTCTGAAATTTGCACTTACTTATAATCAATATGAAACGCGAGTATGCAATTCAAGTTAACTAATCTACGTAAAGTATCATAGTTAACATGTCTTAATCTATCGTGCCACAAATTGGAAGACTCAAAAAGTAAGAAGAATAATTAATTTTATTTATCTTTGGCTTAGCAACCATTACTTTCAATTTAAACATACTATCAAAAGCATAATGTTTCTCAACAAACATTTCACTTTTAGACAAAATAATGTTGTCTGACTCAAATACAATGCAAAAACCATGCTTATTCAGTAAGGCTCAGATACTAGGTTCACGTGTGAATTTTTGAAACACACTACATTTTTAAGAGTGAGCTCTCTCCTCGAAGTATTGTTCAAAACCATATTTCCTTCACCCATGATTTCAGAAATCACTGAATTTTCCATTAACAACTTCTCCTATTCTCAATTGCTTCAAATGCAAAAAACAATTATTTATCAGAGTACACATGCCTCGTAACTCCAGTGTCAATCCATCATTCTTTTAGGTTTGAACCCACCATATTCACTTCAGAAATTACTGTAGCGATGTTCATCTCCAACACATCATTTGTCATAAATCAACAATATTTGCTCATTTAGTCTTCTTAAACAATTTGCAGTTCGAAAACTTATGACCCACTTTGTAACAATTGAAACATTTTCCTTGAAATTTTGATCTCAGCTTGGCCCCTTGCCACTAGATGACTCAGATGTGTACTTGTAGGTCTTGGAACTTTGACCATACTAAGCAACATTAGCTTTAGCCACAACAAGATTAAACCACTTCTTTTTTGAATTTTGATTGTCTTTTTCAATTCGAAGTCTATCAATCAATTCTTCAATGTTACCCGCCATGTTACCCGCCCCATTTAAAATTAATTTCAAATTTAACTTTTTAATTAAACAAAAAGAGATGATTTATCATCATTTTTAAAGAGAGCATGCATTGTTTTTAACAAATTGGGGAAAAAAAAAAGTAATAATGATCATTATTCTTAACTAAAGATTTAAAAAATAATAAAAAAAAAACAAAGGTAATTGTGGCGATAAATGAGGCAGGGGACTTGTCTTGTCCCGCCATGATTCCGCCCCAAACCTGCTTTAATCGGGCATGGGGGCAAGGTAAGATAACAAAAATACCCGAAGGACAGGGGACGGGAATGCCCGACTGACCCAATTGCCATCCCTAGAAGAAAGGGAGATGGAGGAATCTTTTCTATGCTAAAGTTCACTCACTATATTTTATGACTTGCATGCAATGGCAAAAGCAATTGAACCGAAAAGTAGAATAAAAAACAAATGAAAATGCATAGCAAATTCTCAGCAAACCAATTATTTATTATTACGGTTCTTCTACAGTTTATGCTTTTATTTCATAAAGAGAGATTAAAAGACTATGCTATAGAAATGAAGTGAGAACGAAACAAACTGGAAAATTTAGGCAACATATGGGAAAAAGTTCACCGTGTAATTCTGACGAATAAAGGGTAGCAGTGATCCTTGTCATAGTTGGGCCAGGAGTTATCCCCGTTAATGAATATTTGATGAAGCCTCCAAATTTCGTTTTCATACATTTCAGTTACACTGAAGTTCAACCCGCTATCCTTAACTTCTACCAGAAACTTATCCAATGAATCACCTCTTTTGGGGCTAAAAAGTATGGCTTCAGATGGGCCTTCTTTAAGCAAGCATCGGATAGCTTGCGCAAGGCCTTTGTGGAATTCTTTGAAGAAAGTGCTGCAAAATGACAAATGAAGCAAGAATGAGCTTGAAATGACCATAAGAAAAATCATTCTGGCTATTGTGTAAAACAACCTAAAAGGTTCTTTCCAATTGGAAATAATGATTTTTAAATCCAAATATCTGACGCTCACTGAAAATGACACGATCACCTTACTGAACTACAACCCTTCATCATAGTTAATTGGTTGGCGTGTCACCAGGTTGGTGGGGGAACCAATAGGAAGCAGGGTCCACCCACCAAATTCACATCACAAATCACCAATATGATTAAATACCTGCCCATCTAATAAGCATTGGGAGGAAGAGGGTCATACAATGGCTAAACTTATTACAACTTAATTTCCACATGCAGCATTATGAAGACAAGCATCACCTGGCTGTAAAATTATTTTTATAATTTTCTAAAATGATCATATCACTGATTCACACATACTATTTTCACAATATAAAAGGCTAAGAAAATTTATGCATTCAGTTGTAGTGTGGAAGGAGAAATTTGAACTAAGTTCTTTGATAAAAACTAATTACCAGTCACTTGCAATGACAATGTCGAAGGTACTGGATACACTTGAGGCTTCCCAATGCAGCATCATTGATGTTACCTTTGTACCACAAAATGCAACTGAGTTGGCATCTATGTTACGCTGGATGTCTGATTGTTAGAGCTTTCAACCATAGCACAGAAGGGCTTTCACAAGACAATTCAACCAGTGACTCCCAAATTGGGACACTAATGCAGTAATGTGATTACAGATACAAAATTATGTGCATCCATAAATTGCACATTGATGGATAATAGAAAGAAAAGAGAAGGCAGATTAATGACTAAACCACCAATTTTTTGCATAGCAGAAACTTGGGAAAAAGACATAATTCTAAATGGCATTCTCTGGATAAATCTAATTGATTAGAATAATATAAAACATTAAATTTGGTGACAACATAGCTCAATAACCCAAATTTGTGTCTAGAACAATTGGATCATTTTTGTGCATTCGTATTTATACAAGCTTTTGTAGGGAATGTGTGTATTCCTAGATCATTTTGTTCCAGAATGGACAAAAGCAAAAGCTTGCGCATTGATGGATAACAAAGATGCATATACAGATAAATGCAAATATGTGTAAGCATGATTGGTCTAAAACTAAATGGCAATACAAGCTTGGGATTTATGGATAAGACCCAGTCCATCATATATCTTAAAGAGTTCGAATCAAGGGACACTCTATAGGTAAAGAATTTTCCCCTTAGCTTAAAAAACCATCAGTAGCCTTCATATATTCTCCACCCACACAGCTTGCACGCACAACCATATTCCACAGGCACCAATTACTACGATTTACACATGCATTTTCAGTGGTCCAATCATCATATTTCTTCAAATAAGGGTTCACGATTCATTACTTGTCAGTTAACTATTTTCATATTAGTCAATCTTTATCTGCTTTCAGGTTAAATACATTGCAGAAGACAGCAAAAATTTAATCATTTGATGCCGTATACCACATCCAAACACTGATGAGAATCAGAAGACGCTAGACAGTATTTTGGAATAATAAAAAAAATTTCATTATACTGTCTTGTCCAGCATTGTGTACCAAATATGCAATAAATATTTAGTTATCTGTCCACCATAGAGATGATCTGATGGACGGATATACTTAATTCCAAGTTCCAACATCTAATTAGACCAAATCAACAGGATACAATCAACAACTTGAGGATTTCCATCGGATATCACTACTTCTAATGCATCTGTGACCATTGCAATAACTAAGCCAGCTAAGCCATAGCCTGACCCAAGTTCGATTACTCTTTTGCTCCTGGAAAATTTAAGAAAGCATAAAAAAATTGATACTGCATAGAAACATTCATTTAAAAATCAGGCGGTGAGAATGAATAACATCATAATAAACCTGAACATATCAACATGCGACAAGCAATAATAGGCAAGGACATCCTCTGATGGCCACTGACCTGTTCAACAAGAAAGGCCCAAAACTATTAAAAAAAATAACAAAATAGTAAAACTAGTATCACATATTTTCTCGATATATGAAAAGAACTGAAACTGGTTTTTGCGATTCTAATGTGGTTCAATTTTTTTTCCAACCCAGTTAAGAAACTCTAAATTATGCACAAATAGGATGTTACAGAATGATTTCAGGCTAATTTAAACCGATGCACACTTAGGATGCAATATAATGAATTTTGAAAAGTTAAATATGGTGCAACCAACCACTTCTATTTCTCGCAATTATTATCACTAAAACGAAGGATTAAAAAAAAAAAAAATTACCCAGACATTGTCTTACATAGCCATTTAATCATATTTCAAGCCAATCAACAAGAAAGTTGAACTGTTATATACCAAATCAAATGTATGCATAGACCATTACTAGTCAAAATAAATGAATCCATATTTTCTTATAATTGTTGAACATATCAATTACTGAATACCAGGAAGTAAAACTCTATAATATTTCTACAAAAATAAACATTCCAAACATTACTAAATGAAATGTAGGAAAAAACTAATATATCCACAGTTAAAAAAACCATTACCTTCCATTTTGTGTTTTCATATTATTTCCTTTGATCCAAAACTAATGTCAATGTTTTTGAGTTTTCCCATCATTTTGAAAAGACTATTTCCTATTAACTAATTCCAATTTTTCTTTTTCAAATTGTACTATTCGATGCAAATTTGATGCTTTCCTCCAGAAGTAAATAATTTATTCTTCTTTTTGTAAAATCTTTAAAAGCAAATATATTAATGGTGAGGACTCTAGTATTTCTTATTGCTAAAGAAAATGTTACGGATAATATCTATTCTAGGAGCTAGGAAAAGAATGAGAATATAGTCCAACTACACATTCAAGTCCCACACCAATACAATCAAATCCTAGTCCTACAGCAATACAATCAAATTCTAATAGCCCTTATCCAAATATTGAAATACAAGCTATTTATAAAGGAGCATTAGCTAAAATCATGATTCCATAATAAGCAAATCTAGCTACTTTCAACTACATCCCTAAAGCGAGTTAATGGATATCTATAATTCTCAGCTTGCTGATTTTAGGTAGAAATTGCTCAGTAGATAACCTTTGGTAAGCACACTTGCTAACTAGTCATCGATTGTGATTAATGATGTGCACACAGGGACAATCACTAATTTCTTCTTGATGAAATGTTTGTCAACTTCCATGTATGGAGTTCTATCGTGCTGTACCTCCTGCATTGTGAGAATAGAAATTTAGGCTGATCTTCTTGTATTATTCATCCAATTCATTATTTATTCAATATCAAACCCTAATCCTATTTGGAATAGAAAACCTAGACAATTCCATTCCCCTATCAATTCCTAACTAAATAAGGAATATGACATAGATAGAATACAAGTTGAAATAAATCTCCTATTCTAACTCTCTCCCTCAAGTTGATGCATATATATTACATATGCCTAAATTGAATAATGATGTATAGAATGGTCCAATGGAGAGGGGGGTTTCTAAAAATTCTCTCTTAAGAAGGCAATCTGTGTATTCCTATTATTATTTTCTTTTATAATTTTTGGGTATTTTTGTCCTTTTTTTTACAATCTTTAGGATCTTTTATCAAGAAACCCTGACACTGAGAGATAGAGAGCTGAGTGATTTGCTTCTTGATTTGTAAATAGTCACCTCTATTTCTATCTAATGCAGATAATATATGGCTTTCTATAACAACTAATCTACAAATTTCTCGATTTTCTAAACAAATGTTAATAAATTCTTTAAAACTTTCTACTGAACGACAAAGCAAAGTAGATGAAGTATAACTGTCTAATGGCATAAAACATCAGAACTTAAGAGCAATATGTTTGTAATGGCCTTAAAGTACTCCGTTCAGCAAATTAACTTTTTAGAGACATTTTTCTTTTAACTCTTTCTTAACTTTTTTCTTGACCTTCTAAAAAGGCTTAAGACTGTAACAAAAAAGATTTTCATCATGTTTAAAAGGTTTGAGTAAACTTCCTTAATCAGGATATAAATTAGTCGATTTAACTCAGAGAATTACTTTATCTTTTTGGTCATGGAATCCAGAATAAAGAGAGTAAAAGCGTTAGAATTATATTTAAAAATAAAATATAACTTTTGAATAAATTTATTGCTTACTTGATGCATGATTTAAAAAGACTAGTGAGGCGCGCCAACTGTGAGGCGCATGTAGTATGCCTCAAGACGGTATTTTTTAGGCTAAAAATATGAAGTTCACGCCTCTAAATCTGAGGCGCAAGCCTCATGGAGCATCAGGCGTGCGCCTTATTTAAAATTTGAAAAGTCTCTTCTTAAAAAAGAAAAGGACCCATTCAAAAAAGACATTTTAGGCCCAAACAAAACAATAAAATATCTAGAAAACTAAAAGGCAGCCAGAAATTAGAGGACCAATAACAGAAATTCAAAAATCAACCCTCAAAAAATTAATGGCTATATGGCTTATTTACTATATGCTCCAACTTTGATTTTTTTGTATTATTTTATAATTCTTTTACTTAAATTTTTTGTTTTTTGTGATGATTATGCATCAATCCGCCTTAAGGCTTACGTCTCACCTCATAAATAAAAATCGTCTCAGTATTTAGTTTCGCCTTTTTAAATCTTGACTTGGTGTTTCCTCTTTTAGGCCTTGCCCAAAAATAAATAAAGTAAATGAAGATTATAAATAAGAGAAAATGTGAAAATGACTTATTTTAATTTGAAATCTATGATGCTCGGACTCGGGTACGGGTATCAGGTATATATCTAAGTGTCGGATCTTTTATTTTCTAAACTATAGGATACGGGGACATGGCTAAAAAGAGTCCAAATTTTGGACGCGGGTACTTGGGTACACCTTTCAAATTTCAATTTTTTACTAATTCAAGATGTCATTTTGAATATACCAAAATCAATTATTCACAAAGAATGAAATTAGTATTGGATAAAGGGTTAAGACGAATAAAATAGAATTTTGGAGTTTAGTCTTCAATTATGAGAATTACTAAATGTTATATAAAATAGAAAATGAGGGACTGGATTGCAATTTGAACTTAGTGGAACTCATTTTTATTTTATACAAACAAAACCCTAAACTATCGATACATAGAGGGAAAGAAGGAAAAAAAAGAAGAAAATGGAAAGAAAAATGAAAGAAGAAAAAGGAAAAACTTAGAATCGCCGTCTTTCTCTACCCTCTCGGCGGCAACGCTATGTTTATAGAGAGCGCAAATGAGAAAGAAGTAAAGGAAAAAAAAAGGAAGGGGGGAAGAAAGAAGAAGAAGCAAAAACGACGAAGTGTCCAATTGAAACTTGGAGGATCCGACACATATCTCATACCCATACCCATGTCATGTCGTGTCCGACACGGGTACTCCTACTATTTCGAAGAGTCCGAGCACCAGAGTCTGAAATCTTTGAATTTACAAAGATGTCTTTGAACTTTCAAAGATTGAGAAAATCTTTTAGTACAAGTGTTATGTGTGCTCTGTGTTTTTTCTGGGTGTTTTTTTCTTTGTGCGTGGTGTTAGTATTTATAAACGTTAGTACATCACGTCTATTCTTTCGATACTGTACAACTTTATAGGTGTGTGATTTACAATTAAAGAAAAAGTAATCAATACCGTATAACTTTTACGTGTGTGTGATTTACAATTAAATAATTAAATGTTGCTTTACAACTATAAGGATTCTTTTGAAAATTTTGTGTTCAAACTCCAGCCCTTTGACTTTCTTTGCTTAATAATTGTCCTTTAAACACTATTCATCTGTCTTTTGCTTTTCCTTTACATCTTTTCTCCTTTAATTATTGTTTATCTATCCATCATCTCTATGTAGGCTTCTTTGGTCTGCATCAGTTTTACCATCGGATATGTATTCTTCTTCTTCTGTATCTTATCGTCTTTCAAATAATTCATCGTTTATTTTTTGAAAAGCCATCAGATATAGCTCATTTTGTTGAATATTTGGTACTGAAATTTTTTCTGTTTTAACTTTTATAGCAAGATGCTCTTAACAAAAAATAACTTCATTGTTCCATTATACTACTACAAGTTTGGAATCATTATTTTGAACTTCCATCATTGTCACGGTCTTTGAGATTCGTCTTTCATAATCAATCAACCTATCTTTATTTTAGTATTTGTCTTCGAAGAATGTCTAAATCTTTTGGTTCCTTCGTATATTATAATTACAAGTTAACAGTTTGAGCATAGAGGCTCGATCATTACAATTCTTAGCCAAGTTCTCTTCACCCTAGAGGAATTTACGCATGAGTAATAGTTTGATACCTTTTATATCCATCTTGGATTCGTATTCTCAAATTAAGTTTCATTTGAACTCTTCAATTTAATATTTCTTTTAGGTTCACACTAGAATTAGGATGTGATATTAATTTTTTTTTCTACATAAATTTGAATATCCTATAAGCAGACAACATTTGATGAAGAAAAATAACAATTGAACACATTGTCAAGTTCAGTTTGGTCCATGAGTTCAAGTCAAAAGCATTAAGTCTCTACTGTTTTTCCAATCTTCTGTATTATTTGCCCATCAAAGCTTCTTTTCATTTTTCCTTTCTTATTAATTAAAACAATTTGACAGTTAAATTTGTTCTCATTATTTTTAGGGTTATCTTGGAAATGTTAACAAGGTTCCTATCTTAACCAATCACGAGTTGACTTTTGCCACGTATAGCAAATATATATAAAGTCAGTGATGTACAAGGAGGCAATTTAGGCAATATCTGCGATTTTTTTTATTTTTTGTCTTTTAATTAATCCTTTACGCTTTACAATCAATCCCACCACTCTAAAGAATATGGCCTAATTTTTAGAAACTGAGACTCCTCCTCACTAAAATCTATATACTTTCACTTTTATTGCTAGGTGAAAAGTGTATCAACCTTTCATCTTTTGGTTAATTTTATTCTACAATTCAAAGCCTATCTGTTTCAGTATATCAAAGATCAAACTCTCAGCACACTAAAGAGTCTTGAGCAAAGATTGCACCAAATCCGAAGCTTCATCACAAACTTAGAAAATATAAGTTTGATTCAAATACCAAATTTAAATTTGATAGATTGCTTGCAAGGATACATAAATCAAAACACTGGTTACAATCGCATACACAAAATATCACCGGATAACTTTGCTTAAAATTGTTTGAAAAATAGCAGCACATGCTATTCCTTTAATTTTTGAAATTTGTAACAAGAGTAAGTTTTGAGAAAGAATTTCAGTTTCAGCAGAGTGCAAGTGTGATGTTCTCGAGTTTTCCTTTCCCGTCAATATTTTATGTCGTATGTAGCCTTATAAGTTAAGACATCTTTGCTTTCGTGAGGCATCTAATCAACTGGTTTCCTAAATAAGACTATCTTTCAACTTAATAAGGATAATTCATCCCCTAATCAAGAACGAATTAGTGAGCTTGATAAGCATGATTATTCCCGTAGTCAAGAAAATAAAGGTTAAACGAAGAAAATTTTTTCTTTAATGGACTCAATCTTGTCCAATTTCTAATTTGGTCCATTCAAAAGAAACCCAATATTAAATTGGCTTGCTTTGTTTATGGCTACAGGCTTGCTTTTTTATTAGTACAAGTTATTCTATTTCCCATCAAATCTTCATTAATTCAACAGTGATAAGATCCTCTGACAACTTCAAGTATAAAGGTGGTTTTGAGATGCTCATGCTATGAGTTAAAAGACTCCTAACTTTGCAAGCCTGACTATTGGGAAGAATATTGTAGATATGACCAACTTCATCTTGGAAATGATAAATGCATTGAAGTATCTTATCTTTACACCTTGTCTATTTGTATGCCAACTTATTCCCATATGTCAATCACGTACAGGTTGGAAATTCATTTAGATGAAGGAGAGTAGAAACATTCTTAAGAGTTCAATATATTTCACAAGAGGTGTTCGTACAGACCACAAGAGATTACTGTGATCATTAAGGACTATTCTGATAGCACCTACTTCTGAGTGAAGAGGATGTAGATTTACACACGTGCAAATATCATGTATTTCTGCCATCAACTAATCAAAGTAAGTTTAGTCTTACATAAACAGAAATAAGAATTTGGTAATTGGAGGTGACAATATAAGTAGCAACGTTGAAAGGGGACAGGGAGTTAGGGGAAGCAAAATGAGGAAAGGGTAGCAGTACTCAGGAGGTAGAAATCATTGACAAAGAAGTAAAACGGCTAGGTTTAGCTGAAAGCATGTACCAATAAACACAGAATTCAAGCAAACAACTGCAAATGAATTAGTTTCTTCAACACAATCCATTCAACATTGTACCTAAGCTGATACAGTGCATGTCCGTGTTTGTTAGACGGATAGAGTATAACGTGAAATGCAATTCTAAGAAGTCAAAGGAATGAGAAGGAGAAAATAGGATGTAGTACAATTAACATTTTGATAAGTTAGCATTATCAGTGTGATATATTCAGATCAAAGATAAAGCAATTGAACTTACAAACAAGCCCCGTGTTGTCAATGCCATGTCTGTTACAGGCTTCAAAATCCTTGAGATCCACGCAATCTTCCACTCTTTTGCTGCATTCCACTCCATATGTTATTGACCATTGCATTCATACTGAAATCATTATATCTTTGTAACTATGAAAGCGGCAATTTGAACTTAACTATAGCTAAGGTCAATTGCAAAAAGTTTTCTTAATCACTAACATTTGATTCGATACAACAATCCAAAATGAAGGTAAGGAGCAGTTATATAAAATGCTAAACATGCTGATGTATGTTAATAGTAAAAATAGAAGAATTAAAACATACAGAACAGTGACAAATGATGCCACAGCTAGACATGGATTACCAATTTTCCTACACACAAATTATGGTTTCAAAAAATTCTAATTCCAAAATGAAATGAGGGTGTCAGGTGTGTTTGGCATAGATGGTTTAAGAAATTGAGTATAAAATTAAAATTTATTAGGGTGGACCAATATGAAAAGTACTCATAATTTTTTTATTAAAAGAACGATATTTACAATGTTTCTTATCCAGACCTAAATCTATCTCCTCTCCCTGTAAGAAACATAGTGCGAAAAGCATTCTTTTAATAAAAAAAAAAATTTGAGTACTTTTCACATTGATCCACTCTAAGTCTCTAATACTATCTACCTTGTACAACCCCCTCTAATTTTATACCAAATTCCAGGTATGGTCTAACCCAGAGGAGCATAGGTAAGAGGATATACACGCATATAAAATTTAAGGAGGAAAACAGAAGGATTTTCCCCATTTTATTGATGAAAAAACCTCATAAAGGCGGGAAAATTAGAACAATTCGGCAAACAAAATAAGCAAATAGTTGCCCGTAATACAGAAAATAATTTATAGCATATACTCACTGTATAAAAAGCTTGGGAGCATTAGAAACGGGTAATATGTAACAGTAACAAGCATCTCTGAAGCTATTGGACACAGAATCTGAATTTTCTTCAACTAGACCGTCATTATTCATTCTATAGCACGGTATCAAATTAAACCCAATTCTCGTTTTTCTAGATATCTGATTCAAGCCGATTTCGGACTGATTTTCTGCAAAATCCATCAAAAGATCAAGATTTACGTTCCATGAGTACAAATAGAAGCGTGCAGTATATGCATTTCAATATAAATTGCAACTACCAGAATCAGATGACTGACGGTGAAGAAGGGCCCGGCGTAGGATTTTCCAGCGCAATGAAGAAGGTTTTGAAGTGAGATTTGTGCTATCGGACACCATTGCTGCGTTCCTGTTGGGCATCTCTTTTTCTGAGTTGATAAATATTGAGAGAGAATCAGAGAAGCTATTGGAAATGGAGCAAGTAGAACTTGGGTAAGAATTGATTTTTGAAGCCCGCGGGGCACATCTCCGTGTGAAAATAATCCAGCGTCGCTTGTAACTAAGGGGTGCAGGTTGGAATTTTGATATACGGATAGTAAGTGGAAATTAAAAGATAATCTTCATCTTGTATTTTTGGAGACATAATCTGTAATTTATCCCTTCATTAAAACTCAAGATGGGGTAAATGGAGGTGCCAATAATGAAAGATAATTCGAAGAAAAAAAATTGATTTTTGAACATTGATATGATGGAAAATGTGTGGTTGAAAAAGAATGGAAAAATTATTGATGTGATGAAAAATATTATTTTATTAAAAAATGTATGGTTAAAAATAAGAATTGATTCTCAAAATCTCTCCCAAACGGCTCAAGTGTATTTTGATGTACTTAAAATGATTTCTAATTTTGTGAATTTTTTCATGGATTTGTAAAAAATTAGTGAAAGCCTCGTAAACTTCTATATCCTTTCATTTTAAAAAATTTATGCACTTTTATAGAATTTAAAATGTTTTTTTAAAAAATTTTCATTTGAAATAGAATTTTCTTAGATCCAGTATAACAATGTGAAATTTTCACATATGAAATTGCACTTTCCACAATTTCTCCCCTCCTTTCCCTCCTCATATAATAAAAATTTAAGACATTAATTAAATGACTAATAATAAAAATTATAGGAATATATGATAAAAATAAATTTAATATTCAATATTATTAATATAATATACTTTTAAAAATTAATAAAAATTAATATATTTAAATTTAATTATAAAATTATCGTATAAAACTTTATAATTTAATAAAAAATATATATTTTTCACAAAAAAAAATGAATGAAAAAAAGTTGCAAGAATCCAAATTAATTTTTTCATAGAAAATAGAGATAAACAATAAGAGAGAGAATTGGAAATAAATATAATCAATAGAAAAAAATAAATTTTAATCATACATCTGATGTTCTTAGAAGAAAAAATGAAAGAAATATTAATTTTTTCTTTTTTCTTTTTTTTTTTTGTAAAAGTTCTCAAAATCTCGTGATTAATGAGAGACAAATTTAAGATTTTGTATGAGTACTTTCTGCTTAAAAGTTAGTACTTCAAAAAATTTTATAAAAATCTTTAGGAGTCATTAAAATTTGAATACCCCAAAATTTGTAGAGACTTCTAAAAAAATTTAATTGAATACGTCATAATTTTTAGAAACTCTTTAAAAGACTATAAAATCTCAATTGAATACACCAATATTTTTAGAGAGCCTCCAAAAATTTACTTTGAATACCCCTTAATTTTTAAATCTCAAAAAGTTATTAAAAATCTCAATTGAATACACTCTTAACCTATTACTTTCATGGCTGCAACTAAGAGCCCGTGCAAATTTACCCTCTTCTTTAATTTTTTTTACAAAAAAAAAGGTTTTAATAGAAAGAAAAGATGATTTTATCATTAGCTTAAATTAAACAAAACAAAATAAAATAAAATACACTTACTCGTTTTTTTTCCTTTTATTATTAATTAAACAGTAGAGCAAAGATGCATTTTTAACAAGAAATTGAATTTTTAATTGGGTGATTATATTCGGACCATAATTTTTATAAATGCATCATATTCTAATTGTATTAAACATCTATAATCTTTATTGATTGTCAAGATTATATTCCTAACATTTTTTTATCACAGTAGTATTATTAACTTTTTGTTTATGAGCGATCTTTTTCCTTAACGATGATTTTGCGTAATATTTTGTTAGCATGCTTTAAATTGATGGACAAATTTTTAGTTGCTGATGTGAATTCACGTAACAATGGTAGCTAAAAAAACCCATAAAATTGATTCAAACCCAAGAAAATCAAGAATCAACATTTAGAGCTTGATCCAAAAATATTGAATCAAAGAACTAATACAATCGTCGATAATATATTGATCACGTGATTACAAAATTCAAGAATCTCACCCGGGTTGTTAAACGCCACAAGAAAATAACTCTTGATAAGGTTGAAAAATTAGAACAATGAAGAAAAATGAATATCAGTAAATATGCCTCCCAATAATTTTCCCAAATTGATGTATGAATAAAGTTTTTTTTTTTTAAATGTAAATGATGAGTTCTATTTATAAGAAATTCATAAAATCCTAGTCTATACGAAATTAAAGTCTAAATATTACAAAAGTTGAAAAAATAAAATAAAATTTTAACATAAATAAAAGATTTTGCAAAAATTGAGAAAATTTGTGTTCGGGCTTGAACTGTGTGACTGCAAAGTGTGACTAGATGCGGTCGCGTAGAAGATCCATAATTCCCATAGAAGATCCGTAATTCCCAGTAGGACTTTCTGTTTATAGGAAATTCATAAAATCCCAGCCTATACGAAATTAAAGTCTAAAGATTACAAAAATTACCAAAAATAGAGTTTTAACATAAATAAAAGATTTCTCAGAGATTGAAAAAATTTGCGTTCGGGCTTGAACTGTGCGGCTACATAGTGTGATTGAATGTGGTTGCATAGAAGATCCGTAATTCCCAGCGGGAGTTTCTGCAAGGGTCTATGCGATCGCATAGTTTTTTTATTTCCAGCCTCCCTGTTCGTTACTCAAATCAAGTTGATCCATCTAAGATTTTCTTTTGTGCCTAACATGGAATTTGTTGATTTGCTTGCTATGATCAATGTTTTTGCCTACCGTGGCTTGAGCAAGTAGTTTCCTTGTTATTTTAACCATCTTCGCTTGTGACCTAGTCATAGATCCTTCTTCAACGATCAACGGATCCTCGCTCGGACTTGCCTTCGTTCCATTTTTTTTTTTAATTAAAAAATTCAATAGTTAAATAAGGCTCATCTTAATGAAATTTTGGATAAGACTGTTATCGGGAACAGTAAGCGCTAATTACTAGAATGATAATGATAAGAATACGGTTTAAAAAGTTGAGAACATAAGTGTAAAAATATATATTTTGAGCCTTCTTATGCATTTAAAATATAGTACACTAGTAAACAAATGTGGTGCATTTTATAAAACTAGAGGAAAATGAAAGAATAAGAAGAGAGAATAAGACATGAACAAGTAAGAGTAAGAGAGTCAAAACTCAAGTTTATATTCTATTATAACAATTACCCCTATATATAGAGTTTCAATGGAAGTTACAATCCGAATAGTGCACTTTTCTATAGTAAATAAGTCTTATTAAAGTATCATGATATAACTAAATAGTAATTAATAATTATTTCATATTTTTACAAACACTACCTATTTGATGACTATTTGCATAATAATTGCTTCATTAAAAAACTAGTTTGATAAAAACTCAACATGACGAAAATACGAAACGAAGGAAAAGAAAGTACAATTAATTATATTGGAGTTGTAAAATGTTGATTCATTAAAACATTATCGAGAAAATTCAATAGAACGAAACTTGAGCAAAAGAAAAAGAGTTCAGCTGCTCTCCCCAATTTCAAATTAGTGAAAATATTTATATCAAGTCGTCTATGTCTTGTACATCAATATCTTGAGTATCAAAATTCTGGCACAGTATTTCTTGTTGTTTTGTTATAGCCTTCAAACAATACTATCTTCCTACAAGATGTTTATCTTTCATGTTTAACCTTAATCAACAAGATCGTCCATTAAAAAAATAGATTTTGTTGTTGCTCTCTTTAGAAGTTGTATATAGCCCATATTTGTCTATCATTCTACAAAAACTCTTTTTTTTTTCTCTCTAAAACTTTTTTAAAACCACACATTCTTACAATAAAATATTTTGCATGTAAATCCAAAAACTTTTCTCTACTTTTTAATAACACATTCTCCAAGAAAAAAAATCATTATTCAAACACTTATTTTCCTCAAAAAAAAAAAAAAAAAAACTCTTTTTAATTGGCTTCAAACAAGGGGCACACACAGTTTATAATACATATTATTTTCATAAATGATTTGTAGGTTGGGATATTCATTATTCATTACTCATGAAATATGTTTAGTTAAAATTTTATTAGGAAAAACTTTGTGAAAAATCGTCATGTTGAACGTCGCGTATTACATTTTAGGATTTCATTTTTTTTATTTCCATTTCCCAAAGGTATGAAGATTTAGGTGGTTGGACTGCAAGTCCAAAAATTTCAGAATTCTCTAGTAAGTTTAAATTTGTTAGGATTATGTTCCATAAATGGACCTATATGAGTTTAAAGATTTTACCGTCTTGGACACTTTGTATGTACTTGTTTGGTTGTATCATATTATCAAATTCTCTCTTCCTCTTCTAGACACATCCTATGAGTTTGATCCCTTCAGGTGCATCCATAGATACCCAGACATGTTTCGGATACATCAAATCCATCTATAAGTTCATAGCCTTTATATATAATTCTAATTCTACATCAGTATCCTTTATCGCTTCTATATATGTACAAGGTTGGTCATCCACTAACTTTATAGAGATTGCACGATACGCTTCTCCAGCTTGTAAAAATACCTTTTGGGTTCTCTGTAACTTTGTCGAAGCGTTGGTGGTACTTGAGTAGTGCTTCCAACTAGACGTGTAATTTCAATGGCCTCATTTACTCTCGTGTCTACAGTTGGAGTTAATTGATGATTATCAACTTTGATGGGTGGCTCCAGATCCATAAGATTGGGTGTGTCCAGGGACGGATACAGTGGGGGTGCTGGCTAGGCTGCAGCCCCCCCCCCCCCCCCCCACCACTCAAGTCCAATTTTTTTTTTTTTTTAAAGGTTTTTTATATTTTTTTTTTTTTTAAAAACTGTTTTTTCATGTGTAAAAAAAAAAAAATTTTGCACAGTAGCCCAGTTTGAAATTTTTTAGCCTGATCTCGAATCAAATCCTGGATCCGTCCCTGGGTGTGTCAATTGAGTTGTTTATCTCTTCTTTGTTCTAGAGGTTGGCGGCCCGCCAACACATGTTCGGATTCTAGAAAAGACGGTTTAGTACAATCTCTATTCAACTCTTCCAGTATTACCATTCTTGTACGTTTGTTATTTAAGAAGTTTACATTTGTACTGAAAAATATCTTCTTATCCAGTGGACCATTGAAGTTATATATGGTATTTTCTCTGGGATATCCTATGAACATGCATAATTCTTATCTTGATTCCGACTTTCTCATTTTTTTTTCCTTTCAACACATGAGCAAACAGCTCCAAATACAAAAGTAGTGGATGTTAGGTTAGTTCCCATACCACATCTCTGGGGTTGTCAAAAGGATAGACTTCGATGGTACAAAATTCAACATTTATCTATCTTGAGAGCATTTCCCAAAACGAGGTAGGAAGTGTTGAAAAACTTATATTGGATCGAACATGCTCAATAGAGTCTTGTTTCTCCTTCTTAAATGCTATTATGCTAGGGCATCCCTTATGCTCTCTGTTAGGGTACGATCCCACGTATCTATAAATAATTCTAAAATTTGCCTCAATACATATTTACTGCCTTGATCTGATCAAAGTGTATATAAACTTTTCCATATATATATATTTCTCAACGTAATCCATATGCTCTTTGAACTTATCAAAAATTTTAGAATTTTGAGACATTAAGTATATGTATCCAAATCTTGAGTAATCATTTTGTAAAAGTAGCGAAGTACTCGTGACTGCCTTTTGTACGTGTGCTCATAGATCACTAATATCATAGTGAAATCATCCATGGTTTGTATCCTTTAGCTAAAAAGGACCATTTGGTCATCTTACCTTCTAAACAGGATTCACGTGATTGTAAAGATTTTACCTGTTGGAATTTTGTATCGAAAATTGGTTGTGACCAATTTTGAATGATTATTTAAATGGAATTCGTTATTTGGTGAATGAGAAATTAAGCCAAATTTAAGCCACTTAATACTTGAAATTATTGAAAAATCGTATAGAATATTGTGAAATATTCTAGAAAATATGTTGATGCAAAAATGTGTCTTTTCATATTAAAAATCATGACATTTGGAGATTATAACTTTTGGTATGATTAATTTTCAATAATTGTGTCTCTTTATGTAGAGATAAATTCCAAGAGACGTGTCTCTTGGTATGGTTGTGTCTTTTGACAAGCCTCTCCAACTACTATATATTTGATCCCATGTGTTTGGATTTTATAGGAGAATTCATCTCATAATTCCATATTATTCTTTTCATGTCATGTTGCATAAAACACTTTTTAGAAGTATTCATTTGTGCATAAAATCATGGTTTTGATAGAGAGGGAACTACGTTCGAGTTCGTTGGTCTAGACGTGGTCGTTGTATCTTGAGAGATGATTGTCAAGAAACCGTTAGCACCGATGTGGAACAAATTCAGCTTAAGGAAAGAGTGTCAACACTCGTCTCGACCAATCTTATGCTTGCATTTCTTCTTCCCTTATCTTTCCTTTTTCTGATTTCATGTTTGATTTCAGAATATGATTAACCTGGTTTAAATGTTTATATTGCAAGGTTCGATTTGAAGAATGATATGCTTTGATTCAAGAATGGAAAGTGACGAATCTATATTCATGTATTCGGATTCAGTAAATTATTTTGTCTTCTCAACTATTTCAGTAAGTCGAATTCTATTTCGATTTTATTGAATATAATATATACATTATCGCTATAATATCCCCAACATTACCTCCAACTCATTTAAAGGCCCTCCTTCAATTAATCTTTGTATCCTTTTTCACGTTATATGTTAAACTTAAGTGTCACATATATGTTTTATTAGTTAAACATAACTTTTTCGTTTTTATGTAGTATTTCATATCACATTAGTAGTTCGGTTTAGCCCTAGTTTGACAACCATTCTTTAAAAAAAAAAAAAAAAAAAAAAAAAAAAATCCCACACTCATTTTCAACTAGGGCTGCAAAAAATTGCGACATCGTAAATCGAATTGAAATTATTGATTTCAGTACACTTGGACCCACAAATTTTCCCTTAAACCGAACCAAATCATTTCAAAATAGTTTGGTTTAAGTTTCAAATTTCAAAAATCACACAAAATCGAAACGAACCTTTTTTTTTTAACTTCTAATTATAAAATTAATTTTTTAACTTATAATTTTTTTTTCACTTTTTAGAAAAAAAAAATATCAATTTAGCAATACAAATTACAACCAGCCTACTAAAATAATCTTATAAAGTAAATTGGATTCATCATTATTGGCCCATGATTTTTACAAGTCCACAACACACGTCCTAACCCGATATCTAAACTAAACTAAAATTATTTTCAAATCATATGAAATGGAAAAAAAAAAAACATATTTTTTTTGACAATCTTTCAAATTAAACACACCGCAAGTGTATAGTTCGTTAATACGTAATAAAGTGAATTTTGAGTCTAAGTATCGTCTCACAAAGATTGATTTAGTTCAATTTTATTTACCGTGACCTTATCCAAAAAAATAGTAATGCTATGTGTTTTTATGATGAAGTTATAACTAAAATAAATTACGTATGCAATCTTGAATGAGTTAACTAAAGTAAACGCAAGTTATGCTTGATGCAAATTGATGTGTTTAATAAATGACAAAAGTACTAGAATTGTGAATCTCCATGCAATAATCTCTTTTAAACTTAGTTTTACACTTTGACAACACGGTTGAATTGTGACGAATCAATGTTCCTATTTTATTCAATAATCTCTCTCGAGTAATGTTGAACATGTTCTCATATACGACCCGACTATATTTCTATGACGGCCCCGAATACACAAGAATACATGAATTTTTATGAACACTTAAAGATTCACATAGTGCATAGCGGTATATTTCTATCCCCTAACGGACCCTACGACGATTTATACCATGTTAAGCATATTTTCCTTCTTTTGAATGCATGAAAAAAGCCATCAAATTCACACAATCATGTGCACAATAATTGTGGAGAAAATAAATTCATATAAACCATTCAAATTCCAAAAAGTGTTTTAATGTTGAGAATGTAAAACTAAAGATTAAAAAGTCATATCACATGGTTTGTCATTCTCCTAACACAAACAAATCTAGCCTAGCATGGTGGAAAGAAGAAACAAACTGAATAATAAAGAAAATACATCCCCAATTTAAGTCTTGAATTGAATCATTGTGTCTTGATGTCAATCTTCATGATGTTGCCTCGTTCTCCCCTCTAAAAACCTTTTCAATGCGTTATAATGCATGGTGAATACTTAGGGACAGCCCTAAGGTTTTAAAACACGTCCCAAGATTGGTTTCTATAAGAATTTCAATCATTTAAGGAAATCAGATTTTTCGAACCTAAATTCTACTATGCTATAACATAGTACAATTCAATGATATAGCATAGTTCATTAAAAATCAGGCCTTCGAGTCTCTGAAAATAGGTATGCGATGACATGGAAAATCCTTCTATGACCAACCCCTAAACTTAAGTATTGGCAAACTTCCAAAGTTTCATTTTAGACATTTAGTTTCCATAACCAACCCCTAAACTTAAGACTTTCACCTCATCTCATCTTCGTCTCATTAGTTTTAAATAATCCATACAAGATAATTTCATGCATGGAACCCCAATTCATTTAAATGTTTCCCTGCAAATTATTGTTTGGTTTGGTTAGAAAAAACTCTAAACTGCATCAAATGGTTTGAACAGAAAGTATGGCACAAATCATCCAAACCGAATCTCGTTCACCCCTATTTTCAACCACACATTCTCACAATAAAATATCATTCACATAAACCCTAAAAAATAATTCCTACTTTTTAACTACACATTCTCCTAAAATTTACTATTCAAAAACTCATTCTTTATATATATATATATATATTGACTGCCAAACCAGGGCTTAATAAGTTATAATATGAGCTTTATTCAAACTAATGTAAACTATAAAGAGAGGATGAAGTTTACAAAATATTTATGTCCTAATAAACAAGAAACATAAATCAAATTCCACTTCATTTATAGAATACTCGTGAGACTTGCACGTGCCATAGTGTAATTGGTCATGTAATAGCGTAGATATAAAAAAATTTATCTATGTTAAACATTAGTTATATCAAATTTAAGCAAATGTTATTAAATGTTATTAAAAGTTTCGAGGCACCAACATTGAAAAAAGCGTCTATTACCAAATGAAGAAATATTATGAGGAACAGATCAACAAAATGCATTTTAGCCTTAAAAAACGAATAAATCAAAATTTCAAGAATTGAGAAATAAAAAGGAAACAATATAACCTTCAGAAAGTATGCTCCAAACCCGCAATGGCAGCATGATTGCCTCATTGTCTTCAGGAATTCCTGCTCTACTTTCCCAATAAGATAAGCTCCAACATCAGTTGCTTTAATATATATTCCACGTACAGAGCTTTTTGGTGCTCTTGATAGCAGCCTTCAAAATCTCTAGGGTTTCCCGATGATATTCCTCATCATGTCACAAAAAATAAAATCTAGCCACTGCCCATTAAAAAAAAAGCATTGTCCTAAGATAAAAACAAATAAAATTAGGGATGGACAAAAGTCTCGAACCGAATCGAGCGGTTCTTTTGAAATTAAATACCCGAATCCAGAACCGAAAGTTTTGATTCGGTTCTCGGTTCTAGACCAAGAACCGAATCTTTTTAAAATTTTATTTTTTTATATTGTATAAATCAAATTATTTAACTTTTTCTAAATAAATTAGTAAATTAACAAATTATTTTCAATTAACAAATAGTTGGTAAGTATTAACAATACTTTAAAGTATTTTTATCTCTATGACTTCTAATTTATATTTCTTTATTTTATATAGATTTAAATGTTTGAAGCAAATGAATTATTGATATGGAAAGGATCACTGATATTTTACTATTAGTATATGTTTTTTGATATTTGTATACACTTGTAAATTAATCTTATTGTACAACTTATTATTTATATGTTATTAAATTGAACTACTTCAATTTGTAAAACTAAGATTGAACGTATCATTAATTATTTTTATTATAAATGTTAAAAAAATTTAATAATGGTACGGAACTGAACCGAACCCGAATGATAATTATATTTGGACCCAACGGTTCCATTTACTAAATACCCGAAATTTTTTGGTTTGAATCGAACCATGTCCAGCCCTAAATAAAATTGAAGAAAAGAATCGATTAAACTACCAGACATTCCAACTTTAAGACAGTTGGATATAACCTTGATTAATCGAGAGCGTAGGCATAGTGTCCCCATATTTTTGTCATTGTCAGAAAGAAACTCTGTACAGGAACACCCAATTACTGTCAAAGCTCCAAATCATCAATGCAAAAGTGAAGCTGCAAGTAACATTGAAAAATTGTCTAGAAAATACTTACAGTTTTGGGTGGCTCGAAAATAGAGGCCAAGTTTGTTCGTGAGAAGAGAAATGAAAGAATTAGTTTGTGTGTGGAAGGCAAATTAGTGAAAATTTGTGCGTGAGAAGAGAGAGTTAAACAGAAGAAATTTTCTAGGTTCGTGTGTAAGTGAGAAGAGAAATGAAGGACTGGGTTTGCGCGCGAAAAGATAGTAGGGAAGAAGGGAAAAGCACATTGAAACCAGGTTGGACTAAATGAACATTAGATGGAACTCGAGATGAAAAGAGGGGGGGCGCATATTCCTATGAACAGTTCTAAAACAAAGTCTTTCTTTTATTGTACTAGTTTGTGCCTCATGCGATGCACGAGTTTTGTAGTTATTGTGTTTTTATTAGCGTAGAAAGTAAGGTGCTATTGATTTTAGTTGAGAGTGTAAGACCAGTAGTAAGAATTAAATATTATTTTTTGTTTAGATAGAAGCATATTGCTGTATATGAATAGTAATAATCATTTAATGATGTGTATTGAAATTTACCATTTATCATCAAATATTTGTTTCAATACACTACTTCCAGCTTTCAAAGATATCGCACGGCTACATCCAGCAACTACATTAAAGTAAACTTATGTTACTTTCGAAAGGTCTGACGAATTTGGGTGACCACTTCTCATCTAGAAACTTGCAAGTCTGCACATTGGAAAACAAAATTTAAGCTTAGCCAAAGACAGATTTGGACAGAGTGAGAGTAGTAATTATATCCATAAATGAGAAACAAAAATATAATAAATATTGCTAAACCAAACATTTTAAAGGTATCGAACCTTTTTCTTGAAGTAAAATAGTAGAAACATCTTGTTTGAGAAGTCCTGCATGCAATAAATACCTTCTACTTTTAGCAAGCCAATTGAAAGGAAGAGATTTGAACAAGGGTCATGTTAATAAAACAAATCAAATGGATTCCAGTATAGTTTTCTGGAGTTTCATGCCATAAATAAACTCAAACAGTCAATAAAAATTTCGATTCGTGATCAATCCATATTTAATGATAAAAAATGAATTAAGCATTCAAAACAAGTACATCTTCTAGCATCATTAATCAACTCCTCATCAATCTCAATTAAAGCAACATGAAGAATTTTACCTTTGACTTCACAAACTTGTTTGGGTCCGCTCCTCCTGTACTGGGGTCGAACCGCCTTTTCACTTCTGCTATCAAAAGTCATCCACTGCATAGAACCGTAATCACTTAAAATCATGAACTGGCAAGCAAATACCACATTTTGATACTTGGAAACAAATAATATGACATTCATATTGAAATTTGAGAACTCTATGGGCTTCCTTAAGGAAATTAGAAAAGTTAATTCCCATCTATGAGAGACAAAAGATAGCCACATCTATAGACGAAGTCTCGAGGGGTGTCTGCAAGAAGAGTGGAAATATTTAGACTAAAGTCAAATTAACACAATACCACAAGGAAAAGTCAGATGTACATATAAAGAAATCCAACAGAAATTATTCAACGTCAAAACACTAAGGGCCTGTTTGATAATAGTATAGATATTTCTAATGAAAATAGACGTTCAACACGAAGTACTGACATAGGAATTACTTTCAATGCCCAGTTGATTCACTGCTGCAACAAGTTTCCTATGAAGCTCAATAGACCATACGACTTGTGGCTCTTTCTGTGTTGCAGGGTATTCATTTTCATGTCCATTATCGTCACTTTCAGCTTCATCATCTTTCCTCTTTCTATTAATTTTCCCATTATGATCAGGATTACCTATTAGTGAAGTCCCAGTATCTCTTTATCTTGAGCAGTAGATTTGTTATGGGAATTGGAATCAGGGTTTTTTCTCCTGATTACATGTTGCCATATATTTCTCAGCTCCTCAATTCGGATAGGTTTCACCAAATAATCGCAGGCACCATGAGTAACCCCATTCATTCATTTCAAAATGAGTACAACACAATATTTTTTGGTAATCATAATGTTCAAGAGAAAACAAAAGGAAAAATATTTCATTCGGGCTCTAGTGACAAATTCAAAGTCCAAAGATGTTGAAGCTAAATTGAGTTCTCTGTATTCGTGCAAAACGAAAAAGAAGACAAAAAATGTTAAAATATTAATTCAATAGGAACAAATAGGTCACACAAACTTACTAATAACAAGCAGGTCCATATCTTTCTTTATTTTCAATGCTATCTTTGCCTGATTTGTTGTAGTAACCCCGCCAATACATGGGACTACATGAAGTTTAGGTGCAAGATACTAATCCTATTATTATGCCAAACATTGCAGAATTACTTATTGTAGCCTATTTCAGACTAATATGATAAAGATGACTGCACTGGGATCTAGCCAAGGGAAATCACTTTTCGGGAGATCCACTATATGTATTTTCAATGTCTTTTGGCATGGAAGAATAACATGAACATCTATAGCATTTGCAAAATAACTTAAAACAGGAACTATGAACATGGATTAAAATAATAACCAGGAATAGATATGAAAAATTGGAACAGTAAATATTTAAGTAAAAAGAAAAATTCAAGCTCCCAACACTTCAACAATAAGTATAAGTAGTGTGTATACTCGTGTGTGAATATACCTAGGAAAGGGGCTGTTTTTCATAGCCTTTTGACCGTACTTTCTCCATCTATATCCATCATCCAAATGTTCAATTTCACTCTTTGTCATGAACGCAAATCTTGGGTATCTTTGCCTCTTTTGGTTCTTCTTTTTGGGTGTCAACCTAAAGTTACCAATGAAAATTTAACTTTTTTTTACTTTTTACACAAGCAAATAAAAGACAGAATAAAGGACATCATATGGGAAGGTGAATATCACGATAGCGTGCAGTCAAATCTGAACAAAGGAAGTTCTTAACTAATTCTCACACCTGATCTTTTTCAATTAAGAAAGCCATAATTTTCTTTGCATTTCAACCAATATGAAATAAAGGCTGATCCTTCTCTACATTCTCACATAATAAACATCAGCCCTTGTATTTCAGTTGGGTCAAAAGTCAACCTTCCTCAATAATTGACGAGAAATAGATTGCTTTCTTGAATTTCAAGCATCCATTGTCATGAACACGTGTTCTACAAAAACAAATTATCCTTCTCCCCTTCCCAAGAAAATATTGATTGGAAACACCCAAAATTTCAAATAGAAGAAATTGCAGAAACGTCTAAGCATCAACTTTTAAATTTCAGATCTCTAAAGAAATATAAATGTTTTTACTTCAATTATCTTCAATGTATTACATTCCTGATCATGATGTACTCATGCCACTTCTCAACATATGAAAACCAGAGCAACAATAAGCTAAATCAATTACACTCCTCCTTATATAATACACAGAACTTGGTGTAAATAGGTTTCTATTTTTCTTCACATATTTAATAAAAGAAATAAACATACACCATTCAAGAATTACAGTAAAAAAGTAGGCCTATCAAGCATAAAATTATCTGGCATACTAAAACAATGGATTTATCAACAGAACTGTCAACCTCAAGAACATTTGAAATAAGCAACGGTATTGCGATCATGCTGAATCTAACTGATCGAACAGATTCTATTCAAAAACAGATGCCACAAATAGAACAAAAAATACACAAAAATAACATCAAAGAAACAAACTTTAGATACATTATGTTCGATCTCTTCAAAGAAGAAAAATGAGGAACAAATATCGATGATTGAAGATGACGGCTGCATAAATCGAAAAACATAAAACAAAAGCAATTTATACAGAAGAAGAAGAAATCGATGCAATAAACAAGAAGAAATCGATGCAATAACAACTATACTCACAAATGCATCTCAATTGGCTCAGATCTCTACATAAGAAGAAGAAATCAATTAATAACCTAGAAGAAATTCGTTGTCCCAACCATCGAGAGAAAAAACCAAAGAAAAAAAAAAGGCGAAGAAAGGAGCTTAGGGTTTTGGTCGATTGCACAGGGAGAAAATGAAAAGGTGAAGTGTGAGAGAGAGAGAGAGAGAGAGAGAGAGAGAGAGAAATGGCGAGAGAGAGAAATGAAGAGAAGAAAGAAGATGCGTGAAGAATGGACGAGTATGGGAGTTTGCGTGTAAAAATGGAGAAAGCGTAATTGTAGAGAGAAATGGCTCAGCCAACTCGGCCCGACTTCGGCTTATGAACTAAGGGAAAAATATTAGCTAACCTGGCCATTCACGACGGCTCGACTTTGGCTTATGAACAGTAAATTGGAACTCCCTCTTTTATTTATGTGTGAATAAATATGTAATGTAGGATGTAAGATAAGGATAATAGTAGTCTTTCAAATTAAATATCTACCACTACTAAAATAGAGATAAACATTTCATACTACTAAAGATGAAACTTCTACTCACTTGTCGGTGTAATTGGAAATTCCACTTTACTGAGCCTTTAGTTTTCTTATAAAACTTGTATAAAAATGCAAACTTAATTTGTGGTTCCAGAGTTTAAACACTAGTATTTAGTAGAACTTCGGTTAAAGGTAGCTTGAAGAAAACACAAGCTTGTTCATTATTCTGTAGATTAATATGTTTGTATAAATAGATTTAGACGTGCCGCCAGCCAAATAGATTTATAGGTGCTGCCAGTAGTTGGATTTATTTATTTTATTTTTGTGAAAATTACACCACACTCTACTTTATAAATTGACTATTCTGAAATCAGACTGAATGTTTAATTATTCAAAAATCAGATATTTCATATTTAAATATTAAATATACAATTTCCCAAACCTTAATCAATTTCACACTCATTTCTCTCTCTTAATCACAATTCTCCACTTTCTCTCTCTACACCACCAACATTTCTCCCCAAACCCCTCATCTCTCTCGTCTAGCCATTTCTCCACTGTGCCGACGATCGGCGACCATCACATGTGGCGACAGCTGCATCACCGGTGATACACTTGATCTCTCTCTTTGGGGCGACGCGATATGTGGTGGTATGTGCGCGATTTGCTATTTGTGGTTTGGTGGCGGCTTTGTAGGTGGGTCTGGTTGTGGCTTTCTGGGTGGATCTAGTGGCGGATTTGTGGGTACGACGTTGGACATGGTACGGCGGTGGTGCACGACTGTGGTGGCGTGACTATGGTGGGTCTGGCGACTTTCTGGGTTGATCTGGTGGCAGATTTGTGTGTGCGATGTTGGAGATGGTGCGTCGAGTAGTGTGCGACTATGGTGGCGCAGCGATGGTGAGCGACTGTGTGTGCGACAGTGGTGGTGTGTGCTGCTGTGTTGTAGTGGGTTCGGTGGCTGCGATGATGGTGTGGTGGTTGTGTGTGGGTGTGGGTGTGGGTGTGGGTGTGTGTGTGTGTGCGTGCGTGCGACGGTGATGGACGTGGCTGTGGCAGTGGGTATGGTGGTAATACACGACTATGATGGTTGCAGTGGTGATGATGAGATGGTGGCGATGGGTCTATAGGGGTAGTGTTGCTATTGGGAGGTGGTGATTTTGACAACGACGATAGTGGTGTTGCCGAACATAGCGGTGAGATAGTAGTTGCAAGAGATTGTGGTGATCACAGATTATTTGGTTAACTGTGACCATTAAATTGGTTAATATGTGACCAATAAACAATGATTTGTGACTAATGAACAATGATTAAAATTCTGGACTAAGAAATAATATGTAACTAATTAATTTAATAATATGTGACTAATAAATGAATTTGTGATAAAATTGTATAAATCTATGACTAAGAAATAATATGTGACCTAAAAAATTGTTAATCTGTGCTCAATAATCTGATAAATTGTGACTTATAATTATTATTATTTGTAACCGATGAACAAATTGTGACCCATGAAATTTTTGAATCCTGACCTTAAAATTCTGATTTGTAACATTAAAATTCTGATTTGTGACCTCAAAAATAAACTATGACCTATAAAATCTTTGATATGTGACTTCGAAATAATTTGTAACTAATTAATTTAACAATATATGACCAATAAATGAATTTGTGATCAAATTGTATATATATATATATATATATATATATATATGACTTTTGTGTATTTAATTAATTAAGACACGAGAAGTTTTAAAAATGTTTATGCCAGGAGGGACAAGACTAGTAGCACCTATAACACTTAGAAGCAAAGCTAAGGTCGTAGAAAAACAAAATGAAGACTTATTTGGAACAAATTGCCGCAGTGGAAGGGTTTTGAAACTACTAAAGAAGTATATGTTCTCCATAAAGCCCATGTTTGCCTACCATTAAAGTAAATAATAATAATAATAAGTTTCGAAATAGTAAATTTTTTAAGAATATGTGATTAAAAAATAAGAAAAAATTTAAATTTACATACAAAATATTTTATTGTAAAAATGTGTGATTGAAAATAAATTTGAGAAAAAAAATTGAAATAACAATAGACAAACACAGTTCAATGAAAAATGATACTCTACCCGCATGGATAAAAACATGGGTGACCGCATGTGAGTGTGCAGTATCCATGTGAATAAAATAATATTTCCTCGCATGTTAGTGTGCGATTGTCCCTGCTGTCACCCATGATGTTCCTGTAGCACGATTTCAGTTCAATAGTTGTCAGTCAGTCCCCTTTCAGTGAATCTTTCTTTACAGGATAAAGATCCTACTACATAAAAGGAAGGGATTAAGCCCTTTGTATAGGGCACTGTTCTACAGGGGGCTTACAAGCCCCCTCACTGTGCGCGAACCCCACGTTTTTTTTTTTTTTTTAAAAAAAATTGCACCGGGGCCCACCATGTGTAGGGATGGCAATTCAAACCGTTAAAACCGAAAATCGCGGTTAACCGAACCGAATGGGGCGAAAATAACCGAACCGATGGTGCAATGGGGTGGTTATGATTTTGATTTTAATGAACCGATTCGTGGTGGGGCGGGTATGGTATTTGGTGACGGTGAACCGCCCCGAACCGATTACCCGTTAAAAAAATTAATTGGGTTTTTCATTATTCTTTTTCAAAAATTAATTGACTTTATTCACTGAGATTTCACACTTAATTGCACTTTGTTCTCTATGTAAATTGAACTATGCTTAAATATGACTCATAGTTTGCTTTTCATTATGTTCTTGGTTAATTTTTAATTTTGATCAAGAGAAAGGTAATCATCTGTCTTCATTGTGGATTTGTCATGTAATCAATCAGATGTCTTACCATGGGTCGGCGTCTTCTGTTCCGAATCCTCTCGCTTCAGTTGGAAGTGCTTCAGTTGAAGTTGGAGATACAGCTACTAGCATTCGAAAGGATACGTCAAGTACACCGGGTATTTCACACACTCCAAGTGAGGTAAATGCAAATCCTATTCATATAGATGTAGGTGATGATGATGATGATGATGATGATGATGATGATGATGAGCCGACTAAAGAAATTAGAAAAAGAAAATTGACATCTACAGTTTGGCAACATTTCAAGCTACAAAGAATTAATAATGTGCCCAAAGCAATTTGTAAACAATGCAATAAACTAGATGGTGAGTCGAGAAATGGGACAAGTCATTTACGTGCTCATTTGGATAGATATCCTCTTCGAGGGCAGAAGTATGTCAAACAGATGTTTTTGAATCAATTTAAAGAACCTGGTGGTAGGACTGATATTCATGGTAGAATTTATGGTTTTATATTTGTTATTCATGTACTTTCTTTTATTGCTAATTTTTTTTCTATTGTGTGTAGAAAATTCTATTTCTTCATCATACTCCGGAGCTTGTGCAAGGTTTAATGATGAAAACATTAACGAAGAGGTATATTTTTTTTAAAATCTTCAGTGAAAACCATTTTTTATTAGGTAGTATGATTGTATTATTACTCTAATTACATTTCTTATTTACTATGTAGGAATCAACGGTTGAGTCTTGACTCTTGACCTATGCTAGTAAGAGTTGCAGAGAAGAATGAAGATTGACCTATGGCCTATACTAGTAAAAATTTTGACCTATGTTGATAATATTGTTTGTTAAATTCGAATTTTGCATTTAGAAGTTGGAATATTGTTTGCTTTTTATTTTGGAATATTGTTTACTAAATTGATATTAAGTAAATTGTGTTTTTGTTTTTATTGACTTTTCTTCATAATTTTTTTTCCAATTTGACGATTGGATTTTGATCTTAAAAAATAATTTATTTTCGTGGTTATTAACCGAACCGAACCGAACCGAACCGACTTTCGTGGTTATGGTGCGGTTATGGTATGACAAAAAATTTGGTGGTGCGGTTATGGTTTTGACCGAACCGTCCCCGAACCGACCCGTTGCCATCCCTAACCATGTGAGTGTCTGGCAGGGACCTGTCTGTACACCAAGCACGATTCAAAAGGAAGTTGCAAACTGAAGGAAAAGTACCACGAACTTGGGAAACTCAGAAGATGCCAACAAGCATATTTTCAATTCTAAACTTAAGTTTGAAGCAAGTCATGTCGTCTAAATCATTCCACTGACCTAGAGGCTTGAGGCCTTGATCTATAGGCTAGATACCATTCCAGGTTCATTCTCAAATCCTCACTATGCGACCAACAAAACCTAAAGATGGGTCATGAACAAATGGATTTATTTAGCCAGTAAAACTCTAGCAAAAGTTTTTGGCACTTAACAAACTCATAAATTCTTCCCCCAATCAAAAACTCTTTTTCCTAACATGAACTTTCCTGATCATTGATTACTAATTTTAATGATATCTTGCTATTCCATGCAATCACAAACTTTTATTCCTAATAAATAAATATATCACATATAAGTATATCTTAATGAGATCAGGCCATTCTCTAGTAATACAAATTTTATTCCTACTCTAAAATGGAAATAGGATGCTCAAAATATGGGTACCTCTTCCATATAATGGTGAAAAATTAATGAGATTCTTCCTGACATAGACAGGAAAATAAAGATTCAGAATTGATGATCATTAGGAGAGAATCTGGATTGGCATGTCTCAGGCATTGTGATCACACTACTTTTGATATAGGAACCCATCATCATTGCCTACACTATCAAAAACAAGGTTATTGAAATCAAAGGAAAAGAATGTAATGGGCACAAAAATTTCAGCACCTAATAAGAATATGCAACTAGTACACCAGTTATATCTACCTTGTGCACCCAGGGACGGACCCACGTGGAGTCAAGTGGTGTCAAATGACCCCACATTTTTTTTTCTATCTTTTTTTTTTTTTTTTTTAAATTCTATGTATAAGGCCCATTTTCTAAGCCCAAGCCCTGACCCTGCTCCTTCATTTGTCCAGTCCAATTCCATCCAATCCAACTATCCAAGTCCAAGAAGAGGGCAATGCATTATCATTCTCTTCTGCGGTCCTGCCCATGTCCCAACCTACCGGTTTGCCCTAAACATCTAAGTCGCCGCCCGTTTCTGTATATCTTCCCTTCTCTTCGGTGGCGCCGTGACGGTGTGAACATCACTCCATCAGAAAGCTTCAATTCTCCGGCTCACCAGCTGCGTATTCAGTAAGTAATTTAATTGAATTTTTGTGGGTTAAATTGAATAGAAATTTGTTCGATTATAAGGGTATTTAGTATTTAGGATTTAGCATAGAAATTAATGGAGTTAAAGGGAGTTTATGGAGTTATGCATTTTTAGAAACCCTCATTCATTTGAATTTCATCTACATTAGGATTTTTCCTGCTTCTGGCGGAATTTTTGATCTGTAGATTGTAGCTGAATGGAGTTTATGGAGTCATGCATTTTTAAGATTTAAGCTTTATGCGAAAGCGGTGGAGTCTGGCACTCTGTCTCTGGCTCCAGAATTGGGGATATTTGGAAGAATCAACTTTTTTTTTTTTTTTTGGATTTAGTTTGTAATTTTGATGTTTTATGCGTGTTGCTATTCTAAAATTAGCTATCTGTTGTTTGCATTTTTATATTTGTTCTTGTTATCTTGAACAATTCTTATAGGATGAATACTTTGTCACTCGTAGAATAAGGATATATTTGTGTTCAATTTAGAGCATCACAACTTAATTATGTAATTCACTGGGCTTGAAAATCTTGGGTTTTGATACTTGTATAAGTTATGAAAATCTGTTTTAATCTTCTTAAGTTGTTAAATATGCTATAATACCCGCATTTTTTCTGACCTTTCAGGCTTTCAGTTCCTTCTCAGAGGAGGAAGGCAGGAAGCTAACATAACACTCTGAACCGAGTTAGAGCTGCTTCAAGTTTAGACAACATTCTCCATTTCAAGTATGTAATGACTTTCTATAACTTGATGATCTAGAATTATTTATAAAATTAATTGTTGTCTATTATGAGGTATGAATTTCAGGTTGTTTTTTGATGAAAAATGAGACATTTATATTATGTATTTACTTTGATTTTGTAACAATCATGGAGAATTATTTTAAGCGAAAATCCATATATTCAAGTGGAGAGAAAGACATAGCTGAACCGAGTGTTTAATGATATGTTGTTTTAAAAAAAAAAATTATTTCAATTTTTGACCCCACATCATCAAGCGTCTGGCTCCGTCCCTGTGTTGCACCCATATAAATATTTCCCCCAGCCACACAACATTGCAGCAACGTTCAGCACTGCAATGGAAATTTTCAATACCCAAAAGATACAAAAGCAATACCTATGGGACAGTAAATATAACTGATTTTTTTCAAAATCACTTTTCCCCCACAATCATTGTCAACTGCACGTTCTCCAAAAAAATTATTTTTTACGTTTCCCCATATCTTTCCCCTATTTTTTAACCATATTATTAAGAAAAATCACTTCTTAAAAAATCACTCCACAAAAGCACATAGTATATATCATCAAAGCTTGCACTACCAAACAAGGTTACTGAAATCAAGGTCAAGAACAGAACGTAATCAGCACAAACATCTCAGATGACCACTTGGATGACCACCTGTGAGTGTGCGGACCCCTCATGAATAAAATCATATTTCCTCCTATACTCACACGCACGCGATCATCAAAGTGGTCATCCAGGTTGTTATTGTAGCATTACTCATAATATATTTACTAGAACACCAGTTTTTAACAACCGCATGCATCGGTGTAAGCACTTTCACCAGCCAGGCAACATATGCAGCCAACTTTCTGCAATGCAATGGGAATTTACAAAATCCAAAAAGATACACACAATGGAAATGGGACAGTTAATATGTTTTTCATATCCAGGAAGATTAATTCCTTCCACAATAACATAAGTTATAACTCAAGAATAAAAAACTTTTCATTTTCCAGATTACAAATTGTATACCATTATAACAACAGCTCATAGCCTCATAATCTCCTCTCAAACCTGAAATATCTCAAGTTACTGCACAATATATTTACTTGGAATGTAAGGTCCAAGTAAGTAATAGTGAATTGCAAATGTTTCAACCGGAAGTAAGTACCATAACTATATTGTATGTTTAGTATCTCTAGCACTAAAATGACTTCGAATAGACAAGAATGCACCTAAATGAACTGATATTATGAAGTGATGGGAAAAATAAAGCTTCACAACATATTTTATCTACTGAAGCTCCTACTCAGGTATTCTAACCATGAGTACTAAAATAAAGGTAAAGAGAGCAAACTAGGAACAATAAACAGGAAATCCATTATTCCTAAGCTGTGAAGACTGTCCGCCTTTGGCCAAAAGGATTTTAAAAACTTTTTTTCAACTGTTAGTAAAGAAACACCAATTATCAAATCCAGAAATTGACAAGCATAAGGCATACATTTTCAAGCAACAGAATAAAAAATAGACATCATACAGCATAATATAACCTAGACAACGGAGAATTTTATTTAGGTAAAACTGAGGCAAATTCATTCACAACCAAACCGGAAACAAAATGTTAGATTTTCAGCAACCCAACCACCATTTGTACATTTGCATATCAACCAAGTGGAGAAGAGTTTAATTGCCAAGCCAAAAGAAAAAGATATTCATAAAAATCGATACCAAGATTACAATCATAAGACGTCAAATTACGAGATGTTTGGGCATTCCCTAGCAAAGTGTCCAGATTCCCCACAATTGTAACAGCTGTTTCCACTACCGCCACCACCAAACCTCCCACCATACCCACCCCCTGCACGTCGGCCCCCTCCACCATATCCACTCCCACCTTGGCGCGCCCCACTGCCTCCACCCACGCAGTCCCTCGCCAAGTGCCCCTTCTCCCCACACTGGAAACAGGCACCACTATTACCAGCACCCACTCGTCCTCCAGAGGGCACTCGTCCTCCAGAGGGGCAGTCCCGCGCCATATGCCCAAAACCACCACAGGTGTAACATCCTCCTCCATTACCACCACCATTGTTCCTATCGCAGTCCCTAGCCATATGACCATACTCACCACAGTTGAAGCACTCTCCACCTCCTCCGCCACCACTTCGATAGCCATATCCATTGCCGTCATTCCTCCTGTCACTGAAACCATATCCACCACGGCTGTTGTTGCTATTGCCTCTGCGTGAAGAGTAGTCGCCGGGCCCACCATCTGCGATTGTGACATCGATGGCCTTTGTCTTGTCGCCTTCTAGTATAATAGTGAACTCAACGACCTGGCCCTCGCGAAGGGTCCGATACCCATCGGATTTGATGGCAGTCTGATGCACAAACAGATCCTCGCCGCCTTCATCAGGCGTAATGAAGCCGTAACCCTTTTGATCATTGAACCTGCTCACCAATCCTTTCGATCTAGCAACCTTCTCCTCCGCCATCGAATCGATTAGCTAATTTTCCCAACAGTATGAAAACCCTAAAAGTTTGGGAGTGTGAATATATAGAGGGGGAGAAGCGGTAGGTTAAGCAAAGAAACCCTAAAAAACAGCGAGGCTTTTTGGGCTTTCGAGTTGCTTTCCTTTTCTTAATATCTTGCCTAAGGTCACTTATCTTTAATAAATATTTTATTTTCATCACTTAACTTGTTCAAAGTTTATGACCGAAGTTTCAAATAAATTTCAATTTAGTCACGTAGTTACACTTCCATCCCGTGATATTCGTGATAGATTTGATTTAGCTATCTAGAGTTGCCAGTGTTTTCACTTTTTCCCCCTTAAAATATCCTTTTTTTTTCATTTATTTAGTTTAAGTGTAATGTTCACTTTTAATGCTTTGTTAATTGGGATTTTGGACGAAAATTTACAATAAGTTTTTTTTATACTATTTCTCTAATTGATTGTGTTTGCTTTGGTTAGCCGCTAAAAGATGATCCAAAATCCTGTTTCTTCTCCTCCTCTATCTGGATCTCTTTATGTGGTCGGACTGGAAAAGGAACCAAAGGATTAGACATTCAGGGAAACTCCTGAAGTTACATTTTTCAGTACTGGGACTCAAGTCAAGTAGTTGAGATAAGCTGTTTGCTCTTTGTCAGATGCCCTTAGTTAAGTTCCTTTTGTTCCTGATCTGCTTTAGCAAGGCTTTAATCAAGAAGATAGGATAGAGACAGTGTTGTCGGATAGCGATCTACTATACTAGACAGACCTGTCAAGACGTACTTCTATTTATCGAAAATATCTTCTGTTTCATCCAAGCAGGATTCGAAGTATCTGCCTTATTGGGTAGAATGCCTTCCGCTGTCGGTTATCAACCTTTTGGATATATCATCCCTCTCTCTAACATGTCTGAGTTCTTTCTTACCTCTCATCTGTAGAAGGTACATCTCTTGGGTAAAGACTAAGAGCAATTCCGTCTTTCAGGGAATTAGGTAACAAAGGATCCACTTCTCAACTACGAAAAAGATTGAGAGGGCCCGAAAGCCCCCAAACCAAGAATGGAAACGGAAGCCTTTCGATTCACTTCCCACTTTTACCCAATCTGGGAAGCGGCATCCGTTGATGAATGGTTATGCAATGGTGGTCCTTATGAACTAATTGTTCTACACTTCTTACTTGGTGTGGTGCTTCCACAGGTTCAGAAGGGTTAGATACCCACCATTTCAAAAGCAGAAGCTTAGGGATCCCTCTTATTTTCTTCTGGTATCTTAGTCTCCAGCCTGTCCCTGGCGAGCTACGAAATGTAAGTTTTTCTAGGGAGAAAGTAAATGATCTGTCTCCTCTGCTTAGCTTTTGCAGCAAAGGATTGGCTGAATAGAACAGATCGACCAGGAATGAGATATTGAATGGAAAGAACGAAAGCGACAGCCCGCTTGTCCAAAGAAAGCCCCCTAGTTACAAAAGAGTATGACGACTGGTAACGAATTACATTAATTAATGAAAAGTTAAATATAAGAATGCCTAGAAAATAATTTGAGAGCACAAATATGCAACTAAGGAAGGTCAAATGTTGGATGAGAAACTTAAATTTACAAGTAAGTTCACATGCGGCCATTATACTTTTAACGAAACCTCAATTTGATTACTAAACTTTAATTTATTTCATTTAGGTCATTAATTTCAATTTAATTTCAAATGAGTCATTGAATATCAATTATCATTTCAAATTTCACCATTATGTCACCTGGAGTCTCCTAAATTGATAAGAAAATTATTAAGTGACAAACGTATCATAACACATATTACATAGAAATGACGCAAAGAAAAAACGAATTCCCACAATTGATAATATTGCAAATCCACTGACAAAGAGTTGTCACAGTATAAACATGATCGTCATGTGAACTCTTATGATATTAGATATATAAGTGATTGGATCTAGTACAAGTGAGAGTTTGTAAGTGTTATGTCCTAAATCCAATCAACTTTGGGTATAAGCACTTTTAATATATAATTAATGCAATTTATGACAGATTTGTTATTTAATTAATATTCAATTAAATTAAATTAAATAATAGAGTTCGTAGATTCGAATCTTGGTAATTTATTAATTACAATGAGTTGTGATCGTGAGATACAAATTATATATGATTGAATCTTAAATCATTCGTGGTCATAAGTAATAACGAAATACGAATGTCGTTATTACATATAGACCAGCACGTGTTACATTCCTTACTTGTGAAATAGTAGCTGATCTCACAAGTTAAAGTATAGTGACACTTAAATGAATGCGTCGATGTTTTGTTATAGAACAAAACATTAGAGACCCGCTGGGAGATTCCATATGGAAAGCTATCTGAGTGCCAGTGGTTAATCTATAACGTTCGGTAGTGGAATTGGTCCTTCTGATGTGATCCAGGATGCGTTACAAACTCACAAGGATTTGACGAATGAACGGGAGAGTTTTAAACCGGGTTCGGGTCTTCGGGAAGACAATAAAAGTCACACAATTGCTTGTTTGATGAATGGGGCACAACATATTGAAGACAACATGCCAAAGATCAACTTCAATGTTGGAGTCGAGAGCCGAAACGAGTTGGAAGTCCTTCGAATCAAGGAGTGGAGTTTCTATCGCATCTTGAGATCCATTTTTGACATGGCAAACGATCAAATTGAAAGATTATATCTGAAGCAAAGTCATATATCTTTAAGTAATTTTTCCAACGCACTTTGAATCACTTCAATCGAATATCGATAGAGAAAGTTGTAGTCAAAATACTGAAAACTGTTCGGGGGACTTCTATGCGGCCGCACCTAAATGCACTATGCGACCGCATAGTGACTTTTCGGGACGGATTTTCCTTATTTTACTAAAACTCTATTTTTATCATATCTTTTAGTATCCTTTGGGCCTAATTTTGTGACAACTGGGTTATTTTTATTTCCATATAAATACTTTGCATTTTTCATTGAAGACACTTTTGACATTATTATGAGAGAAATATGAATTTTGAGAGATTTATTCTTCCAATTTTTGATGGTTTAAATTCTTAACTTGAGCTTATCAAAAAGAGATCGCAGTTCTTTTGTGGCATTCCCACTGCACGGTTCTTGTTCCAGGTAATCAATGGATCGAATTTCTTACGTGTAATCTCAGTTCTTGGTACGAGTTGAACAATGGGTCGGGTTGAAGCTTTGCGCGGCGTGATTTCTAGCTTTCTTGGGTTTGTTTCATCTTATTCGTGGATTTCCAAGCATGTTTTTGGTTGGGTTCACATCAGGTGGTATCAGAGCACAGTTCTGAAATTCAGGTCATCTATCCTTTTAATTTCTGAGTCCTTGTTTTTGTTTTTCTTTTGTGTTCTTCGTGTTCATGTGTCCATTAATTATTTTTGAGTTTCAATCCAAAAATTTTCAAAAAAAGAGTCAAAAGTTATTTTTTGGCTAACCTAGAATCCAAATCAACTTTCGTTTGTTTTGTTGGTATCGTAGTTGATTTGAGTCTTAAAAAAAACATTGTACTGTTCACGTCAATTTTTTTAAAAAAAATTATTTTTTTATTATTGTTCTTGTTTTAGCGTCATTATTTTTTTCTATAGTTGTATCGTTTGATTGCCTCTAAATTTATTATTTTTTTTGTTATTAAGTTTCATTCAAAAAAAAAGGGAGACAAAAAAAAAGAAAAAAAAGAATGTCTCTATATTCGTGAATATTTAGAGGCAATTCAAAGCTAAAGTTTGAGTCTTGTCGTCTTTTCTTGTTTGACTTGAGTCCGTTACTTGGTCTGAACAAATTTGGTTGATTATCCGAGACTTGTACTTGTGGTGGTGATTGCTGTGGGGATTGCAATCCAATTGATTAAGGTCAGTTATTTCTCGAACCATTTAGAAATGAGGACGAGCGGACAAAGGCAAGAGTGGTGAGCTCAATATCGGGTAAAAACCAATTTCGAGTGAAACACGAGTGCAAACACGTGAGGTAAATTATTTTTCTTTTTATCAATCATTTCATTTGATTTTATTATCTATTTATTGCCAAAAAAAGGGGAAAATGAGTAAATGTGGGGAGAACGCGGTGCCTAAGGGGTTGTATGTGGAGTTTAGGAATAGTAAGCATGCTATGAATTGTAAGTTGGATCAGTTGGATTTGAAGGTTAAACGTATTAGTGGTGATGTGACATGAAACCTTGATTGGAAGTTATAAACAAACGATGCCCCAAAAGGTTCCTCGTGGGATTAGAGGAGAAATGTTTGATCGAAGTGTTGATAGGGAAGTGGGAAGCAACAAATTGAACACTCCAACTTTTCAAGGTAGGACTGATATGCGTGAAAGGGGGTGTCGAGAGAAGTTTATGCGGTGTGATGGAATTGAGAATTCACTAGGGAGTAAAATGCCTGTTGTACAACATGGTAGTGATATTTCATATAAGTTAACTAGTTTGGAATATAAACTAATATTCTCAAGGCTATGCAACATGATTGATTCTCATATTGAGCATACCAAAGAACGAGAGACGAAAATGAGAGAAAATTGTGAGGTGGCTGAGTGTGATGAAAAAAGAGTAGAGCCACAAACGAGTGAAAATAAAAATGAGAGTGGAGTGGTGGCTAAAGAAAAAGTGGAGCCACAAGAGGTAAAAGAAATAGAGAATGAAAATGAGAGTGGAAAGGTAGAGAAAAAGAAAGAGGAGCCACTAAATAGAGAAATGAGAGAAAATTTCAAAGTGAATTTCGATGTGAGAAACATCGAGTGTGAGAGGACTTTAGTGAGAACTAACGATCCCTTCCCTAGTTTGGATATTTCTCTTTTGCAGAGCTTTAAGAAATTGATCCATGACGATATAATTCGCTAGGCTCCATACATTGGCTATCCACTTGGTGAAAAGCACATGAAAATTTTGGTGAGTGACAATGAGCATGAATGTACTCACGCCATGGTAACGTATCAAAACCTTACACCTAGGGTAGAACTTGGAACAACTCATGGGACTAGTTTTTTACATCGTTTATGTACTCTTGAGCATGATAATGTATTTGATAATTTTATGAGTATAGTCAATCCAATGTCACCTACGTTTATGGATAAATTCTTGCTTGTCTATGATATGAATTTGCTACGCCCTGAAATTCTAGCACGTAGGTATAGTCCCCCACATAGAGCAAATGGTGCACTTGAACACTTGCATGAGTCGTATATACCTTGTAAAGTATAATATAAGATTGATTGTAGAACATATAGGTGGCAAGATAGGTCGTTAGGAGTCATTAATCTACCTGACATCTTCATTGGGATGAATAACCGTTTATTGCACCCATCTATAGGAAAATTCCTACTAGTTTATGATAATCTAATGTATTGTAGGATTCGATGTGTGCATGTCAAGATGAAAAGTTATGTGTTACAAGGTGATATTCTAGTACGTTGCATGAAATTGATTAAGCATGATAGGCAACTAGGAAGCATTACTGGTGATTTAAGGCATGAGTGTCTTTATTTCGATTATGAAGTCCTTGAATGTTTTGGTTTGAATTTAAATATGCATGACACGTACTTGAAGTTCATTGATCTTAATTCACAGAATTATTTATGGAAGGTTGGATGGGACATGTTAGAAACTAACGCGATATATTCTACTATGTCTACTACTTGTTACCCGTATTATGATATGGTGATTGGTTTTAATCCATCAACTTTCTTGGGTTTGATTCCTTTAACTATTGTTTTAAGTGATAGCTTTGGTGGGGAACATCATACTTTCATTATTACATCCAAAAATTACAAAATGACGAGGTCGAGACGTGCACTATTTGATCCATGCGACGACAATTGGATATACATACAACGGAGGTGGATACGAACTCAAAGGAGGTCCAAATTACATCTTAAGGGAGACAGACCATATCATTCCATTGCTATAATCGAGACCGATGGCTACATTTTGCTTTTGTTGGGTAAGTTTGTGAATGTTGACATTTTCGACGTTGCTAATGTTGTTTCGTTTGGTGCAGATTCGGATTCGGATTCGAGGTCGAATCCTTTCGAAGGGAAAGGGGATGATGTGATCCAGGATGCGTTACAAACTCACAAGGATTTGACGAATGAACGGTAGAGTTTTAAGTCGGGTTCAGATCTTCAAGAAGACAATAAAAGTCACACAATTGCTTGTTCGATGAATGGGGCACAACATATTGAAAACAACATGCCAAAGATCAACTTCCATGTTGGAGTCGAGAGCCGAAACGAGTTGGAAGTCCTTCGATTCAAGGAGTGAAGTTTCTATCGCATCTTGAGATCCATTTTTGACATAGTAAACGATCGAATTAGAAGATTATATCTGAAGAAAATTCGTATATCTTTAAGTAATCTTTCCAACGCACTTTGAATCACTTCAATCGGATATCAGTAGAGAAAGTTGTAGTCAAAATACTGAAAGCTATTCGGGGGACTTCTATGCGGCCGCACCTAAATGCACTATGCGACCGCATAGTGACTTTTCGGGACGGATTTTTCCTTATTTTACTAAAACTCTATTTTTATCATATCTTTTAGCATCTTTTGGGCCTAATTTCGTGGCAACTAGATATTTTGTATTTTCATATAAATACTTTACATTTTTCATTGAAGACACTTTTGACAATATTATGAGAGAAATATGAATTTTGAGAGATTTATTCTTCCAGTTCTTGGTGGTTTAAATTTTTAACTTGAACTTATCAAAAGGAGATCGCAATCCTTTTGTGGCGTTCCCACTGCACGGTTCTTGTTCCGGGTAATCAATGAGTCGGATTTCTTACGTGTAATCTCGGTTCTTGGTACGGGTCGAACAACGAGTTGGGTTGAAGCTTTGTGGGGTGTGATTTCTCGCTTTCTTGGGTTTGTTTCATCTTGTTCGTGGGTTCCCAAACATGTTCTTGGTCGGGTTCACATCACCTTCGACTTGAGATCATAATAGTACCTTACATGAGGATAGTCATGTTTTGGTGCTATTGGATGTTGCTCTGTCAATGACCGCTAATACGGCTTCGTCCGGGTATGTCAAGAATCATATGAAGGTTGTGAATAATCAATAGAGGATTCATCACTTTTAAATAGTAAGAGATTATGATTTACATTTCATCTGGTTAAGTTGATAATGAAATCATTGACCAAGGTATACCAAGTCGAAAAGGATTTTTCGGCGTATATTGACTTAATAGTGGAATGAAATATATAATCAATAATTGAGATTGACACTTATCCATTTCTTGTGATTGATCGGATCATATTGACAAAATGATTATAGTTTCACGATAAACGAATGAGTTTGATTTTTGAATTAGTGATAAATCAAAAAGGTGTTTTGGTTTATCGATTTTGATTATATCAAAATAATAATTCACGTCATTAGGCATCGTGATTAGAAATATAATGTGTCACACACAAAATGAGAATTAGAAGAATGAGAGTTACCAATTAATTAATTGTCAATCGTTAAATAATTAATTAATTGGATTGCTTATTAATATGCTTGAATTAATTAATTACGGACCAGATTTAATTATTTGGATTAATTAAATGTTGGACCGAGTTAATTTTAAGAGACGGGCCAAGCCCATACGGGCTTATATAAATAAGCTTATAGGGCTTGTAATATGGAGGATTTTCATTATTATTCTTGCTAGCACAATAAAAGAAACTCTGGTTCTCTTTCAATCTTGTTTTTTTTGTGGATTTCATTGGAGGCTCGACAATTGAACAGCTGTGGGAGACAGATCAGGATTGTTGGAACAGAAGGAATAGCAAAGGAGTTTGCAGATTTCACTAAAGGTATAATTTCGATCACAGTTTCTATCTAATCATAAAGTAGATTATTGGCGGAAATTGAAACTTGTTTAATTTTTCGTTGTGCATATTTTAGTAAATTCCCAACAAGATAACACTCATGTTAAGTCTTGAACCTTCATGTTGATATTTTGCTTTCCCAGTAGTAAAAGTGCTTCTCTTTTCCCCTCTCAAGTACGAGGACAATATAGATATTATTGGTTTCTTGTTCTCCTGGGCATAGTTGCAGACGCAGATTGGCGGACTGTGTATTGTGTCTTCTTTGGGTACCTTGTCTCGAAGAAGCAAGCCACTGTCTCTAGGTCTACAATCGAAGGACAATGTAGGAGTACTACAAATGAATAGTAGAAATTCCGTGGCTGCAAAATTTGCTGAAAGAACTAAGAGTTCATCAAACCAAACCTCCTTAATATGCTCCAATAACTTGAGCACGCACTGTAAAGCGAATCCTGTTTTAACAATCAAAAGGCATCACACATTGAACCAGATTTGCGCAGTCAAAAGGCGTAACTATGCAATTTTCTCTGTTCCTAAAAGAATTGAAGATGTTCATGATTTATCACTTGATGATTCACAATAACAATCTGTTAACTGTTTAATCTAACATCTCATCTTTTCTGTATAGAAGATCAGGAGATGCTGGCATTAAGCCTCTGATGTAAATTAGAAAAGAAAAGACTTCCAATGCATTAAAAATCATTGTTAAAGCTCGAAATTCCTTCCAAGTCGAAATCTGATGTGTATATTTTGTCTTCCAGTAAAAATCGATATCCCTTTTTACTTGGTTTTTGGTTCATAACACCAGAACTGTTATGCAGGCTGGTGTTTAAACACCTCTCTAAATAGCAATGTTCATCTTTCTACTTCTACAAATGAGACTACAACATTAGCACTGAAACATTTAGAATCACATGAACTGAAAACACTAGATTATCATTTGCATTTGTTTAGAGGCACAAATAATGTTATATACACTGCATATGAATGAGAATAACCACTGTGATTTATCTGAAGTAAATATCAATTGTGCAAGCCAACTAATTTAACATAATTTAGCAAAAAAATTCTTTATCGGAATCCCCTAGATCCTCTTGATTGATAGAGCTCCAACTTTCCTTTGGCCTCTGCCAATAATTTTTCGACATTTTCATCTTGGATCAAAGAGGCTTGCTTTGACGCCCATTCGAGCACAGTGAGTACCTCAGCTTGTGCAAGTTCTTCACTGTCTGGCACATTCAGAGCAATGTAACCTAGCAGGATCAATGCACAACCTTGAACAATTTGCTCCCCAAAGTAGACTAGCTGAACCAGATGCTTTGCACCTCCTGCACTTATAATTGACTTGGAGTGATCTAAGTGCAGATAGTTATCGGTGCAAGCAAACTTTGTGAGCCCAATGCAAGCTTCTCTAAAAACTTCGGGTTCTTGTTCATCAAGCAACTTTACTAATGGGCATATAATCCTTGTTTCTGTTGCCCTGAAAGTCCTTGCCAGATTCCCAATAGCCTTAATGCATGGAATAAGCAGTTCCGAATCGCCTATTTCAGTGATTCTCAGAATCTGATCAACAACAGCTTTGCAGGCAGGTGAATTAGGCTTGAATGCTGATCTTCTCAAATCAGCATCTTCTTCTGCTACTGCTGTGATCTCCATCAATGCCATAGCAGAATTGTACTGAACTTCTTTCGATCCTTTCTCCAGAAGGATAGCAAAGCACAATAAGGCTCTTGATTCAGTGATGCTTTTACAGATTGGCGAATTTCCTTTAGCGAGGTGCCAAAGGGCTCTTGCAGCCATTGCCTTCATATAGGCTTTGGTTGCAGGGTCCTCTATTTCCCGAGCTTTATTACTCGCCCCAGAGAGCGAAAGACTTTGCTGATGCTGGTGATGGTTGCTGCCATTGCTTTTCGAAGCATTATCCTGGTTTATTACATTGGCTTGATCCCTCAATGCCATGCTACTGGTAACAACAGTGTACAACCGATTAAGTGGCTGCTTATTCCCTAATGGATGCAGTGTCTGACTCCTATCATCCTCTAAATCATTAACCTTATTCGTGCTGATATTAGCGTTGGCATTGGCATTATTATTACTTGCCAAAACAACAGCCTGGTGCATTGAAGTTGCTTTGCTAACAACAGCATACTTGCTATGCTCCTGCACAGTCTCGAAAGCCAGATGCCCAACGAGCAATCGGATTATGTTATGCTGCACGAACAGATCTTGGCATTTGGGGCAATGAGCAACAAGCTCAGACACTGCCCAAGCAACCACTGCTTGCACCTTCATTGAACTTTCTTTGAGGATTTTCGCAAAAACTGAGCAGGTCCCGGAGTTAATCAGATGTTCAACGCTTTCGGGATCTCGCCCCAGAAGCCCAATTGCCCTCGCTGCATTCTCCTGACCCTGACCCTCCAATTTACCTTCCTTCAACAACTTCAACAGAGGGCCCACCCCGCCTTCTTCAATAATCAACTTCCCGTTCCGATCGTTGTCCAGAGCCAGCGATACTAGTGAGGCCGCCGCATCGGATCGATCTTCCAACGACCCAGTATACAAAATCGCAATCTGCTCCCATATAAGACCCAAAATGGGCTCGTTGGCGGCGATCGGAGGGAGTCCAAGGTACCCATCATCGCGGTCCCCCGCTGAAGCCGAAACACGAAGAAGCCACGACACGTCGCCGATAGAATTCTCCAGTTGCGACGACATTTTGCGAAACGCCGCCGCCGGGATGATGGTGAAAACGCGCTTGACAAGGCCGTGGCCTCTGCACTTGAGGACAAGGGCCAACGCCTTGTCCAAAACCTGTTCAGTATCATCAAGAATACGGCGCGTGGGGCGCTCGTAGAGGTCATTGCTAGCGCGTGCGGCCTGGCGTAGCAGCCCGGCGAGCTTGTCAGTCTTGGACTTGAGTTCGGCGCATTCTTGCTTGAATGAAGCAGCCTCATCTGCCGCCTTTATCACCTGGTCGGCTAACTGGATCGGTTTTGCCAAAATCTGCTTCACCGAGTCCGCCATTAATAACAGCAGATCCCCACAGGTCAAAAAAATAAAAATAAATAAATAAAATAAATTTGAAGAACCAAGGCCCAAGTTGACTCAATTTGGGAGATGGGTTTTACAGAAGATCGAGGAATTTGTATGATGTTTTTGACGATTTTGTAAAATAAATTATTTGTCGTTTACACTGAAGAAGTTAAAGGCGTTTGTTGTTGATCCAATGGGAATTAGAGGTGGAAGAATGGGTGACCTAGTAGGAAAAGTTGGACTTGGACATGGTCAAACGCATTTTTATTTTCTCCTTTCAACCTTTTTACTTTTACCATTCTCTCATATATTTTTGGATTGACATGAGAATTATATGAAGACGATGAGGGACGGAGTCAGACATTTGATGATATAGGATCAAAAATTAAAATACAATTTTTTTTTAAAACAACATATCATTAATAAAAATAAGTTAGTACACTACTACAACTGCAGTTTACGTGTTTTCATACTCTGAAAACGCCGTATAATTACATCATTATTAATATTGTCGAATACATCGCTCTCGATATATATAATCATACTATTACTTAACCATATATCTCGCATCCGATTACGCAGTCGATTCTTGACAATCTTCATGGCAGAAAATACTCTCTCTACCATAGCAGTAGCAACTGGGAGAATTAACGCCAATGTTACAAGCTTGTAAACTAATGGGTACACCTCATTTTTTTTTCGTCACAACCAACTTTTCCGCAAGATCATTAAAGCCTCGTAACTCTTCAAAATCTTCATGCGTGCGCATATCAATAATATATGTTTGAATTTGCTCTTCAAGCGTCATGATCTCTACTGGTGTAAAATCATTGGGATAATACTCACACAATTGAATTAACTTGTCCTTGTCAAAAGCAGAAAATGAATTATTTGGACATAAGCATGCAACACGAAGGAGTAAGTCGCTGTTTGCCTCGGAGAAACGATCATTCAACTCTTGAATTTGCAGATCGATGATAGCATAAAAGAAATCCACACGAAAATGATGCAGATTTGTCATTCCGTTAATGTTATGTCGTGAACGACCCATGGGTATAAACAAATCATCCATGTTGGGAACATCAATATTGTACCTTTCACAAAAACAAGAAACTGTTCTTAAAAATGAGTCACATTCATTGTCCCTCGTTAATTGGAGTCGTTCTTTACATATTTTCACTAATTTCATAGCATTAACAATGTCTTGATCTCTTCTTTGTAATGATTTTGACAATTCATCTGAAATACCCAATACTTTTTTCATGAGATGCAGATTGAATACAAAATCAAATGACAACATATCCCTCAATAAATGACGCGCTTCACCTCTCTTTCCACAACTAGTATAATCAGTGGCAATTATCTCAACGACATCAACGGTAGCAGAAAACATGACAATCAAGCTAAGTAAAGAACTATAGTGAGAGCCCCAACGAGTATCACCAGGTCGCTTAAGAGTAGTTTCTTGATTAAGTCTCGTTCCACTTGAGATTTCACCAAGATTCAATGATTTAACAACTTCAAGCCTCTTCTTCTCTCGAAGAAGATCGCACCGCTTAGCCGATCCTCCAACAACATTCACCACTTTATTCACCGAAGTAAAAAATGTTTCAATATCTGCATGCTTGTTTGTCACAGCTACAAGTGCTAGTTGTAACTGATGAGCAAAACAATGAATATAGAAAGCACTCGGATTCTCTTTCAAAATAAGTGCTTTAAGACCATTATACTCACCTCGCATATTACTTGCCCCGTCGTAGCCTTGACCTCTTAAACTAGATATACTTAACTTAAATCTAGAAAATAAGTGATCAATAGCATCCTTAAGTGAGAGAGCTGTAGTACTAGAAACATGTTCAACACCAATAAAACGTTCCATTACTTGTCCTTTCTTATTCACATAACGTAAAACTATTGACATTTGCTCCTTCATTGAAACATCACGAGATTCATCAACAAGAATAGAAAGCAACCCATCACCAATATCTTTCATAATAACATCAAGTGTTTCAAATGCAATAGCACTCACAATATCCTTTTGAATACAGGGTGATGTTAACAGAAGATTTTCGGGAGCATTCTTCAAACAAACAACATTAATCTCATTCTTTTGATCACATAACCATTTCAATAGTTCAAGAAAATTTCCCTGATTTTTTGAATCTTCAGTTCATCATTTCCACGAAATGAAAGCCCTTGCCGTAAAAGAAATCGAACAACATCAATCAACGCATTTAGACGAATCCGGTATTCATCTTTTGTTCTTTTTGACTTTTTAAAGAGAAGACAATCGATATTTTATTTTTGATTCACAAATGCCTCATATTTAAATCGCGCTTGATTGTGTGCACTACCACTTTTCCCAACATGAGTGTGTAGCCTTCCTTTCTTTTTCCAATTTGAAAACCCAGTGTCAACAAAAAAATCACCACCACCATGATCTTCACTATTTGTTTTGAAAAGATAACAATAAAAACAAAATAGAGCATCTTTTGCTATACTGTATTCCAACCAAGTAGGAAAGTCATTAAACCGTCTTAATGACTCATCTCCATATTCTTTTTGTGGATATATGTGATTTCAAGGCTGACATGGACCCCTTTGTACATATGCTCTTCAAATTTCATCCCGGACATTAACATTATAATTACCAATTGGAGTTCTTAATCCGGGATCCGAAGGAAGTTGTGCTAAATAAATTTTATCCTGAACATTTATTTCACCCCCAATATTTGATTCTTCTTGGCCATCTAAGTTATCTTGAACACTCGCTTCAACTTTATTTTGCTCTCCACTCGAAAATATAGATTTTCGTTTAAAATATTTCTCCATGACTGTTACAAAATCAAATTAAATACATAAATAAATAAACCATAACAGACAACAATTAATTTCATAAACAATTCTACATCATCATTTCATCAAGTTATAAAAAGCCATTGCTTACTTGAAATTGAGATACAAATGGCAAGTTCCTGAAGAAGAAATCGAGGATTTCTTTATATAAGATCTTTTATGTTGGTTGCAAACAAAATTTGCAATATATCATTGAGCATCACCTCCTATTCCTATACACAAGTACACATGAGGTAAAGATTACTAGTCATTGAAAGAACAAATCACCTGTACATGAAAGAACAAATCACCTTCAATGCTTGTGCCATTTCTGAATTATTATTGAGAAAAGAAATGCACAAAATATTTCATTTTTTGGATTCCGAAGATTTTATTTTACAATGGAAAAATCCTACTTTCCTCTGATCAATCTAACTTGATGATTCAAATTTAATTTCGCAATCAAAATCACAAATCATGCATCAACAGGAGTTCTTATACATAAAGTACCTATTATTCTAGTACATAAGCAAGAGCACAAGAACCAGAGACGAAATGAAGCTAATAGCAGGTCCTTCTCAGTTCTCAATTCATCATCAGAAAACCACAAAAATGTAATGAAGACAATAAAAACTCTATTCTTCAAATTCACCGATGAAACAATCAAACAACTGAAAGTGCATAATCTGCATATTATTTGAACTCTTCCTAGATTATTCTTAAATTGTGTCTTCTTAAATTATTCTTGAATCAATTTAGTCACTATACATACACAAAATCCACAGACAAGCAGTAAGAGAACAGAATATGATAACAAGCTCTTTCACAGCCTAAAAAATCAAAAGAAAATAAAATAGACCCGATCGAAAGTAAATCGGGATTAACTAATTGCACAGTTTTATAAGCACAAAGTTGATGATTTTGGATTTTCAGAACAACAAATTCATTATTCACTAAAAGTTCATAAAAGTGTAGAAGATCACAAATTTCTGCATAAAAATTAATACGAATAACCAATATAATAGTCTCCTCTTTCCCCTTTTTCTCCATAATTGCCTAAACTCAGGAAAAATAAAAATAAAATAAAAAGATTACAACTTCAGACAGAATAATTAAAAAAAAAAAAAAAAAAGAAGAAGCTAAAAATAGATAAGTAGAAATTAATAGCTTTTGATAGAAATAATCAATAAACAAGCTAAAAAAAAGATTACTTGACTAGAAATTTGAAGAAAATGAAAAAGAGATTACAGCTTTTCACAAAAAAAACAATCAATAAACCAGATAAAACCAGATTACTTGATAGAACTTTTCTGGGTTTTTCTCTTCCTTTGTGATTTGTGAACGTCAATTGTTTTTTCTTCCCAAATAAGATGATTGTAGATGAAATTTAGAAATGAGTACCTATGGAAAAAAAAACACCTTTATTTATTCTTTTTTCAATTTGATCGTGTCGGTGTCATTTAGAGGTCTAGCCGTCCAGACTCCAGTTGTAAGTTCTTCCTGCTACTGTGCTACATTGATTCATTTGGTTTGACATTAAAATCCGCCCAGCCCAGAAAATGTTCACATTAAAATGAAGCTAATACCACCAAATTTTCACATTAAAATCTGCCCAGAAGAATCAAGAAAATATGAAGAAAAAATTGAATATTCGTAATTTTTTTTGACACAATCTCAAGTTCTCAACTTCAAGCACAAATAATGAAACCCAACAAAAAAAAAAAAAAATGTAAATCTGAGCAGTTGGGGGATTCATAAATCATAATACCCCAATAAAAAATACAGAATCAAATAATCAATTACTGGGAGTGGGAGTTTAGCTCACCTCGCTCACAGGCAGTCGCAGACTCACAGGCGTAGCTTCTTAGGTCGCTCACAGTCACAGGCACAGCCTCGCAAGTCGCAGGGACGGTCGACGCCTCGACGGAATCAGTGCGTGCGGTGTGAGTTTTTATTGGGTCAAATGGAACTGGAAATGGCCAAATGAAATGGGTATGGGTAAATCGTAAAACAGGGACGGTTATTGGGTTTGGGTCATTGCATTTTGGTGTTTTTCAAGTAGGCTTTGGGATTTTTTTGGCAACTGGACCATTCAAAAACTTCTAGGAAAAAAAAATTTTTTAAAAAAAAGTGGAATCAGTTGACGCCACATGACCCCATGTGGGTCCGTCCCTGAAGACGATAGATAGTTGTATAATTTATTATTTGATATATAAGATAATAAAAAAATTAAAGTATATTAGTGTATTAAATAAAAAATTGTCATGTATTTGTCATATAAGACAAATATTGATAATATACAATTCTTATGGCATGTTCTAGGATCTCGGAAAGGGATGGCAATAAAGTATACCCTACGAGCTCGGCTCGTGCTCGAGTTGTATCGCTAAAACGAGCTCGTGGGCAACGAGCCGAGTCGAGCTCGGCTCGTCAAAAAAAATTGAAAGCTCGTGGCTCGTGGGCTTTCGATGTCACGAGCTCGGCTCGTGGGCTCGCCTATTTTTTTTTTTTTTTTTTTTTTTTAATACATCCTAAATTTTGTTTAAAAAAAATAGATTTTGATAAAATATACAATTCTTATTTTGGCATGATTTTCTAGGATCTCGGATGAGGGTAAATAAATTTGTTTTTTCTTTAAAATCTTATAAATAATTTTTAATTTGTATTTTTTTCAAGTTTGTTTTGAAGAAAATATAAACTTGAATCTAAATTTAAATTTTACTTGACAGAAAATATATAATTTTACTTTTTGTCTCTTGTGAATGTTAAAAAAATTGTAAATCTTTTTATTATTTATTTTCTATCAAAAATACAATTTGCATTTTTTTAAAAAAAAATTCTTCATTGCAGAGGTTTTCGACCAAGTTGAAAATCTAAATCAAAATTTGGATTTATTTTTCACTGTGATTGGAGATAAGTTAAACATGGTGATTTTGCAATAAAAATATACCACTACACCTCTAAGATTAACTATATTGAATATGTTAATTTTATGAATGGAAGTGAAGTATAAAATTTAATAATTAAGTTGAAACAAAATAAGGATGAGTTATCAAAAAGAAATTTCACAAAACAATTGGGTGAAAAAAAAAAATTAAATTGTGTTTTTTCTCAAAATAATATTTTCAAGAGAATTATAGCCCCTTGTTTGGGATCCATTTTAATAAGCTTTTGAAAAAATATATATATTTTGAAATAGTAAATTTTTTGAAAATATGTGATTAAAAAAGAAATTTTTTTTAATATTCACATAATAATATTATTTTGGTGAGAAAAAAATGTTGTAATTGTAGGAAAAAAATGATTTGAAAAAAAAAAAAAATAAAAATAAAAAAATATATTAAAATTAAAATGTAGTTGAAATAGGCACACTGTATTTGATTAGGTCACTGCCAAAAAAAAAGATAAAGGACGAGCCCACGAGCCGGCTCGGCCCCTCCATATGCGATGAAGACTCATTTGATTAATGAAATGGGTGACATCATAGCGACCATCATCTCAGTTTCTTTAGGCCACGTTGTTAGAAAAGTTTTGCTCTAGATACAATTTTTTTTTTTGACATTGTGGATAATATTGTACTCACATAAATAATGAAATTCGCGATTAAAATAATTATAAACTCCACTGTTCATGTGAGTACAATATCAAATACAATATATACTAAGAATGTACACTAAATTTAATTCTTGTTAGAATTAGTCATAAAAGTTGATTGAATAAATTGTGTTTTTTTGTTTCAAGAGAATTATAGCCCCTTGTTTGGGAGTATAACCATGCCAGCTTATGTATTATACATTGCCAAGTGCCAACTACATCTTTCAATCATTTCTTTCTTTTCTATAATTAAATAATATGTATTCATATTATTAAACTCATGTTTAGCCCTATTCATCTCTTTATTTTTAATTACACATTTTTCAATAAAATAATATTTTTCATCACATCAATAACTTTTTTTTTCAACAACATATTCACAATTACATCAAAAAAAAAAAAAAAAAAAAAAATTCTTTCTAAAATAATTTGTATCCAACAGGGGTTTAATTTGAATAAAAATTAAAATTTTGATGAATTGTGGAATTAAAAAATTAATAAAAATTGTGATTTTATAAAATGAGTTTGAAAAAAATGAATTTTAAAATATTGGGATCAAACGAACACCAAGTGATTTAGCTCACTTCAATCTCTCATTTCTTTCACAATTTTCAAAGCCTGTGTTTTTTTTTTTCTCTTTCAAACTTATTTTTAATCACATTTATACAATAAAATATTTTACACGTAAATTTAAATTTTTTTACTACTTTTTAATCACACATTCTCTAAAAAATCACTATTTTAAAATATATTTTCCTCGAAAAACTCTTTTTAATGGAAAATAAAAAAAAAGGCTAAAATGAAATATTGTTGCAATATGTAATCATGATAGAATCGATAAATAAACTTGTTGACCTCAAAAAATGTATCTATGAGCTGTCAACAGATCTCAGGGCCTCTCACGTCCAATCAACCTTTCTTCCTGCACACTAAGACAAACCGTCAGTTGCACGTGGCCTTCTCCAAAGAGGGGGGAGCCGGCCGCGCGCACTCCGACGATCAAATCAGTTGGAGTGGTAATTTATATAAGTGTAGGAAGGCTGCAACGTAAGCCTCCAAGATATACGAGAGGGGTGGCCTTGAGGAGAGAAATAGAACAATGAAATATAGAGAGAATTGCTAAGTAGTATTGAGAATTCAATTTAGCATTACCTTCAAATGACACATTGTGTGAGCTTATATAGTAAGAGAGGGTGAGTGAGAACCGTTGGATGAATAGACACGTGACCTTATTCCAACGGCTAAACTTCTTGTCATAGATTTCAATGCATTTAATGCTCTGATTCCTGTGTTTGAACTCTGACATGCGGGATTGGCGTAGTCATCATTGCAGCGTGTTGTCACATCAACCATCTGTCAGAAGATCTTCTTCACGAGATCTTCCATAAGACAACCATACTGTCTATTATTCATGTGACATGAGTTTGGTATCGTACATGGACTTGGACGCAAGGGGAACATCAATGACGGTTCGATGATGTGGGTTCGTCCGTACCAGTTCGATATAGTGGGTTCGGATATAAGACAGACTGTGGATTCGACCACGTGGCTCGTGGGCCTAGACCACATGTTGCATGTTCGGCCTTTTGGAATTGCCCGTAACAAAACTTAATTGATTTTATAGATTTGAATTATTTCCATTTAAGATAATTTGGCTCCGTAGTATCAAAAGTTCACAAATAATTCGTTCCAAATGACTAATGCCCTTATCATAAAGGAATCAGCGAACAAAACTTTTGTAAATGGACAAGAAGACAGACTGGACAGGAGCATATTTGCAGAATTTAAAAAGTATTTTGAGAATTGATGATCCAAAATGCAAAGGAAAATCACTATAGCTTTTGGATATGACTATTAATCAAAAGCACTGCCTTTGTTGATAAAATAATGCCCTATTTGATACATTTAATTTGTCATAAAGGTTAGAAAAATATTTTCTTATAATTTTGGTGAGAATTTATTTTCCACCTTTTTGGGTGTTTCTTTTCTTTCCACACCCCCCTTTTTGGCAATGAAAATATATTCTAAATATAATGGTAAAAAAATTTATCGATTTAATTGACAATTTGTATGAAAAATGAAAACAAACGAATACCAAAAATTCATGAAAATATTTTTTATATTTATATTTTTACTTTTTGACAATCCAAACAAATTTTAATACAGATTGTAAAAAAATTTATCCCAAAAAGTAACCATTTACATGAAAAATAAAGCCAAACGAATTTGGTGAAAAATTATACCAATCAAACAACATTAATTACAATTCCCTCTAAAACAAATTTTAGGCAAATTACTTCCCTGCCAAACATTTTATTTGACATCTATTTTCCATCTTTCTATCAAACGGACCCTAAGTGAAAATGACCCGTTGACCCAACCCTATTTTCATATTGACTTTTGACTAATTAAAAAAAAGGTAAAAAATAAATTTAAATAAATAAATTACAAACTCCTCATTTTGCCATCATCTTCAACAAGTCGAGAGAGAAGAGAAAATAACGATTTTTTTCCCCAAAAATCACAAAGTCGGATGGTCGGATCCAGTCGAGCTTCAACGTCCTCACAGTCTACCCAACACCACCACCACAAAACTCTCTCATTATCTTCAACAAGGTTACGATGTTTTAAGTTTAAACTATTGATTTTTCATTTGGCATGTTTTGTACAATTATGTATTAAATTGTGATGCATTATATTTATTCTTCATTAATTAGATAGATTATTGAGTTTAAAATTAATGTTTGAAAAGAATATATATATATATATATATAGGTTGAGCTTTCTCTCCATTTCCAGCGAGATAGTCAGTGGAAACTAACTATGCGAAACATTTCACGGTCGGCCTGATTCATTTTTTTTTTTGTTATTTTTTAAATTTTTTTTCTTATCTTTTTTGTTTCTTTTTTTTTTTGTTCATTTTTTCCCTTTTTTTTCTTTTTTCCTATTTTTTTTTTTTCGTTTTTCTTTTCCTTCTCTCTTTTCAAAGGATGAAAATTTGGTTCATCGATTTATACCGTCCGTGGCTCGACTCGGAAAAAAGTCCGAACCGACCCATGAGGGAAGGCAACAAGCATTTTGGGCCTTAAAATGCAGCATTTGGCAGTAGGAAAAAAAATTGAGTCAACCTGTCTTGATATTTTAATCGAGCAAAAGTTTGGTTCGGTTCAATTCGAAAAAAACTCGCACCATTTTACTCGAGCCGAGAGTTTCGGCTTGCTAATTGGCTTGTTGACATCCCTACTCTTTTTTTTTTTTTTTTTTCCTTTTTTTTTTTTTTTTTTTTTTTCCTTTTTGTGTTTTTTCCTTTTCTTTTTTTTCCTTTTTTTTTTTCCCTTTTAACATTTTTTTTTTAAATGGATTGTTCCGCCCAATCCTCATTTGGGCCAAATAATCTGCCATTTTCTTGTTGCTTCTTTTTCCTTTGCTTTTTTCCTCTGTTTCTTCGCATTTTCCCCCCTTTTTTCTTTTAATTTTAATTAAAAAAATTTATAATAACCTTTTTTCTGCAATTCATTTATTTTTTTTATTAATATCGATGTAAAATGAATTTATGTCTTGTGTATAGTAGTTATAATTCGATTCGATTAATTTTTGGAGATTATGCTTTATTTTGTCATCTCTTATTTAATGTTCTAACAGTTAAATTTTTGCGGGATGAAATATCATCTAGATGATGAGTTGAGATGGATGCGGGGAAAGCTATTTGGAATAATAGTTTTACAGTTTCACTATAGTACTGGAGCTACTGGATGACCAGCACACAAATATTCTACGCTAGTCCTTCCTCTGACCCCTATATTAGTTGAGGAAGATATAGTACTTTCGACAGATCATCGATGTACGATTGTGTCGGCTGCTCAGGCTAGTCGACGACAGTACCTTGCACTTCGACCTTGGGAGGAATGTCGCTACGTTTTCCTTGTTCGAGTTTACCCTGATTACCAGACTAAAGATTATGGGCGATGAAATAGCTTGTGACGATACTCAAAGAAGCAATAGGTTGCATGACGCTTATTTCTAAGGATAAGGGACAGTGCTTCTGCCACAGCTGATTGGCGCAACCAGATGTTAGACAAACTGAAGTTAGATTTGGTATACATCCTTGAGAGCGTGGTGCAGTGTCATCACAAAAAGACTGCAATCGACCTCTTCCATCCGGAGATCGTTGACAATATCGATACCTTCAACACCTATCCGTGGGGACGGATATGTTTTGAGGATACCGTACACGTCTTCACCAGATCACACTCGAAGTCCAAGGGGTTAGTACGTAAATACGATGCTTACGGATTGTCCTTGGCAGTTCAAGTAAAATTTTAACATAATCAACGTTAAAATAGAATTTATATATAATAATTGAATGTGTTGCAGATATGAGCATATGAGACCGTCTCCTATTGCATACACGTTTTGCGAAGCGATGAAAGACACACTGTCCTCGGATGCATTATTGACGAGCATCCCGAGCTGACGAATCTCCTTTTGGAAAATAGTTATCGGATCTTCTCGATGACCCTTATGTGAGATTATACATTTGTAAATTATATTGTATATAGTTTAAATTTCCATTACAAGATCATTAACTAGTTGAAATGTCAATATGTCATCTTGAAGTCATAACAGATTTGACACCATCGATGGTGGAGGAAGGTCGATGTCTTCTGCGTGAATTAGGCGTTTCGCATACTGAGGACGACTAGATGTCCAATTCGATCTTGGACAAAAATTAGGTATGTAAATTAAATATAATTTTTTTATTACCATTTTGTATGAGTTAGCAATTATTAGTTAAGTTAATAATTTTTAATGTTGTTATTTGTTTACGAGCGTGGTCCAGTTGATCGACGACCACCTTTGTCGAGTGCATCACCTCTGCTAAGGAGATCTTCTTCTCCTCTGTCTAGACACCTTCCTCGTGGATCTCTTGCACACTGTTAGGGTCATTATTTCAATGATCTGTATGATCGCCTGATTGAATTTATTGTGGAGGAGGTCAGTGCACTGTGACGAAAGTTGATAGAAAGGGTTGACGATCTGGGCGATAGTTAATAGGAAAGGTCGACGATTTATCCTACAATGTTGGAGTGCTATGTGGCCACTTCGTAGACCTTCAAGATGAGGTCATAGCGATTGGGGGGCCAGAGAAGGCGATTGTGATGGTGACGGGAAGGGCGATAGGAGGTTACCTACCATTGTGGGCAGATGAGACGTTAGAATCATTTTTGTTGTTTGTGTAGCATGAGTGGATGGCCCTGATGGGGACGAGAGAGGTGGCAGAGAAGGAGAGGACGGATGAGGTGGTCTTGACGGGGACGGAAAAAAGTGGCGGTCCTAGGGACAGATGAGGTGGCGAGCCTAGAGAAGGTGGTGGCGATTCCGGGGACGGAGGAGGTGAGAACACCCTCCGTGACTGAGTGTAAGAAGCATACTATTGAAGTGTCGGAGCATGTGGTCGAAAAGAGGTCGTAATTGCCACTACAGTACGTCGTCTCTCTCTTCACAATTGAGACGAAGAGAAGGAGGTTCGGCGAAAGGACTTACCCCAATCTTTTTCGGGAGGTGGACCATGCTAAGTGAAAAGCGTTCCAGATGGAATGGAGAAGAATTTTGCCTGTGTAAATATTGCATGATTTTGTAAAGTATGCTACACTAAATGCTTTCTTTAACATTTTCTTTGTTTTTTTCAGAGCTAGCTGCACGATAATTGGAAGGATGATCTTGGACACTTACAAGTGGTTCTATGATATCACCACTTCGGGAGTTTGACATGACGACGATGTAAGTGATATAGTCATATTGTTATTTTTATGCATACATAATTTTTTGTTTATTAAATGAAATAACTCCCTCTTTTTTTATTGATGTTTTTTTATGTAGCGTATCGACCTGGCCATGAACTTGTTGCACGACCGAGTTGATAGATATCCAAAATCATTTCAAATTCTTGGATGAGTCATATTGACACCGAGTTCGTACGTGCCATTACCATTGTTGGTAACGAGTACACGGTGCCTGAATATATGCTCGAGTGTATCATTAGGATGTGGCCAAATGTCGGGGGAAAGCCATGGAAGGGTTGTACGCATATGTACATTTAAGTGATTATGAATCATTACTGTATTGTCTGGCGATCGTATTTGTTGACTCAACTATATATGTGTACGACCCCAATCATTCATTTTTGACACAGAGTCAGCTCGAGCAGAACTTGTAGTTGGTGGCTGTGATAGTTCATTTTATGGCTAGACGAGCAAAGTGACTATCTAGGACAGACTAGCCATCATGCAGGACACGATGACAGTGAGACAATCAATATCGTAAGTGTTTGTAATTTTTTTTTAACTTTAAAACTTAGTTTTCAACGACATGGTATTGAACTAACACGTCATTGTTCATTTAGAGGGGTGATTGCAACATGTTCACCATAAAGTATATATAATTTTTTAGTATTGCATTTAGGGTTGATAGAATCAACAAATCGTGGATGGAGATTTAGAGGAATAAATTAGCGTGTGATTTATATGAATTTAATTGTGATCCGTAAATATTGTATAATACATTATTTTTTTAATTACAAAATAATTGTGAACATTATAAAATTTATGAAAACATTGTACATTGATTTTTTTTGTAATTATTGAATAATTATAACTATTGTAATTTTTTAATTATGTAACAATTTTAAATATTGTAAAATAAACATGAATACCGTTCATTTTATAGTGACATTATTACACACCGGTTTAATTGTCATTTAGGAGAATCTGACTTGTACAAGATTGACGAATATGCCCTATTGCTCTACACTTGCCGCACCTATGCGGTCGACGAAACTTTTCGGTAGATGATATTCTAGACGTACGTGGATGGTCAGGATCACGCAGTTTCACTTCTGGTGGCAACAATGTATTAAGTGGGAGAATATCGTCGAAAACTTCCCACTCAATATAGTCACAGCATACACTGCTTTCCAAGAATCTATCATGTATTAAGGAGAGCATAATTTCTCGCTGCGAAGCCTCGATACATATCCACCACGATTGCATACTATATGGAAAACTCTCTAACTGAAATCGTCTACAAGTGTATGTGTTATGAGTCAAGTCCACCATATATATCGTATTACGTGCACATTTCACGGAGAATCACAACTCATCCAGTGGTTCTTCATTCAACTTTCTTGCAACCTCTACAGCCTTGAAGCGTTTGTCTTTTAGAGCCGGTGCTAGCACGCTTGTACAACTCTGTGATTCCGCACGTCGGTCGTGAAATCACTGTTGCAGCTTGTTTCGAATGTTCTTAATCAATGCGATAATTGGTAACTCTCAATCTTTTTTGAACGGTGCATTGAGAGACTCCGCGTTGTACGACATCATCATGTTGTATCGTCGTCCTGGAAAGTATGATCGCGCCCAATGTTCAATCCCCATTTTTTTTAGATAATCCCATGAGGAGAATAATTTACTTGCAATTTCGACCATGAACTTATTACACTCCTCAACACTGTAAGCTTCAGCTACTCTCCTGGATAATGAAACGATTTATTTACCCGGATACCTAGTCTTCAGATTGCATTATATATGGTACATGCAATGCCCGTGATGTGCATCAAAAAAACTTTTGCGATACCATCTATTATAGACAGTTCCCGATCAGTTATAAATGCAAGGTTGTCGACAAATCATTCTCGCCAAGAAGGTAAATTTGGATGTCCGTATCTTGACATATAGCAATAATCAACTTGCTATGGTATCTAGCTTTCCGAGATTCACCATCTACTAGAATTAAGGGTCACATCGCATTTCGAAATCCCCGAATGCATTGTTCAAGAGCTATGAAGAAAAACTTAAAGCAATTCTCGCATTCCCTCTCAATGAAAAATGCCGAGTTAGGATTAGTTTTCTCCATATTATTGTAATATTTGGCTAATTTAGCATAGCCCTCCTCGATTTAGCCCATTAAATCCTCCAACGTGCATTATTTGACTTTCTGGTTGCTTATGACCACTCCTTATTCTTGACGGACAACGTTAATAATGTCGAAAGTCTGTAGATCGTTTGTGGGTATTGATACTTCTACATTATATGTTGACCAATAAACCATGCTCGAACTTGCCCCCTATCGTTTCGATGAATTCTCACTTCGCAAATATGTTTTTTGTTTATACTTGCAAACCACAAAGAACTCATTCGTGTACATCTTAGTCGTCGTAAGCATCAATAGCAACAGTCGTCGACTCAGACAATCATCAACAATGACTTGTTTAATTTCTTTACCTAGAACTCGAAGTTGTGTTTTAATGCCTGATAAATGTATTTTATATACACTTATTTAAGACCTCAAATAATGATATTTAGTTGCTTATATGATGAAATATGGTCTAAATTGTTGCATTTTGTGTTGAATAGGTAAAACTCGATGAATGGAATTGGAATTAAAAGAAAGAAGTGAAAAATTGATGAAAATGGCAAGATCCAAAGTTTGGAGACCAAAGTGTAATTACTCAAAAGTTGCGACGAACCTCATAATGAAGATTCGAGATCATATATGATCAATTGGATGCAATTGGAGGTCAAAGGAGTGAAAAAAAAGCTAAAGTATACGCATAAATCAATTTCTAGCCGAAGAAGATGTGCTCCAAATTTTTAGCTAACATTGAAACCCATTTTTCGGATAGAAAATGTTTGATCCATTTTTATTTCTATAAGAATTATAGCTTTTTGAGTTGGATTTCCAACTCACTTTGAATTGCCTCAATCGGATGTCAGGAGAAAAAGTTATGATAAAAATACTGAAGATTGTGCAGTGTAACCGAAGCTGACAACAGTGCTCAGGCGCTATCCCAGCGCATAGGCGCCATGTTGCTGATTTTTTTTCCCCAAAGTCAGTGCCCAGGTGCCCAATTGTAGCACTTGAGCGCTGCGCCGTGTACAATTGGGGTTTTCCAAGTATGATTTATCCTTTAAAAGCCCAATTTCAATCAAACTCTTTCAAGAACTTAAAGAATGCATAAATACCAATCTAGATGACACTTTTGGGGAGAGGTTCCACATACATTGAGATGCACAAAATACAAAGAGAGAGATTCAAACAAGAAATTGAGGAGATTCAAACAAGTATTTGAAGAATGAAAACATCGAGGAATTCACCGTTTGAAGTGTTGATTGGAAGAAAATGAAGATTTTGGTGCAAGATTTAATTCTTTTTCCACATCTTTACTACAAAATCCGGTGATGTATTCAACGAAAATTTCTTATTTTTCCTTGTGTATTATGAGTAACTAAATCTCTTGTTAGGGCGAACATGTAACTTATTTGTGATCATTTATGCTTTTAATTCAAGATTCTTGTTTTAATATTTTATATGTATTGATTTTACTATGAGTTTAATACACTAAATTAATTGATCACTAATTTGATGATTTTGTGAATTCTTTACGAGTCGAGAGGTGAGTTTAGGATTTAAACTATATAATAACATCCGATAAATTGGTATAATGTGTAGACATATCTATACTAACTATTGTGGTCGTGAATAAATTCTTAGAACTTTGTTTCGTTTAATTAAAGTTAATTTGCATAGAGATATGAAATTAGATTAGTTAAATAGGCTCAATGAAAACTCGAGAGGGATAAATTGAACACATTAGGAAAATTCGATCGAATACTAGAGTATATTGTCAATCTTGATTTAAGACTTGAAGGTGATCAAACGAGTGAAACGTTCTGCCATAATATTTCTTCATTATTTAATCTCAATATTTAATCGTTGTGTGCATACCCATATTTTCACCTTTTTAGATTAAAAATCACAACACACAAAACTTTGCTTGTTTTGTCGAATAGTAGTTAGAAAACATTAGATTAAGTACTAAAGTATAGTCCTCGTGGGAACGATATCCGAACTCTTAGGTCCACTTTATTACTTGTTACGATTCGTACAATTGCGAAAACAAAAATTCACAACAATGACATCTGGTGCACAGCTTTCTGCAAATATTTCTTTGTTTCAAACAATTGCTCGACATAAAAATCCTCATCATGGGGAACCACACGCGAAGAATTAGAGGACGGTCCACCTATTCCAGGGCTCCCACCCCGCTCATGTGTCTGATGGGATAATGCAATCAAATCCTCATTTGTAAATTCATTTTCATTCTCGTTGTCTCGAACTACCGACATAATTCTGTACGTAACAACGAGATCACTATAAGAAGCATCTGTCTCAGAAATGACCACATTATCCTCACAATCTATCTTTATCGTGCCCCAAAATCAGTGGTATTGTTATCCGCTTCATCCAAATTTTCGTGTTCACCTTCGACGGTATCCTTTTTCACTAAAGTCACACAAAGAGTAGTCGGAGTCGTGTGCATTTTGTTCAATTCTAATAGATAATTCACTTCAGTATTAAAAGTAACCTTCATAAGTGGAAACAGAATGGATGAATACCCGCTGAATAAAAATCTCAGTTCCATATCTTATTGAGATGAATCGACATTCAGCTTGTTTTGTAAATCATGGTCCATTCCCACGTATGATATACTCTCTGTTATAGAAATCGGAATACTACCACGTATATCACTCGTCCATTTTCTTACCTATCGATTATTTTCATCTAATTCGAAATCACCAAAATAACAAATCGGGATTACAACCATATCCGCAAGACGAAACAAAATTTTTAATTATAAAAAAAGATAATCGAAAATTTTGCTAACAAATTATGTCACATCATTTTTAAATAACTTTGATAGCAAATAGTATACGGTAGTTGTGAATTGACTGTGTAATTAATAGTGAGAATAAATTCTTTTCAACAATGATGGTTGAAGAAGATTATAAAAGTATAAGGTAAGGTATAATCGTGACATGTCGTTCTCGAAAGAAAAAATCACATTTGTTAAGATATTGACTTGAATTTTGAAATCTAACTAGAACCAGAGAGGGTAATAAATAGTGATGAGTTCAATCTTAGATTACACTCCGAGAGAGGATTAAAAGAACAAGTTTAGAAGTGTGTATCTCACGAGTAAGAAAATGATATATTTGACTATTGGGGATCGAAAATTGAATTAACCTGTGAATATTTGATACTTCACTTTATTCTTCACACACTCACATCGATTTTACATTGGATACCTTTGAAGTTGATCTTGGTATTATAATTTTGAAGACAGTATGCCATGCAATCGCATAGCCTAATTCCGGATGGAAAATTTTGTTTCCTTTTTGTAGCTCGTACAATCTTGGAAAACAATTTTGGCTGTAATTTAACCTTTTAGATCCTCAAAATTCGACATTCTACATACTTTGAACAAGTCCAGAAAAGCATTGAATGCAATTAACATCAAGAAGTTGAAGATTCAAGGCTTGAAAATGAAGATCCAAAGCAGGGAATAGATTCCAGATCTTTCTCTTATAGTTATACATTGCGGGTGATGAATTTCCATAACTCTTACTGTAATTTATTATTAATATGCTAGACTAAACTCCATAGCATTGATATGAAGATGAAACCTTCTATTAGATTGTTTTTAATTGAAAGACCAATTATTTGGTGAATTTATTTTCTTGATTGATATTGCAAGCATTGTTGAACCACTTAATTGACTGATCACCATTTATGTAATAAGATGCTTGCGAAATTTTCGGGGGGTTCATGATAAATCTAGAATATTGTAATGTTAACATGACAATCGATAGACCATAGGAATGATAGTTTATGGCTTTACAATCATATGGGGAAATTGTGTAACTTAATGCATTACTTTGCATATGAATTTGGGATAGGTATATTATAGTGTGTTGCTTGGAATATTTTGGACTTACCTGGGAAGGGATAATTGAATATAATTGGATAACCAATTGTAAAGGATACACAAATCACACTATTTAACATAGGTCAAGAATTGAAAATAAGAAAACAATATGTGGATTCAGAATTTCAATACCTCATTATCATACTTAGTTTCATAATACTCTTAGACAATTATTAGGAAAATATAGAAAAATGCCGTAATAGCCCAAACTTCACTTTACACACTTGGCCAATATGATTCATGCATTACTAGTTATTTACATCGCCATTGCACTTGCATCAATAGTTAGAAATTGATTTCTCTTATTATGGTGTATTGGATCATTGAGGTTTTAAGATTTCTATATGGTGCTAGTCTTTGACCTCCCCAACCAAGGTGGTGAATCTTACATTGAGTTATGGTAGAAATTTAGGTTAAACTAGATGTTGAATATTGATGTGTTAAATGATTGTAATATTGAAAGTGTCGGAATCATCATCGGTAAAATTACTCACATTTAATTCGGTTAATCATGGTTACCCTAAACCCCTAACTAAGTCTTTAACATATTTGAGACATAAGTCATGAAGTGACATGATCACAATACAATAACAGAAGGTTCATACGATGTTATAAATATTGAGGTGCAAATTGTTGAAATCGGTCGGGTAAGGAATCAAATGAATGGTTAAGGAATTAACTCTAAATTCTTTCAGGATCCTATGACATTTAAATTAGGTTGAAGACAAACTAAGAAAGGTCAAAGAAACTTGATTTTCTACTGCAAGGATGGGTGTAAAATCAGATTTTTACTACAAAACTACCTCATGCTTTGGCTACATGTCTTTTTAATAGCAACTTTTTTCACTAATAAGCATTACTCACGACTCAAGCCCCTTAAAAACCTCTCCTTTACCTCCTAAATAAGAGATTAACTCCTTCACCTCATCCCCAATTGATTCCAAGTGAAAAAGAAAGCAAAAGAGCCAAAGAGAAGTAGAAAACAAAAAGCTGGAATTTGAATTTCTGGGCAGCTAAGTTAGTTCATTGTTTTGAGGCTTGTCTTCATTGTTTTTGAGGGTATTATAACCTCTTGAACCTCTGGACTTGCTTTAGATATTTTGGGGTGTTGTTGGTGATTTTATGTTGCCCAAAAGAAGGGTAATTGATTACAACAACTTGAATGAACTCAACGTGGACAGAGATTTGATGGTTGTTGGATTTTGAGAAATTAACCTTTGATTTTGAATAATACTTTGAAGGGAACTTATTCGTATCACTTGAATATTCTTATATAAGATTTATAAATATCGAAATCTGTTTTGATAGGTTAGAACTTGATTTATGGCATGATAATGCAATAAAAACCAAAGACCGTCAAATTAAGTTGCCTGATTCAATGTCCCATAAAAAGGAGTTAACTTGAGGCTGAAAATCCTGTACTTACGGTGAATATAGGACATGATTATCTTCTCGTACATGTTATAGAAGTGTGGTAAAAATTTGGAAATGAATGGATGTGGTTAAGGGTGTGAAAAGATGAATGAAACTAGGCTGGGCATGCAATAAAATTTAAAGGCAGATACTGTCCATCTCCTAATTTCACATAGGGGAACCTTTATATTAGAATTTAGGGGTTCATCTTAAAAAGTCAACCATATTAAGAGGAGTAACCCCAAATCTTTTATATATTGGTCTATATTTTTATCCACAATCAATGTGGGATTCTAATACGCCCTCTCACGAATAGCGTGGACCATGCCAAAAAACTGTGAATAAATCGATATTGGGAGCACCCAACATTGTAAAATTGGGCCTGCTCTGATATCATATTAGAATTTGTGGGTCCATGTTAAAAAGTCAACCTTATTAAGAGGAGTAGCCCCAAATCCTTTATATATTAGTCTATATTTTTATCCATAGCCAATGTGATATTCTAATACTTTACATGTTTACTAAATTCCTCTAAAGCTTGGATAATTGATTTGAAGAAGGGTTGGGTCATTAGTGACACAATAAGATGGGGTTTATATTCATTGAACTCGGAAATAGAGGGAGTTATAGGGCCAGTTACTTGAAGTATTAATTTTATGTAGACTATTTTGACAATTATGGTGGTGGTGCAAGAACGTGTGTATTAATCTTATAAAATTGAGGACCATATTTGATATTAGATGGTACTACATGTTGTTTGTGGCCCTAAGTGGAAAGGAGACTTGAATCATACTTTGTAGAAAGCCCACACACACAAAGACAAAAAGTAAGTAAAAATACATTTACAACTACGATGTAAGAACATAGTATTCGTGAAATATTCCCTATAGAGTATTGTTGTAACATTCATAGAACTTTGATAAGGAGTTTATTGCATATCATTCGATAATTACGATGAGTATGTGGTTTTGAAACATATTGACATCTATTTTGGTGTAGTACACCATTCAAGAGCGTTTGCTCATGTGTGCATGACATTTTGTCTATTGTTAAAAATCTGGCATGTACGGCATGATTGAAAAAATGAATTTACATTATAAAATGTTTTATTGACCACTACTAGGATATCAAGGCATGTGAGATATGCTTATGTGATATGTTTCGGCATCGTGAGTGAAACTTCTCGGGTGATCACAGGGGTATATAGGGGATGAGCCTTTGCTGATCAGGGGAGGGTCGACCACTTGGCTGTCTTTGTGATATTATGATTATTGATACCACGGGTGAAATACTTCTTGGATAATCATAGGACAATTAGGGGATGTACTTCTAGTGGCCAATATTAGAGGCCAGCAGGAACCTTACAACCATTTCCTATCCCAGAGTGGAAATGGGAAAGAATCACAATGGACTTTGTGGTGAAATTACCAAAAACAATTAAAGGATACGATAGTATTTGGGTTATTGTGGATACATTGACCAAATTAGCTCATTTCATTCCAATTTGTTCCACTTATTCCATGGACCGATATGCATAGCTTTATGTACAAAAAATAGTTAGACTTCATGGTGTGCCACTATCTATTGTTTCTGATAGAGATTCTAAGTTCTTATCTCTCTTTTGAAAAAGCTTACATAAAGCTTTAGAAGCACATTTTTCTTTTAGCACAGCATATCATCCTCGGAGTGATGGACAATAAAAAAGAACAATACAAATATTGGAAGATATGTTAAGGGCTTGTATATTGGATTTTCAAGGCCAATGGAGTAAATTTTTGCCGTTAGAGAAATTTGCATACAACAATAGTTATCAAGCTATGATTGGAATGGTTCCTTATAAAGCATTATACGATAGAAAATGTAGATCTCCAATTTAATGGGATGAGATTGGAGAAAGAAAACTGTTAGGTTCAAATCTGGTCCTTGAAATGGTTGAAGTTGTGACACTAATATGCCTGCGGATGCGAACTGATCAGAATCGATAGAAAAGCTATGCAGACCAAAGAAGGAGAATGCTAGAATTCACAGTTGGAGACGAAGCATTTTTTAAGGTAGCGCCGATAAAGAGGGTTATTTGGTTTGGAAGGAAAGGAAAATTGAGCCCAAGATACAATGGTCCATTTTCTATTATCGAGAGAATTGTAAATGTTGCTTACAAGCTTGATCTTCCTTCATCAATGTCCCAAGTGCACAATGTATTTCATGTATACAAATTAAGAAAATACATTGAAAATCCATCTCATGTGCTGAAAAATGAACCGATAAAGATAAAATTAGATTTGACTTACGAAGAAAAACTAGTAGAGATTCTTCAACGAGAAGTAAAGCAACTTTGAAACAAGAAAATTCTGTTAGTTAAGGTATTATGGCAAAATCAGACAATGGAAGAATCTACTTGAGAAAGGCAAGATGAAATGCGGGTTAAATGTCCTGAACTTTTTGGGTAAGCATATTTCGAGGACAAAATTTTTTATGAGGGAGGATGTAATACCCCGAACTTCACTTTACACACTTGGCTAGTACGATTCATGCATTATTTGCTATTTACATTGCCACTACATTTGCATCAATAATTCGAAATTGTTCTCTTATTATGTTGCATTGGATCACTGAGGTTTAAGATTTCTATATGGTGTTAATCTTTGATCCCCCGACCTAGGTGGTGAATCTTATATTGAGATATGGTAGATATTTAGGTTAATCTAGATGTTGGATATTGATGTGTTAAACGATTGTAATCTTGAAAGTGTCGGAATCATCATCGGTAAAGTTACTCACTTTTAATTCGGTTAATCATGGTACCCTAAACCCTAACTAAGTCTTTAACATATTTGGGACATGAGGCATGAAGTGACATGATCACAATACAATAATATAAGGTTCATGTGATGTTATAAATATTGAGGTACAAATTGTTGAAGTATGTCGGGAATCAGGCGCCAATCGGGTAAAGAATTGAATGAACGGTTAAGGAATTAACACTAAAAAATATTTTAGGATCCTATAGCAATTAAATTAGGTTGTAGACAGACTAAGATAGGTTGAAGACACTTGATTTTCTACTGCAAGGATGGGTCGAAAATCAGATATTTACTACAAAAACCACCTCGTGCTTGGAAACACCTCATGCTTGGGCTACATGTCTTTTTAATAGCAACTTTTTTCACTCATAAGCATTACTCACGACTCAAGCCCCTTAAAAACCTCTTCTTTACCTCCCAAATAAGAGATTATCTCCTTTAACTCTTCCTATTTGATTCCAAGTGAAAAAGAAAGCAAAAGAGCCAAAGAGAAGTAGAAAACCAAAGGCTGGAATTGGAATTTCTGGGCAGCTGAGTTAGTTCATTGTTTTGAGGCTTGTCTTTCTTATTTTTGAGGTTTTTATATCCTCTCGAACCTCTGGACTTGCTTTAGATATGTTGGGGTGTTGTTGGTGATTTTATGATGCCCAAAAGAAGGGTAATTGATTACTACATCTTGAATGAACTCAACGTGGACAGAGATTTGATGGTTGTTGGATTTTAAGAAACTAACCTAATACTTTGAAGGGAACTAAAGATTTATAAGTATGGAAATAAATTTTGATAGGTTAAAACTTGATTTATGGTATGGTAATGCAATAGAAACCAAAGATCGTCAAAGTAAGTTGCCTGATTCAAGGTCCTGTAAAAAGGACTCAACTTGAGGCTGAAAATCCTGTACTTATGGTGAATTTAGGACATGATTACCTTCCCATACATGTTATAGAAGTGTAGTAAAAATTTGGCGATGAATGGATGTGGTTAAGGGTGTGAAAAGATAAATGAAACTAGATCGGACAGCAATAAAATTTAAAGGCAGATTCTATCCCTTTCCTAATTTCACATAATCCAACCTTTACATGTTCACTAATTTCCTCTAAAGCTTGGAGAATTGATATGAATGAGGGTTGGGTTATTAGTGATACAATTAGATGGGGTTTATATTCATTGAACTCGGAAATAGAGGAAGTTATAGGGCCGGTTACTCGAAGTATTATTGTTTTGTTTATCATCTTGACAATTATGGTGGTGGTGCGAGAACGTGTGTTAATCTTACAAAATTGAGGACCATATTTGATCATAGATGGTACAATAAACCGTTTGAGGCCATAAGTGGAAAGGAGACTAGAAGCATACATTGTAGGAAGCTCACATGCAAAGACAAAAAATAAGTAAAAATCCATTTACAACTACGATGCAAGAACATATATTTGTGAAATATTCCCAATAGAGTATATTGTAACATTCATAGAACTTTGATAACAAGTTCATTGTTTATATAATTGTATGCTTAAGTCGAGTTGTCAAATTTTTATTTCTATACAAATTAGTGTATGGTTATCTATATAAAGGAGGAGTGACAAAAGAAAATCAAATATTTTGTAACAATAACATTCGAAGCCCTGTTTGATTCCCATTTTTCTCAAAATTCATTTTTTTTTTTAACTACACATTCTTCAATAAAATAATATTACACACAAATTCAAAATTTTTCTTAATTTTTAATCACACATTTTCCATCAATCAACTATTCAAAATACATTCTTTCCCAAAGAATGAGAATCAAACGGGGCCTGAGTTTGATAACGAATTAATATAAGGGCCTATTTGATTCCATTTATTTTCCATGGAAAATGGAATTTTTTTTTTTCCATTTTCCATCTTTAATGGTGTTTGATGGATACAATTTTTTCCATGGAAATGGTTTTCCTCTCACCCCCACATGACCCTCTTTTCCACTTTTTCCTTGAATTAGTTTTCCTTTGGTTTTGGTGATTTTTAGTTTTCCACCTCTTTTTTTAGCAATCCAAAAAATTTATATCCTTAATTGTACAAAAAAATTATTCATTTAATTGACAATTTGCATGAAAAACAAAGTCAAACGAATGATTTCGATTTTTCAATTTATTTATTTATTTATATTTTTTTTGGCAATCCAAACAAATTTTATCCTTAATTGTACAAAAAATTATCCATTTAATTGAGAATTTTCATTAAAAAAAATTTAAAAATTGAGGCAATTCTTAGTAAAAACAAGTTCTAGACAATTTAACTTTCTGTAATTCATTTTTTTCCACCCAAATTCCATCATTGCAATCAAACGGAACCTAAATCAATTTAAAACATTATTCTTGGTGAAACAATAATTTTCCTCACTAAACTATTACTTGTCAATGGTTACATAGGCTTGCTGGATTTGAATTGAACACCTGTCCCATCAACGTAATCAAAGTTCGCAAAACATTGGTAGGCATAGAAAATACTCTTAACATACTATACATAAACACGATTAGCTGTTTGTGAATCTCCCTCAACTTCCTGCACTCTATTTATGTTCGCTCTTCGGATTAAATGGCATAGTAATTTTGCCTAAAGGGAAGATCGTACTAGCTATTGAAGTGGTTGAATCTTCTCAAAAAGCCAACATCTTGCATGAGTCATGGTGTTACCGTACAATGCCATTATAGGTCAAGGTCAAGGAAAATAAAGAAAATTTTTGAAAGATCCCACGTTCTGTAATATGAAGCCGACCTAATTACTAAGGCAGCACCTTTGAATCCTTGAGTACATGTGGTTCATACGGCTAACACGGAGCTAAGTTCAGTAGACCCGTGAAAAAACCCAAGACAAAGAAGTTGAAGAGAGACAAGTTTCATAAAAGTCCAGATCACCCACAAAGAGAGCTTCGCATAGGGCGTGACTGACAAAAAACTACTCCCGTTCAAGATGAGATTGCAAATGTTGTAACACTTGGGCTAATTTCTGAAAGAAAATTTAGAAAAAAGTTGAGATTTGCCCTTAGGTAAAGCCAAACTGAACTATATGAATGTGCATTTGAATTGAATTGAATTGAAGTAAAATAGTTAGAACAATTAAGAATCCTTAGCTAGAGTAGCTCGAACTTAAGGTCCTTCCATGCCGTATCAGTCTCTTTCACCAACTTTGACATTGCTACTGCCAGCTTTTTCTTCTAGTCCTTTTCCTCGTACTCCTGTCATGTTCATTCCAATTCTGTAGGGTCAGTCTCATCTCATCCACTATGTCTTGACTTATAGAGGCCCAATATAGAGAAGAAAGTATGAAAACATCCAAACATCGTTAAGGACTTCCCCGAGACATTTCCCTCTCTTGACATGATTACAGTTCTACTTTCTACAGCGAGGAACTCTGCAAATTTATTATCGTGGAGTTGGATAGGAGCAGAATAGAGGTTCTTTAGCCGGATGTCAGCTAATGAGGGATGCATAATTGCCGAGCTTCATGCACACCGTTTTGTGAAGTATATGATGTCTGTCTCGGACAAGGTAACAAGTTTTCCCAATTTTATTTCTTATTTTTTCCCTAACGAAACTTCAAAATGACTCCTTAGCCATGTTCCAAGTGGCCAAGGCAAGAAAACCCGCCATGATGAGGAGCTATAAGAATAAAGAGAGAGACTCAAGGAGATAGAGGGCCATCTAGAGGCCGAACTAGAGGCCAAGGGCGAATCCAGCGTCGAAGTTCATGTAGGGCAAAGGTTGACTGTTGACCGTTGACCGTCGATAATCCACGATCGTAATAGCCCGGTCGTTTATTAGATTTTGATTAAATAATATTTAAAGTTATTCAATATATAAGTAAATGAACTAAAACGTAAAAATTATATACAGAAGTTTCAGAGCTTTCCCTGCCCCCTCTTTCTCTTATTTACTTCTTTGCATTACAATATCAACACTTCTAACAACAAACAAAACTCATTCTCAACAAATTTGGGTCAGCTACATGAATCCTTTTTTATCACTCCATTCAATTCATTGCTAAATCGTGACTGATTTGTAAATTTTGTTCTTGCATACTTATCCTCAGCAAAATATCATCAATGTAACTATGTGTTTTTCTTTTAGCAATTTTAGTGAATGCTTTTGATTGAATATGAGCACCATATTATCAAACGATCCCAAAAAATAAATTTATGGCTAAGTCCATTGCATTTGCACCAAAGTACTTATCGAGATCGTCAACTCACACCCTGTCCATATTTTTATCCCCATATCACCCCAAGAATAAGAAATAAATGGAGGCAAAAAGTCTTAATCTTCTCAACAAATAAGCATGTATCTGAAACACGAGATTTTCTCCTTGTAAGCATTAAAATCACATTGAATCTAATTGCTTAAACCAATATTCACTCAAATGTCTTCCAATCCCACTATTCAAATACCATAATCGGAGAAAATTTGCGCATCAGAATCTTAGCAACTTCGTATCTTCACAAATCGGAATTCATAGCCATGAACCCAACAACTCCAACATTTTATTAATTCTGAATTTGAAACCTAACAGTATGAAGTAACCAAGAACTATTCGCGTCCAGAAATTAGATTTAATATCTAAAAATATATTCAAATAACAGATCCACATAAACCCAAGTCAATGACATTCTATACTACGTTTCAAGGTGATTATGATGATTGATGAATTTTAACATGCTGGTAGATAACTAGATATGAAGAAACCATTTACTATGAATTTTATCTTGAAATTATGTCTGTGAGTATCAGTGGAGAAAGTAATGAATGTTGAAACTTACAGGGTTCAAATCCATTTTTGGAAACTTAAGCTGCTAGTATGTGCTTCCCCAGAAGTACTTCACCTCTACAACTCTACTCCATCGTCCTTCATCACCGTCCCAAACATGTCGGAGGGTTTGGATAATTTGAGCAATTAATTGGTTCAATAAATTAAGGGAAATTTTCATAAGTAAGAGTATAACTTTGGTTCAATTCAATAATAAGAGAATAAGTTTTAACTTTCAAAAATCAGATTTTTGCTAATTTTTATTTATACTTTAATTAATTAAATATATATTTAATTAATTAAATATATTAAGGTCACAGATCTATATAATTTGATCACAGATTTACAATTTAGTTAGTCACATATTATTTTCGGTCACAAATCAAAAAATTTAAATTTCAAAAATTATTTTACGTCATAATTCAAAAAATTTATAGGTCACAATTTGTTCATCGGTCACAGATTCATAATTTAATTAGTCACATTATTTTTCGATCACAAATCATGTCACAAATTTTTTACGGTCACAATTTAAAAATTTTAAAGGTCACAATTTTTTCCTTGGTCACATATAAAAAATTTATAAGTCACAATTTCTTTCTCGATCACAGATCACGAACATTATAAGTCACAACTTAGGTCACACATTATTTTTTGATCACGGTTCATTTTTTTCATTGGTCACATATTATTTGTTGGTAGTCACAGCATAGGTCATAGAATATTTTGCACATGGCTCAGGTCACAGCACATGACTCAAATCACAGCACAGGTCACAGCACATAGCTCAGGTCACAACATTGGTCACAGAGCCTATACAACACGTATTTATACAGATCGATCGCCACCTGACCACCACACAAAAACCACCACCACATCAGGGCGGCAAAACCATACCACACGACTACGGCCGACTAAAAAATTCGGAAACATACCATCACCGCCCCGACCACCACCAATGCCGTCACTACCAACAGAGCCACCACCACCTCACGCCAACTTGTCAACACCACAGAAAACAATAGATTCACCACCACAACAGAGCATCGGCACCGTCACCTCATGACAACCGGTCAAAACATTGTCGTGCAGGTCCACCACCAACCCGTCAAGCCCATCACCGCCACCGCCGCACACACACCACCATGGTTGTCAAAACTACCACAAACAAAATCGCCACCCAAAAAATCAACAAAATCGTCGCCCACAACCAGACCAACACAACACAACTGCACCCACTGCTCAACCACCACCGTCGCCGCACGCACACACAATCGCACCACACTCCACAGCCGCACACACACCACGACCACCACCCGCAGTCTAAAAATCGTCGCACCACTAAATTTTTTTTAAAAAAAAGTATTGGAGTTGCATCGTGCTCAGACAACTGGATCACCACTGTCGGAAGAAACGCAATCGCGGCGCGGCGCGATGCGGACTAGATCTGCTCATCGCAGTAGCTGTGTGAACCAACCCTACCTCCGATGTCGCGCCTCAACGCCGGATGTACCATCTCTCCGGTGATGCGCCTGTCGCCGGTCACTGATTTAGGGTGGTGACGAGGGTGGGGAAAAGTATCCCAACAAGAGAGAGATGAGAGGAGATGGATTGGGGGAAATGGTGGGATGGGGGAGGTAGGGTTGGTTGGTTTATAAATTAAATTAATTTAATAATATATTTATCTAATAATAATATATTATTTAACAAAACATCTGATTTTTGAATAATAAAACTTTCCATCTTATTTTAGAATACTAAATTTATAAAGTAGGTGATTGTGTAATTTCCACATAAATTAATCCTCTAGCTAATTGGGCCATTGTCCATTGCAATTGGGCATTTTTTTTAATTCATAAGCCCAAAACATAATAAAAAAAAAAAAAAAAAAAAACAAAAAAAAAAAAATTAGAATTGGCCCAATTGATGAATCCACCATCTTTTTCTTCCTTCCACCTGTGACCTGTCCTAGCTCTCTCTCTTCCATTTCCTGGCTGACAAGCAACCGACAGAAGATTCCGACAGAGCCTTAATTGATTGGTTTAACCTACTATATCTCTATGTCGATTAAAACTAAACAACCGTATTCAAATTTTTTGAGAATAGCTCAATGGGTCACCTAAGGTTAGAGATATATCTCTATCCACTACACAAACCTAGAGTTTCTACCATTTGGTCTAAAAAGCACAATTTTCTCTCGAACGATATACAAATCACTAAACACATTCATTCATTGGCCACATAAATGAAAATGCAATAATCACAATAGTAAAAACACATGAAAATAAATAATTTAGCATCAAAGAGCAAATAATGAAAATCAATTAAATCTAGGTCAAGCTACTACCATAAATCTCAATACAATAAATTAGCACATGTTAAATATATGATAAAAATGAGAATGTTTTATACAATACATTGCAAATAGTAGACAATAATAAAGAAAATACAAGATTTAATATACAACCCTTTTTTTGGTCAAATTTGTGAAGATAATGGCTAACTCTTGATTTCTTCAAAATGTCTCCACTCCTTAATTGATTCTCCTTTGTGTGCTCTATATTTGCTCCAAAAATTACCAACTAAAACAAAAGAAAAAGGAGAAAAAGAAAGAATAAAGAAAAGAAAAAGAAAGAAAAAAGAAAGAAAAGGAAAACGGAGCAGAGAACGTCCAGCAGAAGACCAGATTTTCTTTTAAAAACAACACGGTGTCGTAGCGCCCAACCTCTGCCAGCAACCCAAAAATGTGTTATTGTGTAATTTGCATCTAAGCCCATTAAATAATTGCACATCAGGTCTCTCAACTTTGAACTTGTACATTTTAGTCCTCAAAATTTTACTTTCATTTCAATTTTACCCTCCATAAATTGCAACCAAAATCCTCCACTTTCTGCCCTTGTTCACTTTGATCCTCAATTCGCAATTTGTGTACACTTTTAGTCATTTTCTCCTCATTTTGCTTTGTTCTCTTTCCTTGTGTGATTTTTGGCCTACATAAACAAATGTTACGTAATTGTGAGTAGAATTTCATTCATTTCATCAATAATAAGCATATTTAGGTATTAAATAAGTGTATAAAAACACACTTATCACTATACATTTCTGTTTCATGTACTAGTTTGATCCTTTTTTAGTTTTCTTTGTTGGGATTTTCAGTCGGTCCTTATTGGAATCTTTTATAGGGTAGTTTTCAGTCATGAATCATGGCAATTTTCCCATTTTTCATACTATGATTAGAGTCATGCCCCTTATTGAACACTTATTCCTAAAAATCGACCTATGAACTTAAGATTTTCATTTTCACATAATCTTCATCTTATTGTCCTTAAACAATCCTCACAATAGTTTCACACCTGGAATCCATATTTATCTCAATGTTTCTCTATATTGGTTCAACTATTTCCAAACTATCCTAAAAGTAGTTTAAGAATGTATGTACAGTAGCTTTTCTCGATTTCAGCAACTAAATTCCATTATATTCAACTATTTCATCGTATGAGCTAAAACAATCACTCATAATGTAACACACAAGTCACTTGCACAAGTCAAGATGAAGTTTTACATAAATAGGTATAATCAACCCTACATTTTTTTTCACCATTTCTAGTCTAACACATAGTTCCAATATATATGATAAGTGTAGTTTTTACGCTTATTTGAGATTCTAAATGATGATATTTTACTGTTTTTTGGATAAAATACTATCTAACTTGTGTTGTATTGCACTTTATAGGTAAAAATTGATGTTCGATGAAGAATTTGAGAAAAGAATGAAAAATGGTGAAATCTAAAATATCAATGACTAAATTTAAGACGGGCAACGAAATGAAGATCGAAGATACAAAGGATTTAATTGATACAATTGGAAGACAAAAAGTTATCTTTCAGATTTCTAGCCCCATATTGAGATCCAATTTTGTCATAGAAAACTTTCAAATTGGAAAAATGATACTTCCGAAAGAATTGTAGCCCTTCGAGTTAGCTATTAAATACAATTTGAATCACCTCAATCAAATATCGGGAGAGAAAGTTACGATAAAAATATCAAAAGTTGTTCAACTGTCAGAATGAGATGTTCCAAACTAGCCAAGCATGCGCCCTAGAAATGCCTAGATGCGCGCTTCAGTACAAAAATGGGAAAATCCAATTTTTCTTATTTCTGTTTTCGTAACAATTCAATTTAATCTTTTTGGCATCCTTTAAATATCAAGCTCTACCAGAACGTGAAAAAGCTTCATTAGACCTAAATTTCATCATATTCTACATATTTTGGAGGCCAAGAACAAGTCTATACATCAATTCAAGGCGAATCATACAAGGATTAGGAATAATATCATGACATGTGCAATCATGAGTGATAAATCATTTGAATCAGTGCATGTTTTTCGTATGAATTCCAACTAAGAATAGGACTGGGTCGTGTTAAACATAGATTTAATATATCTTGAAAAAGAATATTGAATTAAAGTGCATTATCGTTTGTCTTGAATGCACGAATTTACAAGATTACAAATCAAAAATTGAATTGAATGACAATAGGGATATTCACAATTCCAATACAAACATTCACATATTAAATAAATACCTTATTTGCTCTCTTACTTTAAGATTAGTATAGAAAACATACAAACCATCTATTTTGATATCACTACACTTCGAATTTAATAGTAGTTGTTGAACTATAAATTATACCTTTCTTGTACAATGATCTCAGATGCTTTCAGATTTTCTATGAACAATTTTTTTGTATCGTTGTCGGTAAATAACGGATTTAATTTTAGTTTAGTATTTTATATTACGTTCGATTTTTTTATGTTTCTTTTTATTTCTTTTATGCTCTTTTTAGGTTTTAATTAAAATACTTGATCTCTTCTTGTTTCACTCTTCGCAGGTTTCCATTAGTTTGTGCAAGATCGAGATCCTCCCTATGGATCGAAAGGACCTTCAAGCAACGCCAAAGAGAACGGAGAAGAACAAGGATGATAGCTAAGAATCAAAATCAATTTAGGATGCATTTCAGGAAGTAGCACTTCCAGTTTAGCAACTAACTCTGTTTCAACTTATATTAGTGGGGATTATGTGAATCCTATAACTGTACCATTACAATCAGCAATTATCTACCCGTCCTTCGAACAAGCCAACTTCCACATCCAACCAGATATCATAAATCTCTTCCAGAATCATCAAGACATCAGTTTCTACGGGGATAGCCACAAAGAATCCACATAAACACATACATGCTTTTCTTATGTTGTACAAAGTCATCTTCCGTGAAAGAATCTCACAACATGTATTTAGGATACGTCTATTTTCTAACACCTCGAAAGAGGGCACGAAAGTCTGGATGTATTCACTACTTCCCAAGAGCATCGTATCGTGGAATGACATGATACAAAAATTTACTATGAAATTTTTTCCGCCATCTCGAGTCCACCCAATCAGAAATGAAGTATATCTTTTCAGACAGTGGGACTTTGAGACATAGCCAGAAGCTTGGGACAGGTTCAAGACAACGTTTAGGAAGTGTCCAAATCTTGACATTCCTAAATTGGTGCAAATATATTTCTTCTACAATGGATTGCGCTCTAACTTTCATAATATTGTATAGCCCCTGGGTGGATCAGTTTTGACTATCAAGGTAGATGATACAAATAATCTATTTGAGAAGATTGTTGAAAATCAGGCAAACTGGCCAACAGACATGGAAGCTTCGTGTACATAGGTTATGGGGCAGATCACATCACTATAAGTTGTCCTTTGACTTTCACTCACATGGGTCAGCCAGCAAAGGCTAGTTATGCACAGAACTATTAGAAGTAAAATGGACCTCACCCGCACAACTTTCATCCGGGTTTGAACAAACATCCCAACTCTGTGATCATTTGATTTCCCGCAAGTGAACGGGATCGTGAACAAGTAATAAAGTAGTGAATAAAGTGCCCAACCCACAAGAACTATGTGTTTGAACGAGTTAAAATTAATTGCAACTTTAATTGAATAGCAAACGAGCTTTGTGATTTTACTAATCTCTAAATTATCAATTGAACTAGTTAAAACAAGTAAATGTGTTCTTCAAATATGTGAGATGCATTGCTGAGATGTCGAATCCCCCTTATTATTCCATTTTTAGTGTAATAATTAAAGTGACAATTTGAAATCATTCATGTTGGTCAATGTTCCTAATTTAATTGAAAACCTCTCTCGACAACGATCAAATTTATTCCCCTCATGTGACCCTTCTCTCTCTCGATGAAATATGCAAACATAATAAATGCATTAACAAGTGTTAGAACACCTATTGAAACCATATAAAGCATAAATGTATCTCTCTATCCTTCATCGAACCTTACAATATTTATTATATTGTGCTTAAACCCTATTTTCTCTCTCGATAACAATGAAATTCACCAACAATTTAATTGATGATCAAGCAATTGAAAAGAACGATAAAAACTATAATAAACTTCCACAAATCAAACTAAATTAAAGTCAAAATAATTAATTAAAATCTGATCTGCGGTTCCTTTTGTGATAGAACCATCGTATGTAGAGTTTACGTTCGCCTTACTAATCGGATTCAAACCAATGTAGAAGTATTGCACTTGAAACCATTTCCGAAATTTGTGTTGTGAACATTGGCGGAGAAAACCTTTGTATCGTTCCCAAGCCTCTGAATAGCATTCTATGTCCAGTTGTTGGAAAGTAGTAATCGCATCCCCTTAGCTTTGCGATTCTTTTCGGCTGAAAATATTTGTTAAAGAATTTCTGACTCAATTGGTTCTATGTAGTGATACTCTGCAGTGGACAAGTGTCTAATCACTTTCTGGCTTAGTCTCCCAATGTATATGGGAAAATGCTTAGTTTGATTGATTCACTTGAAATCCTAGATACTCAATTGTTGCAGTCATGTCCAAGAATCTTGATATGTGAGTGTTGGGGTTCTCAGTAGCTCTCCTAAAGAACTGTAGAGCATTCTGGAACGTACTTATAACATCCGTCTACAAGTGAAAGTTTACCTGACCAAACGCCGAATATACTATGCTAGATTGGCATTCAACAACTAGTGGAATTATGCACTCCCTCATTAGCCTTGTATTTTCATTAATTGCAGCCACATTCAGTTGTGCTACTCCCATATTATCCACAATGGTTATGTGATTCGAATTTTCATTTGACATGTCTTCATCTTTCTGTTTTTGGCGAGTTTTCAACCGTTGTCTTCTTTGAAGGTTGAATGTTCGTTTGATCTCCGGGTCAAATTGAGCAAGATCACCAGTTCTCGAATTTCGCATACAAGGTCTTGAAAAAGTAGGCAAGAAACGGTGTAAAGTTTTTCTAATATAATAAACTAAACTAAAAAATAAATTGTACAATTCAGATTAAACCTAAAATTAACTAAAACATATAAAAAACAATAGTCCCTAGCAACATCGTCAAAAACTTAATCATTTGATTTCCCACAAGTGAACGTGATCGTGAACAACTAATAAAGTAGTGAATAGAGTGTCGAACTTACGAGGACTATGTATTTGAACGAGTTAAAATTAATTGCAACTTTAATTGAATAGCAAACAAGTTTTGTGATTTTACTAATCGCTAAATTATCAATTAGTGAAAGCAAGTAAATGTGTTTTTCAAATATGTGAGAAGCATTGCTAAAATGTCGAATCCCCCTTATTATTCCATTTTTAGTGTAACAATATAAAGTGACAATTTGAAATCATTCATGTTGGTCAATGTTCCTAATTTAATTGAAAGTCTATCTCCACAACGATCAAATATATTCTCATCATGTGACCATTCTATCTCTCGATGAAAGATGCAAACATGATAAATGTACTAACAAGTGCTAGAACACATACTAAAACCGTATAAAGCATAAATGTATATCCCTAGCCTCTATCGAATCTTACAATGTTTATTATATTGTGCTTAAATCATATTGTCTCTCTCGATAACAATAAAATTCACTAACAATTCAATTGGTGACTAAACAATTGAAAAGAACGATAAAAATTATAATAAATATCCATAAATCAAACCAAATTAAAGTCAAAATAATTAGTCAAAAACTAAAAATATCATAATAAGGGTTCATCTCATCCTGACAATGTATAAAATTAGTCTAATATATCAAAATGACAAGAAATCATATTTGAGTGAAAATACATAACTTGGATTTTTGATAAATTGAGAAAATGAAGATGAATCTTAAAATCTTGAGTCTCTTCAATGGTTTTTTGATGAATTTTCACTCGTACCTTCTCTTCTTTGCCCAAAATCCAAGTTTGAATATTCACTTGATTGAATTCTTGCAAGTCTTCTTCAATTCTCTCACAAAAACTATGAATTTTCCTTATTTGATGATAATAATTGATGAATAATGAAGTATGAGAGAGAGAGAGAGAGAGAGAGAGAGAGAGAGAGTGTGTGTGTAGGTGTAGGAGATGTCTTATATATATATATATATTCTGTTGTTAGATATTTGTAGAAGTCGAAGATTGGTTGAAAATATGTCCAAATTAGTTTTCAAAAGAATTCCAATCGAATAAGAAAAGTTGCTTTCGCGCGCGGATTTTATTTGTCTCTACATAGCAGTCAATATTTTATTCATAACTTTCTCTCCCGATATCTGATTGAAGCAATTCAAAGTGCGTTGGAAAGCTAACTCGGAGACCTACAATTTTGATATAAAATATTTTCAATTCGGATGTTTACTATGCCATAAATGGGTCTCAATATTTGACTAAAAATCTGATCGATATCTTGTGTGAATACAAATCGATTTATGGTAATATTCTGACCATATTCTATTCCTTTTTTACTTCTACTTGCATCTAATTGACTCCTAGTAATATTCAAAGTATCGTATTGTGATTCGAATCAACCATTTGAATTTTTGCAATTTGGTCCTCAAACTTTATATTTCGTCATTTTTCGCTTCTTTCTTGCAATTCCACTTCCAATAATTGAGTTTTACCCAATGAACGAAATATACTAATAAATTAGGCAGTAATTACTTAAAAGAACTATTAAGCCCCTGTTTGGTACCCATTTTTTCATTTTAATTCTTCTACTCATTTTGAACCGCACATTCTTCAATAAAATAATGTTTTTCATCACATCAATAACTTTTCCTTCTTTTTCAACTACATATTCACCATCCATCACATCAAAAAAATTCATTTTCTCTCTAAAAATGGCTATCAAACAGGGGCTAAATGTATATATTCTTAGGTCCAAATAAGTGTATAGAATTCACTTATTACTATGCGTAGGTGGACAATTCGGATCAAGTAAATCAAATGAGAGGCAATCCATCAACGATTCAGCAATAACAAGAAAAGTGGCAATCATTTGAGGATTTACTTGTCAAGTACATCACCAAGACTAAGATAGCAATGTGAAATCAATAGGCCTCTATAAATACCTTAGAGAATTAGGTGGCACAGATAGTAGCTATATTAACCAACAAACCATAGGGTACTTTACCTAGCGACACAAGGAAGAATTCACGGGAGCATGTACTAGCAATTGAGGCGATGAATTCGGATAGCGTGAACTACCACTGCAAGTTCTAAATCATACATCAGATCATTCTTCTCATACTGCTTTAATTATCTCGATAAATAGGCTATTACCTTTCTAAGTTGCTTCAAAACACATCTCAAACCTAGCCTAAACGCATAATTATAGATAATAAATCCCTCTGATTCCTCTCGAATTTTTACACTAGAACGGATACTAATCTATCTTTCAATTATTGGAAGCTCTGTTCACACTTTTCGAACCATACAAACTTCATACCCTTTCAAGTCAATTGTGTCAGGGGACCTGCAATCTTAGAGAAGCCTTCTATAAATTGTCGATAGGATCCAACCAAACCTAGAAAGCTCCTTACGTTTCTAATATTCACAATTATTTTTCAATTAGTAACATCTTTACTCTGATCTACCTCCATACCCTTAGCTATCACAACGTATCCTAAAAATTCTTTTCGATCTAGCTAAAATTCGTCTGCATAGCAAAAATAAGACGGGAAAGTTTCTTAATCTTCAAACCATAAAACCTAAACACTTTTTCTCCGGGTCTTTTGAAGATCATCTTCTTCTCAAAACATACAATTGTAGCTCTATTGATACCTAACCTAGTTCATACCGTAAATAATGTCAAAATCCTTTGATTCTATAACATGTAAATCTACCTCAAGGATAAGCCTATTAAAATCTATTTGTATCGCCTTAGAAATCTTATTTGTGTCAATGATTCCTCTTGATGGCATACTAACTTCTAATTTACTTGTTTTCTCACATGAAACATTGATCTTGGTTAGGCATACCGTAGATAAAAATGAATGCATCACACCATAACCAATAAGAATGTAAACAGGAATACTACAAACTACAAACATATAAAGTACCTGTAATTATGTCTAGATCATGGACGGCCTCATGGAAAAATTTCTTGCATTCCCTTTCTTCGCATGTTCAATATCGATAACTGGCATTGTCGAACATTTAGAGACATAGTGACCTGACTGGCCACACTTGTAACAGACATTCTTGCCAAACAAACATTCATCCCTATGAGATTTTTTTGTACTTAAAGCACAGAGAAAAAGGATTGTCTGATTGTCCACTAGTAGGCACATTATTCTGTTTCTTGAAATGTCTAGAGCTCTTATCCTTACCCTGATGATGCCACTTCCTTTTTCCAGCATCATTCTGCAATCCCTAACTTCAAAGCTTGTAACTCAAGAATGATACAGTTTGAGCCTTCTTTACAACTTCTCAATAAGGGGCGAGTTCATGCAAACCCACTATCTGCTTGATATCGGGGTACAGTCCTTTCTTAAAGTGCATTGCTTTCATAAACTCCGTATTCACAAGATGTAGTGCATAATTAATCAAATTTCCTCTCATAATTAGTAATGTCCTTATGTCATTATATTATATTAGATGACTTTTTTTCCCTCCTTAAAGTTGCAAAGGACTCGTGGAAAATATTTCTCAATCAACTCCATCTTGAATTGGGTCTATGTCATGTTACATTGTTTTTCCTCTGTCCGAATACGTGATGCAGATTTCAACTAATGGCTAGCTCTTTCGACCTGCATGAATTCTGCGCACAGTACCTTATGATATTTCAAACAAGATATATACTGGAAGATTTTTTCAATTGTGTAAAGTCATTCATCTGATGGAAAATGGTCATTACCACCATCAAAGCTAGGAGGATGGTATCAACAAAACTGCTCAATGATTGGCATAGTTGGAGCAGTGATTGGTGTTGGGGCTGTGGATGGTAGATGGATAATTTGTGTTGTGACATGTGGCATTGTTGGTACATCTGGTCTTGTCAAAACCATCGGTGTTGTCAAAGTAGTTTGTGCTACTAAGACTCGTCTCATAACTTCCACTACTTGCTGTAGTTCCCTAATTGCTCTTGCATGTAATGTTGGTGCCATTTTCCTTCATATAAAAATGGAATATATTTGTATTCTATAGGAAAATCACAACAATCACAATTTGCACAATATAATGGAAAACCACAATTAGGAAAACCATAGTTTGCTATTAACTAGATCCTTTACGAGGAAAAAAAATCTATGAAATAGCGTCTAGGGCTAAACAACTGAAAAGCAAAAATACTAATTCTAATAGAATCTACGTCACTATACTTCTTTTCCATCATATTTAATCCAGCCTCTATAAGCCATAGGTTTCTTGAAAGGCAGCGACTCATCGTCTAAAATAAGTAGAGTTGCATCTTCCGAATGTACATCTTAGTAGGTACACTATTATCCTCGAAATTTGCAAGTGCAACATCTTGGGCCTACTCCTACTACGTCATCAACACTGGTAGAAGGCCTCATAGTCAATATCTCAAGGCAAGGTGGACACAATAACTTCCACAAATAATTGTAAATTGATTCGGCTATCTCTAGCCATTCTTCTGGTAAGATATCAATAAGAAGTTGGGTGGCCCAACGACTAGTGACCATACAGCCTTGTTTTCTCGCCTCTCTCCACTTTATTAACATCTTCTTGATGTGCTGACCCATATCATGCGCTAAATTCCACCTTTTCTTTCATACTACCTCACAATCTCATATCGACAAAGCATCAATGAACACATCTTCCTACAGGTTCTCGTAGTCCATACCATATGTGCCAAACCAATTATGTAAAGTCCAAATGTGTGGGGTTCTAATATCTTTTACGATGACTAAAATAGACATTCATAATTTTCACGTTTCTCAAAAAATTTAGCAATATATATATATATATATATACACACACACACTAAAACAATTTATTTGACATGTGATTCCTAAAATTTTGGAAACGGAGTTTATGTTTCGCATAGGGATGGCAATGGGCGAGGCGACCTTAAACCGGGGGGAGGGGGAGCTTGCCTTGTTTAATTTTTTTTTTTTCATTTTCAAATTTTCGAGTTATGTTATTAAAGAATAAAATACAAATTCAAAATTTCGAGTTATGATATCATTCAAAGTTCAACTCTTGACCCAAAATCTAAATGTCATTCCATGTATTTTAATTTTTTTTTTTTCTAGTTTTTTCAATCAAGATATTATAACTTGTTTTGATTATATAATTTAATTATAATAAAAAGGTTGGATGGCTGGATTTATAAATTATATGAAACAATTGTTGTTAAGTAAAATTTTAAATTGACAATTGTATAATATAATTGTTGGATTAGAAATAAGTTATAAAATTGTAAATACATTCAACAATATTTTTAAAACTAACCTTTCATCAAAATTCTATTTTAATTTTTTTATGGGGTGGGGCATTCCCGCCCTATCTCGCTAACCCGTCGGGGCGAGTTTTTTTGACCACATTCGGGACGGGACAGGTTTATTTGCCATCACTAGTTTCGCAAGTCTACAGAAAGGTAAATCGTGCTCTGGTACCAAATTTAACGTCCCGAATTCTTATAACCCGACGAGTTACCAAATGTGAGTTCTTTAACTTTACATCTTCTCCAATTGCGCAGTGAGTTACAAAATTTATTTGACCTAGCAAACCATGACTAAAAATCAAGAAAAATTAGCAGTGAGTATGAAACTTATATAAGTACGACATATAAAAAATTGGGCTCTAAAAACCGACGTTTGAGGCCCAAATATATTTTTCAAACAGGTTGATATTCCAGAATCTGACCTATCGTAGTTTACTAAAACTACAATAATAAATTTTGCACGACTCTGATCAACTTGTTTTCAGTTGCATATGATAACTCATAAAGGATCGTTTTCCAATTAAAAAGATGCTGAAATTCTAAAAAAACAAACCGTAGTAAATTTTTAAAGACAATGACAGAATGCTAGAAATTTACGAAAACACATGTCCAATCGTTAAAATTTGTTGTCTCGAAATACAGACTTAAACTACAAATATTTGGACACTATAATTGTTATTAAACATAAAAATTAAGGTTGGATATGGTCCGGTTCGATTATAATGAGAACCGAATCAGATTCAAAATTTTCGAGTATTTAGAAAACGGAACCGTCGAGTCCAAATTTAATTATGGAACCGTTTGGAGTTAGGTTTCGTTCGGTTTAATTCGATTCGGTTCAGTTCCATTCGATTCCCGAATTCCGTACTATAATTAAATTTTTTAATATTTACAAAACTACATTAATTCAACTAATGACATGTTCATAAATCTTACAAAATAACGTAGTCCAATCTTATGTGTATTTTGCGTCTCTCTTTGTTGAGTTATTCATAAATTGATTGTTAAAATCACAGGGAAAGGAAGATAGCAAGCTCACAATAATTAAGAAAGGCACTGTCGAGATTCAATTTGATTTTTCCAAAATGGTAAAAACGACACTACGGTAAAATAACAGATTTTGGTAAAACTTAGATCAATTTGATTAAATTGGGTTTGGACTGAAAATTAGAAATAGGAAAATAATATTTTTAGGTTTGAGTAGTTAACAAATTTATTTAGAAAAAATTAAAAAAATTAGGTTTATTTAAAATAAATAAATTAAAAAATTAAAGAGATTCATTTTTTCGGTTCTTGATCTAGAATCGAGAACCGAACAGAATTCATCGATTCTTGATTCAAATACTCGTTTGGATATTTAACGTAAGAAGAATCGCTCGATTCAGGTCGGGTCGGGTCCGGTCCGGTCCGGCCCGGTCGGTTCAGAAATTTTGTCCAATCCTAATAAAAAGCGACAATCTATAACATAAGAAATCAATTTTTCTAAAATAAAATATGCCATCTTGCCTAGCCACTGTAGGATCTCCAATTACTCCGAAAATGTTAGATAGGAATGAACATCTTAAAAAAATACTCAGTAGGCTACACATGCTATATGAACATAATAATTGTGCTTCTAAATGGGTATTCTTACATATTAACTTCATAAATAAGTAAATCGATGATCAAATTATTCTATTTAAAATTCTGATGAGCCTTTGTGACCTATTAACATATAATTGGCACTTCATACACTTTCATGAGCAAACATAAAGAATAACAAATGACAATTAAATTTATATAACAATCAACTTAGTGTAGGGATCCTTCCTTAGTTCTAACTGATACAATAGTGACAACGTCAAACAGTATTCCTTTCAAATCTTAGACGTGAAAATGGTCTCTGCTTTTCTTTGTAAATAATCTGATGAAGTATATCAAAAATGGTATGAACAGGAGAGGCTATTGCAATTTGCATACCCAATCTCCTATGAAAAAAATGGAAACTAAAGTCTTGCCGGATTAGATGCCCCAATTGATTTGAACTCCAATAAATATTTATCAATCCCGACAATGTAAATTAGTTTTTACCTTAATAGTAGTGCAAGCCTCTTAATTATATATTAAATAATTTTTTTTTTTTTTTTATTTTTCCTAGTCAAGATGTGGAACAATTACACAAAATTTAAGCTGCAAATAGATCAAATTGGTTAAATGGGATTACATAGAATTTCAATGAAAAACTTGACGAAGTGTTCGTTTAGCATAATTCTAAATTCAAATCAAAACACCACACTCAATTTGTCTAGTGATACATTGTTGGAAATTTACTTAAACATGCACAACGAAAAATTAAATAAGTTTCAATTCCCACCGAGAATCTACTTTGTGATTAGATAAAAAAAACTGTGATAGAAATTATTCATTTCGTGAAATCTGTAAATTCATTTGCTATTCCTTCTGTTCCAACAATCCTGATCTGCTTTCCACATCTGTCCAATTGTCTAGCCTCCAATGATATCCACACAAAGAATAAGATTGAGAGAAAACCAGAATTTCTTTTCTTGTGTTAGCAAGTATAATAATAAAAACTTTGCATATTACAAACCCTAACAACTTATTCATATAAACCTACACGGGCTTGGCCCGTCTCTTAAAATTACGGTCCAATATTTAATTAATCTAATTAATTAAATCTGGTCCATGAATTAATTAATTAATTTGGGCAATTAATAAGCTACCCAATTAATTAATTATCAAATGCTTGTCAATTAATTTATTGGAACTCTTATTTTTCCAGTTCTCCTTTTGTATGTGACCCATTATGTTCCCAATCACGTTGTCTAACGACATGAATTATTATTTTTATCTAATCAAAATTGATAAATCAAAACACCCTTTTGATTTATCACTAATTTACATCCATCGTCCTAGATTGACATCTAACAATGTTCAGGGCAATACATGTGATGAAAAATGTCACGTGGTATGACAAAACCAAACTCGTTCGTTTATCGTAAAATTATAATCCTTTCGTCAATATGATCCAATCAATCACGAAATATGGATAAGTGTCAATCTCAATTATCGATCATATCATTCATTATACTATTAAGTCAATGTAAGTCGAAAATTTCTTTTCGACTTATGTGTACACCTTGGCCAATGATTTCATTATCAACTTAACTGGATGAAATGTAGATAATAAACTCTTACTATCTAAGAGTGGCGAACCCTCTTTTGATCATTCACAACCTTCATATGATTCTTGACATATCCGAACGATGCCGTATTAGTGGCCCAATGAGCAACTTCCAATATCACCAAAGTATGACTGACCTACATAAGATACTATGATGACATCAAGTCAAATGACCAATTCCACTACCGAACGTTAAAGATTAACCACTGACACTCAAATAGTTATCCATGTGGAATCTTTCAGCGGGTCTCCAATATTTTGTTCTATAACAAAATATTCACGCGTTCATTTTTGTGTCACCACACTTTAGCTTGTGAGATTAACTATTTACTTCAATAAGGAATGACACACGTGATGATCTATCCGTAATAACGATATCCGTATCTCATTATTACTTACGACCACGAATGATTTAAGATTAATTCATATGTAATTTGTGTCTCACAATCACAATTTCTTGTGATTAACAAATTACCGAGGCTTAAATTTACGGACTCTATTATTTAATATCATAATAGATTTTGCCAAAATAAATGCATTAAACATATATCAAAAATAATTATGCTCAAAGTAAATTGGATCTAGAGCATAACACTTACACACATGTGGCTGCCATGGCATCTACGTAGATCTAATTAATTTAGTATGTAACATTAATCCCCCAAACCCGTGTTTCTTATTTATCTGAAATGAAGGATTTTTTATGTTTCCTTGCTCTAATACCAAAATCTTTGAACTATAGAGTTTCAGCCGTTGTACAACTTATTGCACCTTTTGTTTTTTTTTTGGAAGTATTATACTATGCAAAGATCAAATCATAGTAGATCTTCTTCCATTGATCTAGAGACATTTATAACGGAGGAAATCTGAGTCTCATATAATTGGCTTCTCTCGTTGCTTTTACTTTATTTGGAGACATCCTTATTGGAAGGAATCATGATTTTGAATGTTATTGCTTTTGATTTGAGATACTCTTTCAATTCCCGAGAGTTTTAGCTAGAGATATTATTTCAATCATTATGTTTTTTTTCAATTGGAGATATTCTTTCAATCTCGAAGAGATCTAGCACCTGATAGTATTTCAATTCGAGGCATTTATCTAAGGAGGTTCTTTCAATCACATGATTCGACATGGAGAGTCTTTCAATAATTCAATCTGAGGCCTTTTTATGGTTATTCTTTCAATCCCTTGATAGATTGGACCCAAATATTCTTTCAATTTGAGACGTTTTGTGAGGGATATTCTTCCCATGATAGATTGGACACCAAATATTCTTTCAATTTGAGGCTTTTTTTTTTTTTTTTTTTTTAATAAGGGATTTCTTTCAATTCCATGATGGTTTTGGGTTAAGCCATTTATACCAGTGGGAACTTGAAGCATAAATAATCATCTTTCTCATTTATTATGAGGAATTTATTTGGAGTGTGTTTGGTGGAGATTTAAATTAGATTTTAATTGAAAAACTAGCCGTTAGTGGGTCCCATGCGTGAGATGAAAGTCAAACATAACGGCTATATTTTTAATTAAAATTGGATTTTAATCTCTACCGAACAAGCCATTGGAAAGGTAAATTTCCTATAGCGTTTAAGCAGAGATCTGAAGCTTAGATATTCTTTTTCGATCAAAGATATTCTTTCAATCCGCAAAGTGCTCTACATTGGAGATATTCTACTCCGTATGTTATTTCAATCTGAGACCTTGATATTGTTTATCGATCAGAGATATTCTTTCAATCTTCGAGATGTTCTTAATAGGATATATGTTTTCAAACCTCGAGAGATTATGTATTTTGGTAAGTCAAATGAGATAAGTCCAATTTGGGTTCTTAGCTTAGCTCCTCTACCAAGGTTACGTAAATTCCTAAATATGTAAGAGGCAGGTCTCAATAGGTCACAAGTTCTATAAGTCCTTAGCTCGCTCATTGGGCATTCAAATAGAGTTGGTAAAATTCCTGAATGAGTTAATGGACTAAAAACATCTCCAAAAGACTCTATATTTTTAAAAGGTATATTCTATTATGTGAAGATCATCTATAAATTTAGAGAGTTAAATGTTGAAGTGCTCCAACAAACTCTTTATATTTAACACTTAATTTACTACTCCCAAAAAATATTTATTATTTTTCTTTATCTTTTATTTTAACTAGTTTTTCTTATATTATTTTATTATTTTTCTACATTGAAAATTGAAACACTTTGAATGCATTTAATTATATAGAGTGAGTTTGACTTTCCAAATTTAGAGAGTGAAATCTATTCTTTAAATTAAAATGTTAATTTAAAGTGTCTCTTGAAAGTTGATTTTAAATGTTGGCTCTTTAAAATAAAGATTATCTCATATTTAAAGAGTCTCTTGGAGATACTCTAAAAACTTAATAGGTTTTTGGCTTCCTCATTGGGTCTTCGAATACAGTTGTTAATAATCCTCAATGAGTTAACGGAGAGACCTCAATAGGTCCTTGGCTCCCTCGTTGAGTTTTGATAGAGTGGAAGGAATCCTTAATAAGTAAATGGATGCAAGCCTCATTAGACTGTTAGAATAATTCTATATGTGGGCTTCCCATTTGATTGTGAATTTTACGGATTAGACGTATGGCTCTGAATGATATTGTGATTGAGCCCAATATGTTAAGTGATCATTCGGGTCGATGTACACCTTACGGGCTATTAATTATTTAATGTGATTATTTAATTATGTGGGACGGAAATATGTAAACCTTAATTAGGGTTAAAGTCGTTAATGAGACGACTCTATTTGATTTCTATATAAAGGCTAGGTCCCCTCTTCTCTCCGGTTGTTGATTATTGATTGGCCTGCCCCATTGATGTCTAATACTTTATGAGGAGCAAGAAGGGAAAGATCTAGCTGCTATTATTCATATCAACGATGTCTTCCCCATGTATGAATTCGATTAATTAGTTATTCTGTGATTCTTATTTTTAGCATGATTAAATAAACTTATAACAATTGGTATAAGAGCTACGTGCTAAGATTAGAATCCTTAACGAAGTAGATTTATTTTTCAATTCATACTTTTGGATTATGACATGAAATCAAAAAAAAAAAAAAAAAAAGGAAAAAGGAACCAAAACGTGAGCAAATTTACTTCTTCTTTTCACGCCTTTCAGAACTCCTGCGTGAATATGGTTCACGTTCCCAGCAGCAAACCCAATGTTGTCTCCTTTGCCTACCTGGGTGTTTGAATTATTTAATTTATGCCATATTTTGTTTTTCTTCCTTTCCCTGCTTGTGGGTCTTTGTATTATTCAATTGGGTGTTTATATTATTCAATTGGTGATGTGTGTGTTTGTATGTTTACATTCAATACACGCGTATACGGAGAGAGATGGACATATAGCTGAATTCCAGTGGGCCTTTGAATACCTTCGCTTGGATCTGGAGCTTCTTCTCCCTCTCTGGTTATAAATATATCCTGTTTGGCTCTGCGATTTCTTCTACTGTTGTTTATAATGGACAGTGATATTGCTAACCTTAAGTGTATGTTTGGCTAAGCTTGAATGTTGCTAATTGATGTTGTTGAAAGAGGGCATGCGGCGCCGGTCGGGGGAAGAGTGAGATGGGTGATTTTAGGGTTTTCAATTTTGGTGTGCTGGAGACGGGGGCCTGTATTGAAATTTGAGTAATTGCAGGTCCCTGCATGCAATTAATATAAAGGGGCTGATTTTTGCAATTTTAAAAGGATGGACCTATTTTGTAATTTCATAAATTATAAGGTTCCTTTAATAAATTTAAATCCAAGGTAAATTTACAATTTTCATAAGACTTTGAATTTAAATTTTAAATGATTTTGAATCTGATTTTTAAATAGACTCGACCCATATTTAATTTTGACCCATTTAAAGTTATAATTTAAATTTGACGATATTTTTATTTTCGTTGAAATGTTTGTCTATTTAAATGTTATTAATTGTCCATTTAAATTTTTATCTCCAATATATTGAAATCATGTTGCCAATTTTGTTTCTCAATCACATATGAATTTTACATTTTATCGATTGATAATTATGATTTGTTGCGTAATTATTATTTTAGTGATTGAATTACTCATGGATTTTGAGACGGTCTTTATTTTTTCACTAAGAGAAATATTTTGAAATAAAAATGGGTGGTAGCTGCCAAAGTGGCACATTCATTATTATTTATTCGATTTTCTTTATCGAACAAAAAAAAAAAAAAAAATATATATATATATATATATATATATATATATATATATATATATTAAATTACATTTAAGAGGCATTAGCGTCTCATTTTAAATTATAGCATATAGTATCTTGCCCAAAGGTGTTATTATATGCGATGTTATTTATTCGATTTTCTCTATAAAAAAAAAATTAAATTAAATTACATTAAAATACGTTAGCGTCTCATTTTGAATTATAACATATAGTATCTTGTCCAAAGGTATTATTATATGCTATATTTTGAAAATTGGCATAAGGAAGTTAACGATTTTATTTTGGTTTAGAAATCTCCTTCTATCCAAAGCTGTTGGTGTTTTGAAAACCAATGTGTTTTGTTAATATGCTTCTTGGTGTATTTTAAGAGTACCTTATAGCATGTTATATTGTTAGCTCAAATGTAACTTTATAACGATGCACCTAGGCTCTTACCGTAATGAGGTTCATGTGTTTGACTTTAATTACGGATTATCTAATTAATAGCCCATGTTAATTTGATGAATATGTTATCATCCATTGATTGCATGCATTATGTTTGGATGACATTAAATATAATATTTTATATTTCCACAGTTTTTAAATGCCTCATCACTTACGAATCAACTGTCTGCTATTGAAATATTGACTGGAAATAATTATGTGAGATGGAAATGAGACGTGGAAATTGCACTTGATCTTTTGGGTTTGGACTTTGCGATGGAGAAACGACTTTCGAAACCCACGGATAAGAGCACCCCTGAATATGTGGCCAAGTATGAAAAATGAGAAATGGCCAACAAACCTTGTTTGAAAATTATTAAACGCTATATATCCGATTCTGTTCCCAGACAATGAGAATGCAAAAGGTTTTATGGATGCCATAGGAGAGAGATTTGTTAAGTCTGATAAAGCTGTAACTGGAGATCTGATGGATAATCTGATGAATATGAGATATGATGGTACAAGTGGTGTTAGGAAGTACGTCATGAAGATGATAAATATATCATCTAAGCTAAAGGCTCTTGACATTCCCATTGCGGAGCCTTTCCTAGTCTATCATGTTTTAAATAGCTTTCCTAATAAGTTTAATCAGTTTTAAAGTTGCATACAATGCTCAATGGGATAAATGTAATTCAAATGACCTTATTGCAGTGTGTGCCCAAGAGGAGTGTAGGATGCAGCGTGAAACAGTTGAAACTGTGCAATTGGCTTTTCAGCCATCACAGAACAATGGGTCTTCTTATAACCATAAGTCTAAGTTCCGCAAGGGAAATAAGTCACACCACAATCAGCAAAGTAAAAAAAAAAAAAAAAATTTGGTGGTCAGACTTCTGGTGGTCCCAAAGGATCTATAAAGAAAAATGATCAATGTAAGTGCTGCAAAGGAAAAGGTCTCTAATCCGTTAATCATCCTCCATGTTGTGGCATAAGCGACTGGGTCACATTTTAAGGGATAAAATGGAAAGATGTGTAAAAGTTGAGATACTTCCCTCTCTAGACTTCTCTGATTTTGAGACTTGTGTGGATTGTATAACAGGAAAACTTACTAAGTCTATAACGAAATGTTTCACTAGGAGCAGTGGTATTTTGGGCTTGATACATAATAATATTAGTGGACCTTTTGCCTTCTACCATATGTGGGAACAAATATTTCATAGCTTTTATTGATGATTTCTCACGATATGGATATGTTTACCTCATTGACGACAAATCTCATGCACTTGAGAAATTCAAGATTTTCAAAATGGAAGTAGAGAAATAGTGTGGAAAATCTATTAAGTTGTAAATTTGATTGTGGTGGTAAGTACTATGACAAGTATGACGAGTCTGGTCAAAACATTGGTGATTTTGCAAAGTTTTTTACAAAGTTGTGGGATAGTGCCTCAATACACTATGCCAGGGACACCTGAGCAGAACGACGTTTCTGAAAGACGAAATCGAACTCCAAAAGATATGGTCAAGAGCATGATGAGCAAAACGAATTTTACTAGAATGCCTATGGGGTGAAGTTTTGAAACTGTTATGTATATATTGAACAGAGTTCCAAGTAAAGCTGTTGCAAAGACACCTTTTGAATTATGGACAGGACGTAATTAAAGTTTGGCTCATTTCAAAGTTTGGAGATGTCCAACCAAGGTTAGGATTTATAATCCTTTAGGAAAGAAATTGGACCTGAAATCCACTCCAGGCTATTTTAATGGGTACCCAGACAGATCAAAAGGATATAAATTCTACTATCCAAATCGTGGTACTAGAATTGTTGAGTCAATCACTACTAAATTTCTAGAGAACGATTTTGGTGATAGTGGGAGTTCTACGTTGAAGGAATTTTTTGTTGAACCGAGTTCAGTTGTTGTTCCAGTCCCTGTTTTACTGGAAAAAGTTATATCTTAGCTACTTGAAATTGTTAATAAAGAACCTGGGCACCAAGAGGAACTTCAGGTTCCTCTACCAACAACGATTGAGTCAGTTTCTGAGCCACAAGTTAGGAAATTGCAAAGGGAAATGAGATATGCATTGTTCAGTGACTACATTACATATTTATTAGAAAGTGGTTTTAATATTGGGCATATTGTTGATCATGTTACTTGTAATCAAGCATTGACAAGTCCTAAGTCAGATAAATAGATAAATTCTATGACAGATGAAATGAATTCTATAGAACAGAATAAAGTTTGGAAACTTGTTGGACTTTCCCCAAATGCTACAACTATAGATAACAAGTGAATTTTCAAAAGCTAACTGGATTCGAAAGGGAATGTTTAACAAAAGAAGGAAAGACTGGTTGCAAAAGGGTTCACTCAACGAGAGGACATTGATTATAATGAAACATTCTCACCTGTTTCGTCCAAAAATTATTTTCGAATTATCATGGCACTTATGATACACTATAATTTGGAGCTTCATCAAATAGACGTTAGGACAGCCTTTTTGAATGAAGATCTTTTAGGAAGGGTTTATATCAGACAACATGAAAGTTTTGTTGTGAAGAAAAAATAAAATTTGGTGTGTAAGTTGAACATATCCTTATATGGTCTCAAGTAAGCATCGCGACAATGGTATATGAAGTTTAACGAGATTGTGAATTCCCTAGGTTTTGTTGAAAATACAGTTGATCAATGCATTTATCTCAAAAAACAGTGGGAGAAATTTTATTTTTCTCGTCCTATATGTTGATGACATTTTGCTTGCTAGCAGTAATTTGGGATTGCTTCATGAGACAAAGAAAATGTTATTTGCTAATTTTGAGATGAAAGATCTTGGAGAAGCTTCTTATGTGCTTGGCATTGATATACATCGTGATAAAAATCGTGGCTTGTTGAGACTTTCTCAGAAGGCTTATATATGAAGTGTTGTAGAAATGTTCAATATACAAAACTGTGCACCTGGTGATATACCTATCATAAAAGGGGATAAGTTTAACAAAATTCAACGTCCAAGGAATGAGCTTGAAAGAGAATCTATGAAGACAATACCATATGCTAGTGTTGTGGGGAGTTTAATGTATGCTCAAATTTGCACTAGACCGGATATAGCCTTTGTAGTCAGTGTACTAAGTAGGTTTCAATCAAATCCAAGACGAGCATTGGAAAGCAGTTAAGAAATTTATGAGATACTTAAAGAAAACTAAAAGTTATATGCTTACCTTCCAACGTTCAAATCACCTTGAGGTGGTAGGCTACTTATATTCTGATTTTGCTGGATGTCAAGATGATTTGAAATCGACCTCAGGTTACATTTTCATGTTAGTCGGTGGTGCTATCTCTTGGAAGAGTGTTAAACAGACTCTAGTGGCATCTTATACTATGTAAGCTGAATTTGTGGCATGTTATGGGGCTACAGTCCAAGCCGTTTGGTTAAGAAATTTCATTTCTGTATTGGAAGTTGTTTATTCCATCTTGAGGCCCATCACTATCTATTGTGAAATAGCACGACAATTTCTTTTCAGGGAATGACAGACAAAAATAGAGCATATCAATACAGAGGAAATGATTGCAGATCTTTTGATTAAGGGACTCGCTCCCAAAGTTTTTAAAATACATGTTACTAATATGGGTATTGTAGAAACTTTTGATATTTTTTGTTAGTGGGAGTTATTTATATAAAGAACTACGCTTTGGCTTGATCCCTACACGGGGTACGTAGGAAACCCATATGTTTTTCGGGTACAATCCCTTCTAATAATAAAATATATATTTCCCTATTCATAAATTATTTTAAGCATGCATTTGACTTATGTCTTTCATTATGATATTATTATGATCTCGAGATATACTGAATAAAGATATAAGATGGATCTCTTTTAGAGACATATTGCTTCATTTTGATTAGAAGCATTATGAGGACCGATATGAATTAGCACAGATTTTTATCACATTGGTGCTAAGTTCATATCACATACTAGCACATTGGTTGGAGGATGGCGATCCATGTCGATAAGGATGTTGACATTTGTAGCTGTGGAATGATCTTACATCATTTAATTGATGTAATGATTTCCATGTTCGGTGTTAATATTCTTGTTGGACCGGATCATGATGCGTAAGGTGTTATCATTGGAGCTATATTTTGTGGCCACCTATGTAGTCTAACCCGGATGTCAAAAGTTTTGTTATAGCAATCAAATGTTTGCCCAAGTGGGAGAATGTTAGAATAATTCTATATGTGGGCTTCCCATTTGATTGTGAATTTTACGGGTTAGACGTATGGCTCTGAATGATACTGATTGAGCCCAATATGTTAAATGATCATTGGGGTCGATGTACACCTTATGGGCTATTAATTATTTAATGTGGTTATTTAATTATGTGGGTCGGAAATATGTAAACCCTAATTAGGGTTTAAGTCGTTAATGGGACGATTCTATTTGATTCCTATATAAAGGCTAGGTTTCCTCTCCTCTCCGGTTGTTGATTATTGATTGGCCTGTCCCATTGACGGCTAATACTTTGTGAGGAGCAAGGAGGGAAAGATCTAGCTGCTACTATTCATATCAACGATGTCTTTCGCAGGTATGAATGATCTAGCTGCTATTATTCATATCAACGATGTCTTCCGCAGGTATGAATTTGATTAATTAGTTATTCTGTGATTCTTATTCTTAGCATGATTAAAAAAACTTATAACATAGGCCACTTGCTAGAGGAACTAATCCCCCAAATATGAGGTTTTGAGTGGTATTATGACAGCTATTGCAATATAATTACAAATGTTGAAATTTGCGTAAAAGCTTCCAAGTCTTTGAAAGATGATTTTACATACAAAATAATTGTAGCCTTAATTTGTGTATTGGGCAATGCATACGTAAGGCACGTAGAGCTTCTCGGTTGTCTCGAGATCACATATCTAATTAGTGCCTAAATTCTACGACATTCAAACTGATTATTGTTGTTATTCTGGATTTTGTTATCCATTTCATTAGCAATGGAGACTTAAGAATTTGTTTCTCTATTGCCTACCTAATACAGAAATTAACCATAAGGTGGAAGCGCTAGTAACTAAAATTTGTCAAATTGATACCAAGATTTAACTTCAGTATCTCTTAAGGAAAATGTCATAGGTTCAAATTCTGGGGCTCGATAGAAATCCATCATGGGTTAGATGGACCCAGTCTCTCCCAAAGTGGACAGTACGTAAGTTAACTTTTGGGCATATATAGGAATGTTAATTTGGCTCGTCGGCTCAGACGGTAAAAAGCTCAAGTTGGCTCGGCTTGCGGTTTGGTGGAACCGAGCTTCATTTTTTGGCAACAACTCGAGCCCAAGTCGGCCCGCGTCATAGGCTCGTTGAGTCATAGCAAAGTATTTACATATCATATTCAATTTTTCTTTTTTTGTTGTTAACAACAATGTGTGATGTATCGAATCAGTATTTAATGCTGACTAAAACTAAGAATAGAGAAAACATTGAAAAAAAAAAGGAACATACATTGCAGTGCTAAAATTGAAACATAATTTAACATAAGCCCTTTATTATTCATTCTCATTCATTTACTGTTGTTTCACCCATCAATTGCAAATTATTATTAGCCGTGTAAAATGCTACATTTATAATATCTACAAAATTGGAACCCAAAATTTCATATTTGCCACCGATTTTATTGCATAATATATGCATAGTTATATCAAGCAACTACAATTGCTTTGTAGCTGTTAAAAAATTTTAAATTTCAAATTAGTATAAATTTCACATAATTTACATTGTTAAAAAAAATTTCAAATTTCATGACTTTAAAAATAAATAAATAACAGAGCCAACTCAATACTCGAGCCAAGCCTTGATTTTTTTGGTCGAATTTTGGCTCGACTTGAGCCAAAAAAACCTCGAGCCACTTTTTACCTGAGCCTTGACCGAGCCATGTTGCAATCCGACTTAACTCGACTCGTTACATTCCTAGGTATAAAGGTACAAAAAAAATGTGTGTTTTTGTGTGACGATCTGACATCTATGTTGAATTCGTTAACTTAATTACTATCTGCTCTAGGAGAGCCTAGCCCCTCACAAATTTCTATCGTGTCTCCAAGATTCAAACACAATACCTCCATTTTAAGAGAGATTTAAGTTAAATCCTGATACCAATTGAAATCATATTGGTACCAAGATTCAACTGAAATCCCTCTTAAAGAGGAGGTCATGTGTTCGAATCCTAAGGACGCGGTAAAAAGTTGTAAGGGGTAAATGGGTAAATACCCACCTAAAGCGATCAACACATATGATATAATGGCTTAGGCTAAATCATTACGTTATTATCTGGCTGTTTTTCTCTAATAAGTGCTAAGTCTTTCCTATGATGATCCCTAGTTTAGTCCAAAAGGTCAACCTTGTTGTGCCTTGCCATATCATTCAACACCTCTTGATACATAGAGGGTGGAATTCCAATCTCAGCTGGTACCATAGCCTCGACACGTACGTCAGGGAAATGTGGTTTCACCTGTAGCTATTCGGTGATAATACAATAGGCCCACAACATATTAAGGAGATCATCGATCCAAACTTTTTTCAAGGCGTCAATATGAATCAATAATGGATGGTACCCGCCAACTGCTTTTTTCTCTTTAGAGAATACTTTTTGTTAACAACTTCAGCATGATATTTGCTTACAGATGATAAGGGTTTGAGAATTGCTTCTAAATTTCATAGTCATCATAAAATTTTCTCATCTTTGGTCGTTAAAATTCCTTCCATTGTCAGAGAACAAAAAATGGAGAACTACTAATTCACATACTATGCTATTCCATATGAAAGTATTGCCTTGATTTCCTGGAGCCTTTTTTATACTTCTTACTACTAGATAATGTTTATAAATCTCATAATAAGGACCTAAAGATTCATAATGAACTTGGTGAGAGTTTCTCGCGAAGCAATAATGCTTTGATCTAGTCATCACCAGAGCCACATAGTTCTATCTAAATTGATTTTCATCTGTCGATAAGCTCCAATTGCATCATAGGATTAAAAAAAAAAAAAAAGGTGGTTGTCATAGCATGGACGTTGTTCCATCTCCCTTATGTCCTCTTCGATTTGGTTGTCGTAAATTTGTTGGAGAAGAGGTGGCCTGGATCCTAGACATCCTTGGGATATTCACGAGGTTTTCAAAGTACGGGGAGCAAGATCCACACTCATTTTTCCCATGAGAGAGTGGTCAAACAGATTGAATTGCAGTTCTGGGCATTCACGGGTTTGAGCTAGAAAAAGCAGGTTTACAAAAAGAACCAGAACTTAAATAAGAAAAAATTACTACCAATCATTATGAACTCAAATTAAAAAGGAAAAAAAATGGACTTTTGCCAAAAAAAATGTATGGGTGGGCATTATGACTGGGGTGTCAATTACAAGGGAAGAGCCAATTTTTCATGTATGGATATCTTATCTCAGTATCCTAAAGGATTTTACTAACTTAGTCATTGGCAGCTGTTGCAACCCTTTGGCTCGACAAGGACAACACTATGGCCTTTGTTGAGATAACCAAATATATTAGCAAGACTTCTCATTAGACTATTTGGACAATAGAGGACCTTGGCAAAGGTATTTCTTTATGGCCACAAAGGCCTCTTCGTACTCCGAAGTCGATTCAAACTTCCTTTCTCCTTTGAGACTTTTGAAGAAAGAAGACATTTGTTTGTAAACTTCAAGATGAATCGACTGATGGATGCTATCCTTCTAGTCTGCCTTTACTCCTTCTTCGGCTTTGTGGAGACTTCATTTCCAAGATTTCTCTAATCATTTTTTGTAGCGACCCGAATTTTTAAAGTACAATTTTATAACTTAAAGTGTGTCGCTACGACATTTCCATCAAGTTTTAGAATTTATTTTACGTCCGTTGAATTGTCTAGCAAAATATTTAATGTAAGATTTCAAAACGATTTTAATCTTAAGAATTCAATATTTAATTATCGAGTCCAATCTCGAACATTTTAAAAGTATCAAATTCTTATCGATTTAAATCCAATTTTAATGTCCGATATTCTATTTAGAGTCTAATTTTATTAAATCTAAATTTTATCTTTTAGTCCAATGTGCCTAAGTCCAATTAGTCCAAAAAATTATTCCAGCCCAAATTCTAGGCCCAAATTATTGTCTAGGTTTTCATGCCCTATCACTATTCATTATCCCGGTTCTCTCGACCTCACCAACACCTCCAAGGCCTCCCAACACACAGCCAAGAATCAGGTAAGAATTCACCATCCTTTCCCTTTAATGTTTGCTCAATAATTAGTTGAAAGTTTCACACAATCACCACCATCAATCCTAGCTAAAAAAAAATTGAATTCGAATCCACCACTTTCACCCCTGTTTTCACTGCAAGCAGGTTCAACCATCGCCACACCAACCGCCCCACAGTCGACCCACCACCATCCTACATGGACCACCAACAAACCACCACAAACCGCAGCCTGCAGCTACCCAAAATGGCAGCCCCGTTCTGCCCAACTCGACCCTCCACTTCACCAAATTTAACCAAAAATTCAACCACCAAAACCAAGAATAATGAAACCCAATCACTTACCTCAACCCCATGCACGTTTTGGCCAAATTTCTCGTCGAAAACAGCCAAGAAAATCGAACCGTTGGCCTCGGTTCTTGACCCCGATCGACACCCAATCGACCTCTAATCGACCCCCACCCGTCGGCTCCCTCGCGACGGCGACACCTTTGATTTTGGCCAGAGTTCACTCCCTTCCATCGCCGGTTCCTTCTCCTCTCGTCCCTGCTCCAAATGTCGAGTGAGAGAGGGATAGAGATAGATATGTTTATATGTATATATTTTTGATTTTTGAAAATTATTCCTTAAGCCCAATTTTTAAAAGTTATCCAATTTAGCCCCAAAGTTTTAAAAGGTTATTATTTCAATTCCAAAGTTTTACAAATTGTTTAATTCAGTCCCTAAGTTTTAGTTACTTTTAAAATTAGCCCACAAATTCCAAAAAGTTCATATTCAGCCTTTAAACTTTTAAATTTCAGTTTTAATACTTTTAAATTTAGTCCCTAAAGGTTTTAAAGTTTTAATTAGATTTAGTATATTTAATCAATATTAATTTTGTTCTTGCCAGACGAGATCGCGGGCAAAGTGTAAAGCACGGTAACATCACGTCTGTTCAATTTCCAAGAAAATTTTTAAGACTTTGAGGTGGGGTTTACATTTAAGCAATTGTGGTTATTTGTCCATGTTAATGCTCGATGTGCGATTTTGATTGTGATATAATGTTTATACCTATGAAAAGGTTGACAGGGATCGTAAATAGGTCCGGGATCGAAATCGGGTCCTTGGGAATGCCCACAGTGCAAAAATTTGCTAAGTGCTTATATCATGTTGTCAGGGACCATAAATAGGTCCGGGATCGAAATTGGATCCTTGGGAATGCCCACAGTACATATTTCTATAATATGTTGTATGGATATTATGTTCACCACTTGATTTCATATTTAGACTTAACTTGGACTGATTGTTGTATCTCCACTGAGTATAATGCGTTATGCTCATCCCACTATTTTTTCATCCTTTCAGGTTAAGGAGTTTGGCAGGGCAAGGCAACGAGCGGGACAATTTTGATTTAATAATAGAACTTTTAAAATATGAGTTTTGAAACAAGTATTTTAATAGTTAGTTTTCCATTTTGACAATTAAATATCCAAATTTTAGTATCTTTGCATATGTTGGTACTTGCAAATCACATTTGATTTTGACTCTTGGATGTGAGTAAATTTTTAGAAATGATGTTTCCGCGTTTTGTGCTAAGTTGCTATAGGTTTTTAAAGTGTATATATATATATATATATATATATATATATATATATATATGTGTGTGTGTGTGTGTGTGTACGCATTTTTTGGCGACTATTGAAAATATGTATTTACAGGTTAGTTTTCAAAATATATGCTTGCCTTCACATTGTGGCGACCTTTTGAAAATGTTTATTTACAGGTTACTTTGACTTAAGTAGCGCATTGAGTTGTTTAGGGAATTTTGGGGCGTTACATTTTTTTAGATTGGCTTCGATCCTTATTTCATTAACCAAGAAACCTACAAACTTGCCCAAGAGAAACACGAATGCACACTTCAGTGGATTGAACTTATCTGATTGTATTGAAGAATGTTGAATATATACGCTACGTGGTCACTTTCCTTCATGCTTTTTACTAGAATATCATCTACATATACTTTCATGGTCTTATCAATTTGATCTGTAAACATTCGATTAACCAACCGATAATAAGTGGCCCCATCATTCTTCAGTCTGATAAGATCCTTCTGGCAATATAGTCTTCAATATATGATGAAGGATGTATTGTCTTTGTGTGACCCATACATGAGGATATGATTGTAGTCTGAGTGAGCATCCGTGAAGCTCAACATGGCTTGCCTCGTCATTGCATCAACCAGTTGATTTGCAAAGCGGAAGAAAGCTCTTTCCAGGCATGCCTTGTTCAAATTCGAAAAGTGCATTTTCATAGTTGGTGTGAGTTGGCATTGGAGAGTTTATAGGGTGAGTCTTGAATGTAAATCCACGATTTAGGGGTCAGCCCTTATTCCAATCATGAAATCTGTATAGCTAAGAATAGATAGATTTCTGTTATTACATATAGTTTCATCTCTGTAAACAAAAAGAATGAAATAAGAGAATATTTTTTACTAAAAGTTGTCATGGTATCAGAGCACCTCTCTCTCTCTCTCTCTCTCTCTCTCTCTCTTAACATCTGAATTGTTTAGCTTCCATCCATGGCAGGCATCGACCAGTTGGATGATCCCAATGTTAAGGGATATAATTCCACATCGATTAAAAATGTAAACATAGGCCAATTTATAAGGTATTGGGCTACTCTCCTTAATAAGGTTGACCTTTTAAGATGGAACCCCAAGTCTTAACATGATATCAAAACCCATCAAGTTCCAACGAGCGATTCGATCATTGTAAGACTAAAAAATATGAGTATATGAATTTCAAGATTGGTCTGCTCAAAAGAGTCACCATTTTGCTGGTGCATGTTAAGGGATATAATACCAGATCGATTAAAGATGTAAACATAGGCCGATTTATAAGGTCTTAGACTATTCATCTTAATAAGGTTGACCTTTTAAGATGAACCCCCAAATCTTAACACCCAAATCCACATATATACTCACAAAATTGACCTCCAAAATGATCGAAGTTTTGATTAAAGCTTAGATTTCGATCACTACCACTAATAATTCTGCTTCTCCAATTAGTTTCAAGTAGGATGGCACCAACTATGCTATTTGGTCCCAGATTATCCAAATGTACATCTCCGGCAAAGACAAACTGGGATATAGTAACAGTGATCTTTCCTAATATCTCTCCAGACAAACCCCTCCTTTTAGAAATAGCGCACAGACAATGTCATCGTCAAGGGATGACAGATTAATTCCGTAGTTTCTGTAACACCCCGACCCCTAGTGGATCAGAACGCTACTTACTTTACTTAACTTAACCGGTGGTTTAGTAACAAGTGTACATATCTTAGCGGAAACTTAAATTTTAACAAACATTTTTTTTTGAAGGATATTGAATTAAAACACTTTATAACTTTCCAAAATAAAGAAATATAATTTATTTAATGAAATCATGACTTGTTCAAGATACTCAAAAGAAATAACGTTGGAAATAACATTTGAAACGTTAAAAACTTTAAATCTAAATCACTTGTTCACGGGGTTCCCATAGGCTTATTGCATCTTGATAAGTGCGGGTTTCGCACTTATTTTACCTTTTAACTTTCAATATTTGTTTGGTTTTCTAATTTATTTCGTCGCTTAATTTTGTTAATTTTTACTTTTAGGCGAAAACCCGGGTCGAGTATTAATGTGAAACATTTGAGCGAGAAAAGAGGCAAAACAATTGGGATGCAAAAACGCCTAAGTTCAGCGAGTGAATCCAGGACTGTTCATATGAAGAAATGCAGATTGCGGGTTGAAGTCGAGTGAAAAAACAGAAAAAAAAAAATTGAAGTCAGCCCAGAATTTGCCTGTGCGTACGCACAGGCCTGCAGGTCGTGCGTACGCACACCCGCCAAAGCCAGCGACTGAAGACATTTTGGTTCCATTATGCGTACGCACATAAAACCCTATGCGTACGCACATAAAACCCTATGCGTACGCATAGGGTATTTCTGGAGCAGAACCCGGGAAAATCTCGCGAATTCCTAATTTAAAATCTCTCGACCCGTCTCATTACCTCTCTACACTATAAACCACACCTTGGAGACCATTTCTAAGGTAAGTTTTTGGGGAAAATTCGACCAAAGAGGGAGTAGAAAAATCTGGTTTGAAGACTTGCGAATTTGGAACTTTGGAGAAGAAGAAGTGGAAGGCCCCTTGTTATTGGAGATTCAATCTTTTGTTTTTCCCCTCAATAAGCTTTCTACCCTCTTTAATCTACATGTTTTCCATATTTTATAAGATTTCAATGGTTGTTTGTAGTTATACATTGAATAACTAACTTAAATGTGATTGGGGGTATTTTCTAACCCTTGAATGAGATTCCAATAGTTTTGTACCTCATTGTTCTTATGATTAATGCGATGAATCCATTGAGTTTATTGTTTATATTGTTCTTCTCGATTGTTTAGGAGCGCTACTAGATGATTGGGTTGTTTCGATATTTGCTAATTTGGGATTTTTAGTCCGTAATTGCTAATTTAACCAAACCCTAGTAGCAACTATATTTTGGTGGATTATGTGGAATTTTCTATTAAATGTAGGTGGATTATCGCTTAAGTTAACAAACCGAGCTTGTGTATTTGTACTTAATTCAATTTGACTCTCTTGTTTTAATGCTTTCGTTAAATTTAATCTAGCGATCTTATCCTAGGTTGTTTGATAATTAGGGTTGGGTAAAGAGCTTATTTTATTCAACTATAATCTAAGGAGAGTTTGAGGAAATCGAGCTAGTGATTATTCTCGAATTGTTGTTAATCATTTGAACGAAAATCTTTTGTGAAAATGTATTGGAAAGTCATTCTTGCGGTGAAAAAAATCCCCCGATCACACTCTCTCTTTTAGTGACCTTTCGCCTTTGTTATTTAATTTTTATTGCATTTCAAGTATTTCGCCATTTTCATTTTTAATTTGATGTATTCTTTGTTTAACAAATTAGAAACCCCCCCCCAATTTACATGTTTTCGCCGTTCATTTTATTTTGTGCAATTAACATAGTTGAACCAATCCTCTGCGGGTAATGACCCTTACTTGCATTGTACTACTTGAACGACATTTTTAGTGGAGTAAGAAAATATTATTTTTGACGCCCCTTTGGTGGCGATCAAATTTTGGCGCCGTGTCGCCGGGGATTGTTCATCAATTTGTTAATTGCGTTATTTTTTGTTTGTTACTTTTCTCTTATTTTTGCTTTCCTTGATCTTTTAGGTTGTGAATGAGCAAAAAGCAAACATCGCACTACAATCTAAGATCAAGAAAAGAAGTCAACACGTCGGGAAGTAAAGAAGAGGATTCTCCAACCGAACTTCTAAGGAATTTGGGTATTGATTCGTCTAGTGAATCCGAACATATTGAGCCCGAGATGGCGGATGCAAACCGAACACTAAAGGAACTTGCCGCTCCAACGGTAGTTCAACAACCTTTGTGCATCCAATATCCTCCAATAGAAGGGGGATTTGAGCTTAAATCCGGGATGATCTATCTTCTTCCCACATTCCATGGGTTTGCCAGAGAGGACCCCAAAAAACACTTAAAAGAATTTCATGTTGTTTGCTCAAGCATGAAGCCGACGGGAGTATCGGAAGAGCAAGTCTAATTGCAAGCATTCCATTTTTCTCTTGCGGACACCGCTAAAGAATGGCTCTATTATCTACCTTCCGGAGTCATCACCACATGGAATGAGATGCAAAAGCTCTTCTTAGAGAGGTATTTTCCAGCTTCAAAGGCTACAAATATTAAAAAGGAGATATGTAGCATTCGGCAATCACAAGGGGAAAATTTGTATGAATTTTGGGAAAGGTTCAAGAGGCTTTGTGCTAGTTGCCCAAACCACCAAATAAGTGAGCAACTTCTTTTGCAATATTTTTATGAAGGCTTGCTTCCGATGGAAAGAAGTATGATTGATGCGGCGAGTGGTGGGGCTTTAATGGATAAAACGCCGGCGGTTGCTAGAGAGTTGATAGCAAACATGGCCGCTAACTCTCAACAATTTGGGAGTAGAATGGATGTGCCGATTAAACAAGTAAATGAAGTGGGTGCTACTTCTCAAATTGAAAGGCAATTATCCGATCTTACTTCCCTTGTGCAACAAATGGCACGTGGGTCAATGCAACAAGTTAATGTGTGCGGGATTTGTTCTAGTTCGGGTCACCATACCGATACATGCCCGACACTACAAAAAGGGACCGCGGAACAAGCGAATGCCATTGGGGGATTCCCAATGCAACAAAGACAAAGGTATGACCCTTATTCAAACACATATAATCCCGGGTTGAGAGATCATCCTAATCTTAGCTATGGAGGAAATCACTTCATAGCTCCGCAAGCTTAATTTAATCCTCCCCCGGGATTCAACCAACAAAGGCCACAACAACAATTTCAACCTCGCCAACAAGCACCACCTCCAAGTTCAAGTATGTCTCTCGAAGACATGGTTAAATATCTTGCACTCTATACAATTCCAACAAGAGACTAAAACCTCAATAAAAAGCTTGGAGACACAAATGAGTCAATTGGCTAGTTCTATGAGTAAGTTGGAAGCTCAAGGATCAGGAAAGCTCCCCTCTCAATCTATCAACCCGAGAGAAAATGCCAACGCCGTGACCCTTAGGAGTGGAAAATTTTTAGAGGAGGCACCAAGGGAAAGAAAGATTCATGTTGATGAGCCAAAGCAAAAGGAAGAGGAGGACTCATCAAGTGAAAAAGTGGAAAATGCTCCTCCAACCTCGGAATGCAAGGTAACTCCTAAACTTTCCACTTATGTTCCCGTTCCCACATTTCCTAATAGATTTGCTAAATCTAAGAAAGAGGAACATGAGAAAGAAATCCTAGAGACTTTTCGTAAGGTGCAAGTAAACATACCACTTTTAGATGCTATTTATCAAGTGCCACGTTATGCTAAATTTCTCAAAGAATTGTGCACTAATAAACGCAAGCTAAAAGGAAATGAAGTGGTAAGCGTAGGAGAAAATGTCTCGGCCGTTTTGCAAAGAAAACTCCCACCTAAATGTAAAGATCCGGGAAGTTTTACCATCCCATGCATAATTGGTAACACTAGGGTTGAAAAAGCCATGCTAGATTTAGGAGCATCCATAAATGTCATTCCATATTCTATTTATGCTTCACTAAATCTAGGCACACTCAAGGAAACTGGTGTTATAATTCAACTTGCGGATAGATCTAACGCTTTTCCAAAGGGTGTTTTGGAAGATGTTTTGGTACAGGTTAATCAATTGATTTTTTTGGCGGATTTTTATGTGCTTGACATGCAAGATGAGTCGACATCTTTGTCGCCACCTTTACTCTTGGGGAGGCCATTTATGAGGACGGCAAGGATGAAGATTGATGTACATGACGGTATTTTAACAATGGAGTTTGATGGTGAGATTATCCGCTTCAATATCTTTGAAGCGATGAGGTATCCTAGTGACATTCATAATTGCTTCTCCATTGATATGGTGGATCCTTTAGTGCAAAAACTTTTTGACTTATCAAGTGAAGATGCATTGAATACCACTTTGATTAACAGCATTGATGTAGATGATCTCACTAAATTGAGTAAGAATTTACAAGTTTGTGAAAATATTGTTGAGAAGGTGGCATCGCTTGAAACACTTCCAAGTATCCCACCGAGGTATGATTTTTCTTATATTACTCTTCCAATTTTTGAAGAAAAAATTCTACATTCAGTGATGCAGGTCCCCACTTTGGAACTCAAGCCTCTCCCCGAGCATTTAAAGTATGTCTACTTGGGAGAAAGGGAGACCTTGCCGGTAATCATTGCTAAGAACCTCACAAGGCTCCAAGAAGAAAAACTCATCCGGATACTCAAAGAGCACAAGTTGGCTATTGGTTGGACAATAGCCGACATCAAAGGGATAAGCCCATCCATGTGCATGCACCAGATATTGCTAGAGGATGGAGCAAAGATTTCAAGGGAACCTCAACGCTGCTTGAATCCCCCTATGATGGAAGTGGTAAAGAAGGAAATTCTAAAATTGCTAGATGTTGGTATAATTTTTCCTATCTCCGATAGCAAGTGGGTAAGTCCAGTTCAAGTGGTTCCAAAGAAGTCCGGAATCACGGTGGTAGCTAATGAGGAGAATGAGCTTGTACCAACCCGGGTCCAAACGGGTTGGAGGGTTTGTATTGACTATAGGTGTAACGCTCCGAGTTCCGCGGACCCGGAATGCTACGTCATCATTTTTTTTACCCTAACTTAATTGAAAAGTTTGGCGGAATAACTAACTTTTAAAAACATCACATTTAAAATTTGTGAACTTAACGGCAATAAATCTCATTTGAATTAACTTAAGGAAAATTTGATTAAACTTTAAACTCAAGTTTGAAATAGTAGAAACGACAAGGTAAGTTCATAACGTTCGAATGAGTGAAATTTAAAAGTAAAATAAAAATAGTTAACTACTTTTATTCGTTCATATCACCACTGCCCATCAAACTCGGTCATCTCCAAAATCTGCAAATATTGTTAAAATAACGGAATGAGCATTTCGAAGAAATACTCAGTAGACTCATCGTCAATAATTAATTTACAGAATAATTGAACACATAACTATGCAATTTATACAGTGATATTCTCATGGGCTTGTTTTCTTTGAAAAATCATAGGCTCTTTAAAATCATAGGATGTGGGTAGTCTGTCTCATACATTTAAGCAAGTAAGTTATGCATAACATCATCTTATCTCATAAGAGATTCTCTTTCTTCTCATGCAATTAAGCATATAAGTTAGGACAAGCATAACAACATAATCTATCTCATAAGAGTTTCTCATCTTATGCATTAAAGCATATAAATCACATAATACATGCAATTATAATTTAAACTAATTAATGGGAGCGAGTCTACCTCAATCTATCTCGATTCGCGTGAAAAGTGGAGCGGGAAGAAGAATCTCAGTTCCTCAATTGTTCGTACGTTTCGTCTAGCCAAAAATAGGAAATAAACTTTGAATTAGCGTTTTGAAATTTTTAAAGATTAAAAACGATAAAAAATAAAGTTTAGGGGCTTAATTGGAATTTATTAGAACTGAAAATAAAAGTTTAAGGGCTAAAATTGAACCTTTCTAAAATAGGGACTAAATTGAAAATTTCTTAAAACTGTAAATAAGAATTTAGGGACTGAAATGGACATTTTCAGAATCTATGGGCTGATTCATTTTAAAACATAAATTTTGGGGCTGTCTTTCTTTAAAAATCGAACTTTGGGACTGAAATAAATCATTTTAAAACTTGGGGGACTAAAATAACTAACTTCTAAACTTGGGGCTAAAATCAAAATTTTCCAAAAATCAAAATATTAAAAACATCACACTCTCTCTCTCATTCTCTCGTCGAACGCGAGAGCAGGGGGAGGAGAGGCGACGAGGAGGAAGGGCTTCGCCCCTTCCGTTGCTGCCGGCCGACGGTGACGGCGCCGCCGTCGCGAGATGGCTCCTGCAGTGGTGATGGGGTGTTCGACGTTCGGGTTGGAGAGGAATCGAGGCTCGGGGGTTCGATTTCCTTGGGCTTTCCGGCGGCGAACCGATTGGAAAATGGGTCGGGATCAAGGTAAGTTTATGGGTTTCCTTATTTCTGGGTTTTGATTTTGATTTGAAGGTGGGCTGGGTGTTCTTGTGGTGGCGAGTGGTGGAGTTGGTGCGGTGGCTCGTGTGGATGGTTGCAGTGGTGTTGGAGGTGGTTCTATAGGTTGAACGGTGGCCGTGTGTAGTGGCTGCAGGGTGGTGCCCGTGGGTTGGAGGTGGTTCTGGATTTTCGACAGTGGGGCATTGGTGGTGTTGATGCTAGAAATCAATTTTCTAGCATCAAGCTTCCACGTGAGCCTCAACTGGGGTGAGGGATGGAACCTTGTGGCGGCGATTTGGCCTTGCAGAGGTGGTGTTGATGGTGTTGATGCTAGAAATTGGTTTTCTAGCATCACACGTGAATGGGCTAGGAATTTACTGCGTTGAAGAAGAAATTTTTGGAGTTTCTTACCCTTTGGGCTGCTGGCTGCGTGAGTGAGGTTGAGGGGGGGAGAGATGGGGGTATATAAACAGTAGAAATCTAGGGCACAAATCCCTAGGGCAGTAAATGGACCAGAAATTGGGTCGGAAGAATTTGTCTAATTGGACTTAAAGAATTGGGCTAAAATAACCCTAATTGGACTAATGGAACGTTGGACCCGAAAAATAATATATCGTATCTAATTTCGGATTTAAAACGATAAGGAATTTAATAAATAAAAATATTTGAAATTGGGCTCGATTCTAATAAATTTAAATTAGTTTAACAACAGCTAGACGAACACGTTTTTATTTAAAACTTGGGGTTAGGACTTAGCGACACGTTTTTCAAAAATAATAATTTAAAATTCTCGATCGCTACAATAGAAAGCTTAATTGTGCAACCCGAAAAGACCATTTCCCCTTACCCTTTATTGATCAAATGTTTGGAAAGGTTGGCGGGTCATTCTCACTATTGTTTTCTTGATGGTTATTCAGGTTATAACCAAATTGTAATTGCTCCGGAGGATCAAGAAAAAACAACATTCACTTGCCCATTTGGTACATTTGCCTATCGTCGCATGCCCTTTGGTCTTTGCAATGCTCCGGCGACATTTCAACGATGCATGATAAGTATATTTTCTGATTATATTGAAAGCATTATTGAAGTGTTTATGGATGATTTTAGTGTGTATGGTAATTAATACCTTTGATAATTGCTTGCAAAATCTCACACTTGTGCTTAAGAGATGTATGGATGCTAACCTAGTACTTAATTGGGAAAAATGCCATTTTATGGTCGATCAAGGGATAGTACTAGGTCATGTCATTTCATCTAAGGGGATAGAAGTAGATAAATCAAAAATTGATCTAATTCGTTCTCTAACCCCTCCAACTAGTGTGAGGGAGATTTGATCATTTCTTGGTCATGCAAGATTTTATCGAAGGTTTATCAAGGATTTCTCAAAGTGTGCTAGACCATTATACAGACTATTGCAAAAAGAGGTGTCATTTCACTTTGATGAAGATTGCAAGAAGGCATTTGAAAGTTTGAAGGAACTCTTGACGTCGGCACCTATCATCCAACCACCAAATTGGAGTAAACCATTCGAGTTGATGTGCGACGCAAGTGATTTTGCTTTGGGGGCGATTTTAGGACAACGAGATGGGAGGACACCACATGTTGTCTATTATGCATCGAGAACTTTGAATGACGCCCAACTCAATTACTCTACCACCGAAAAAGAGCTTCTAGCAGTTATTTTTGCCTTAGAAAAATTTCGCTCATATCTTATTGGCACTAAAGTAACTATCTTTTCTAATCATGCAGCTCTTAGGTACTTGCTCACCAAGAAAGATGCAAAGCCGAGGCTCATTCGATGGATACTCCTTTTGCAAGAGTTCGACCTAGAAATGAAAGACAAGAAGGGGAGTGAAAATTCTGTAGCCGAGCATCTCAGTCGTCTTATCCATGAAAAAGAGACACTACCATTGCAAGAAAGCTTCCCTGATGAACAATTGCTCCAAGTCTTAGACACACATCCTTGGTATGCCAACATCGTCAATTACTTAGTTACCAAGAAAATTCCAAGTGACTTGACCGATGCTCAAAGGCATAAACTCAAGAAAAATGTCAAACACTTTGTGTGGGACGAGCCGTATTTGTGGAAGCATTGTCCCGGATCAATTGATAAGAAGGTGCGTACCCGAAAATGAGTTTCACTCTATTCTTTCATTTTGTCATTCCTATGCATGTGGCGGACATTTTGGTGCCAAAAGGACGGCTCTCAAGGTGCTTGAGAGTGGGTTCTATTGGCCCACCCTTTTTAAGGATGCATTCAATTTTTGTAAAACATGCGATAGATGTCAAAGGGTTGGTACGTTGGGTGCCCGAAATCAAATGCCACAAACTCCTATACTTAATGTTGAAATTTTTGATGTTTGGGGCATTGATTTTATGGGACCCTTCCCTTCATCATATGGTAATCTTTTCATCATTCTTGCCGTGGATTATGAGTCAAAATGGGTGGAAGCAAAGGCCACTCGAACTAACAATTCTAAAGTGGTTGTAGATTTTGTCAAGTCTAACATTTTTGCAAGGTTTGGAACACCTCGAGCTATAATTAGTGATGGGGGACTTCATTTTTGCAACCACTCTTTTTCGGCCTTGCTTAAGAAATACAACATTACACATAAAATATCCACACCCTACCATCCGCAAACAATTGGGCAAGTGGAAGTGTCAAATAGGGAGATCAAATCCATTCTTGAGAAAACCGTGAATCCAAATAGAAAAGATTGGAGTCTCCGCCTCAACGATGCACTTTGGGCTTATAGAACGGCATACAAAACACCGACCGGGATGTCTCCTTTTCGGTTTGTTTATGGAAAGCCTTGCCACCTACCGGTTGAACTTGAGCACAAGGCATTTTGGGCAATCAAGCAAGTGAACATGGATCTTGGAGGCGCGGGGGATCAACGAAAACTTCAACTTAATGAACTCAAGGAGATTCGGAACTATGCTTATGAGAGCTCCAGGATCTACAAGAAAAAACTAAGGCATACCATGATAAAATGATTTCGAGGAAGAACTTTTTTGTTGGGCAAAAAGTTCTTCTCTTCCATTCACGCCTTAAGTTTTTTCCAGGTAAACTTCGTTCTCGATGGGTTGGTCCCTTTGTTATTACTAATATATTTCCTCATGGCGCAGTTGAAATCAAAAGCCTCCAAACTGAGAAAGAGTTTAAAGTGAATGGGCATCGGTTGAAGCCATATTTTGAACCATTCACACCGCAAGACATGGAGGAATTGCAACTAGAAGATCCCATTGAAAAATCTTGAAGAGGAAAAGTCTAGCTAAAGACTATAAAGAAGCGCTGGATGGGAGGCAACCCATTGTTATTCTTTTTGACATTCTTTTGTAATCACATCTTTTTGATATTGATTATTTTTGTTTGCCCCATGTGACAGGTTTTCAAGCACCGAACCAAAAAGCTTTGAGCATTAATGAATGCCAAGGAGCCACAATTATTCGCACAACCATCGCCGTCAAAACAAATTTTAGGGGAGTACTTGTAACTCTTGGTATTTATATTTCTTGCTTTTACATTGAGGACAGTGTACAGTTTAAGTTTGGAGGTGTGGTTGCGTGCTTGTGCTTTATGTTATGACTTTATGTCATGATTGTGTGCTTTATGCTTTATTGGAGTAATTTTTTTCGCTAAAATTTTTCGCCAATACTCAATTTTCGGGTTATATAATTGTGTTTTTACGCTTGTTTGTGAAGATGGATAGCCTTGCCGGCTTTGCTTTCGAGTTGTTGCTTACACAGATTTATGAAGTGTGAACATAAATGCTATTTGTTGTTTTGTTTCATCAACTCATTCCATGTTGGTCTCACTTTTGAACACTTGTGTCACATAATTCATCACACGCACTTGTTGGTGGCACTTGAGGTTGTTAAGGAACTTAAATGAGATGACCATTTTGTCAACAATTCTTTTATCACTCTTCCATGACTTTGCGTCTCTAGAACTTTCTTTGCTTCTCTTCAAGATCACATTGACACATGCATGCATGGATATGATTAAGGCCATCTTTGTTTCATTTGATAAACCACTTTAGCCAAATGACTTACCCTGCAATTAATATTTCCTTTGATAAACCGCTTTGTGCCTATTTACCTTTTCTTTGGTAAACCCGCATTACAAGCTTCAATATCTAGAAAACAATATCTTTACCCAAGCCTCAAAACTAGTGGAGTATTGGTTGTTACTTAGAATGTTGGGCGTGCTAGAAAACAAGTTTGGGGGTGTCAATATCCATGGTGATGCAATGATTGGTAAATTGGAACATGTTTCTATGTCAATATCCACAAAATTCCATAGAAGTGTGCAAAAAAAAAAAAAAAAAAAAAAAGATGATTGAAAACAAGGAAATTCATGGAGGAGATTGATCTTTATGTCTATATTCTTGATTTCTCTTGATATTCGAAGGATAAGGTCGATTGTGTTGAATTTATGAAAATCAAGAAGTCATTTTTTGGAGTGATTGGGGCTTTCATGATCTATCTTTGCTGAGCTAAGTTGTTTATCTTTACTCCACTGGTTTTTATGGCTTCTTTGTCACTTACCTAAAATTCTCCACACCTTAACCTTAAGCCACATTACAACCCATGAAAAGACCTTATGATTTGTGCAAAACATGTGATCTAAGTGGTGGCGAACGAGAAAATTTGCAAGCTTATGGTAGAACATTTTCATTGGAATGATTTTGAGCGAAACATTGAGTGATTTGAGAGCAACCCGATGTTTTCGACACCTTGGGCGAGAGTGAAAATAACAAGTTTGGGGGAGTGTGTTTCTCAAGAGCGAAAAAGAAAAATTTGACATTTTGAGGGTCGGGATTCCATCAACTTGTGTATGGCAATGAATTGGTTGACAACACACACACGAGCCGAACTTGGAATGAGTTTTAAAAGTTGTGCGGTAGCATTTTTGTAAACATTTCATAAGTTATGTTTGATGCGATGTTTGGAGTAAATTGGCAAACTATCTTTCTTGTGTGTTCGTTGTTATTATATTATCGTTTGGGCTTAATTTGTGTTTTTACGTGCGTGATTGTTTGGCTTTGTTCGAGGACTAACAAAGATTTAAGTTTGGGGGTGTGATAAGTGCGGGTTTCGCACTTATTTTACCTTTTAACTTTCAATATTTGTTTGGTTTTCTAATTTATTTCGTCGCTTAATTTTGTTAATTTTTATTTTTAGGCGAAAACCCGAGTCGAGTATTAATGTGAAACATTTGAGCGAGAAAAGAGGCAAAACAATTGGGATGCAAAAACGCCTAAGTTCGGCGAGTGAATCCAGGACTGTTCATATGAAGAAATGCAGATTGCGGGTTGAAGTCGAGTGAAAAACCAGAAAAAAATTGAAGTCAGCCCAGAATTTTCCTGTGCGTATGCACAGGCCTGCAGGTCGTGCGTACGCACACCCGCCAAAGCCAGCGACTGAAGACATTTTGGTTCCATTATGCGTACGCACATAAAACTCTATGCGTACGCATAGGGTATTTCTGGAGCAGAACCCGAGAAAATCTCGCGAATTCCTAATTTAAAATCTCTTGACTCGTCTTCAACCCGACCCGTCTCATTACCTCTCTACACTATAAACCACACATTGGAGACCATTTCTCGGGTAAGTTTTTGGGGAAAAGTCGACCAAAGAGGGAGTAGAAAAATCTGGTTTGAAGACTTGCGAATTTGGAACTTTTGAGAAGAAGAAGTGGAAGGTCCCTTGTTATTGGAGATTCAATCTTTTGTTCTTCCCCTCAATACGCTTTCTACCCTCTTTAATCTACATGTTTTCCATATTTTGTAAGGTTTCAATGGTTGTTAGTAGTTATACTATGAATAACTAACTTAGATGTGATTGGGGGTATTTTCTAACCCTTGAATGAGATTCCAATAGTTTTGTGCATCATTGTTCTTATGATTAATGCGATGAATCCATTGAGTTTATTGTTCTTCTCGATTGTTTAGGAGCGCTACTAGATGATTGGGTTGTTTCGATATTTGCTAATTTGGGATTTTTAGTCCGTAATTGCTAATTTGACCAAACCCTAGTAGCAACTATATTTTGGTGGATTATGTGGAATTTTTTATTAAATGTAGGTGGATTATCGCTTAAGTTAACAAACCGAGCTTGTGTGTTTGTACTTAATTCAATTCGACTCTCTTGTTTTAATGCTTTCGTTAAATTTAATCTAGCGATCTTATCTTAGGTTGTTTGATAATTAGGGTTGGGTAAAGATATTATTTTATTCAACTATAATCTAAGGAGAGTTTGAGGAAATCGAGCTTGTGATTATTCTCGAATTGTTGTTAATCATTTGAACGAAAATCTTTTGTGAAAATGTATTGGAAAGTCATTCTTGCGGTGAAAAAAATATCCCCCGATCACACTCTCTCTTTTAGTGACATTTCGCCTTCGCTATTTAATTTTTATTGCATTTCAAGTATTTCGCCATTTCCATTTTTAATTTGTTGTATTCTTTGTTTAACAAATCAAAACCCCCCCCCCCCCTTTACATGTTTTCGCCGTTCATTTTATTTTGTGCAATTAACATAGTTGAACCAATCCTCTGCGGGTAATGACCCTTACTTGCATTGTACTACTTGAACGATATTTTTAGTGGAGTAAGGAAATATTATTTTTTACGCCCCTTTGGTGGCGATCACATCTCCTTCCATCTCTTCCATCATCCAACCCGGTGCATCAACATTTAATCTGTAGATATAGGGTAGAAACCCGTGAGTTGAAAACTCAATAGGCGTCTAGGTGCAATCGTGATTAAGCTAAGCATTTCATAACAATTAAGATTAGAACTTCCAAAAATATGTCGTACCAACGGAACCATTTGACATGAAAGGTGCATGCCGTATCGAAGATACCATTTGACACACAACATTAACCTTTAAATGTATGCCGCACCGATGGAACCATTTGACATGAAAGGCACATGCCGAACTGACGATACCATTTGACACACAACATTAGCCTTTAACATAGAACATTACTTGCTAGAAATTATAACTTAAACACGTATAACAACTTTATGTACCTCTACCTACCTCGATTTGATGCTTGATGAACTTTGAAAAGAACTTTGAAAAACTTTGATGAACTTCAAAAATTTTGACGAAGTTTGGACGTTTGGACCTTCCTTTGTTATTTGAAAACACCTTTTGAAATCACAAAAATCTTCTTGTAAAATATTTTTGCCCACACTTCAAACTTCTGGAAAACACTTTGAAAACCACCTTCATTTTCTCTTCCAAACTCTCTATTTTTCTCTAAATTTTGAAAGCAAATTGAAAGTGCTTTTGGTGTGAAAAATCAAATCAGTGAAGAGGGTATTTATAGGTGAGGTTTGGGGTGGGTGAAAGGTCATATTAAATAGGGTAATTAAGTTGTGCAAGTAATGGCCATTAATTCTCAAAAATCGTGCATTGCAGCCTAGTTTGGTCAATGCTGCACAGCTTTCAGTATTTCTATCATAATTTTTTCTCCCGATATCCGATTGAGGTAATTAAAAGTGCGTTGGAAAGCTAACTCAAAGAGCTACAACTTTTTTTCAGATATTATGTTCCAATTCGAATGTTTTCCATGTCGAAAATGGGTCTCAAAGGAGACTAAAAATATTTGAAGTATACTTTAGCCATAAAATGAAATACTTTGCATTCCGTCCAATCTTCATCAAATCGCTTTTAAGAAAATACTCTATAAACATCATTTTACTTTTAAACATGTATTGGACTATCTTTTGGGCTTATATTTAATTTATTGGGCCTAATGTAAAGTTAATCACACAATTATGGGCCTAGCTTTATAGAAAAGATTCAGGCCTCTACAATTTCCACACTAATCATCAACTTCATTCGATTTTAGACAGCCAAATTAGTATGTGATCCCACCGCTACTATTTTTTTATGGCTGTAATACCTATTAAGTATATGAACTCTGGCGGTGTGTGACCCGTCTAAAGCAAGCAAGTGGTACCCATGGAAAATACTACAACAATTTTCAAGGATTCTGGCGTGGGATTGATTTTCGTCAACCAAATCCGTTGGAATGTGCTGCTGATATTAAGCACTATAACAAACTGCTTCAAGATGATCGGGTGTATGTCTTCTTGGATGGTCTCGGTGATAGACTGGATAAAATTTAAGGAGATGTTCTACAGATATAACATTTCTCCATTGTTGAACAAGTGTATGCACATGTTCGCTAAAAAGTTGTTCGACGGCCTGTTATGATTACTAGCGGCACCAATGACACAATGAGCTGTTATGGCCTTGAAAGGCCTTAAGTAGGGACAGTTGACCCCTTCGTCCACTAGAAGCCCATTCTCTGGACAGTGGAAAATTCGGATTCTCCAAGTCGCATGCCTCCTCCAATGATTCCAAGTGTTCACACTGTGAGAGCTTAAAGCACAACTGAGAGAATTGCTTCAAATTACACGAATATCTTGATCGGTGGCATGATTTTCCTGCCAAGAAATGTTGTAATGGTACCAGAAATAATGGAGGAATAAGCAAGGCTACGATGGCTGCAGCGGAGCTGCATTTCTCCCTTACACCTCCTGTTAAAACTTCTCAGGGAGTCTTGTCACTCTCAAATTCAAGTAAATATAGTAATGCCTTCTTTAACTCTCATCAAGATGTTGATAGCAATGCCTGGATTCTTGATTCTAGAACTATGGACCACATGACCTTTAAAGCTATTGATTTCTCATAGCCTTTCCCACCCTGACACACCTCATAAATCCCAATAGGGTTATTTATCAAGTTGAAGGGGTTGACACTATAATGTTGTCACCTACTATATCATTATCTAATACTTTGCATGTCCTATCTTTTTTCCATAAATTTTATCTATTAGCTAAATTACATTAGAACTGAATTGTGTTGTACTCAAATATCTACTTTTTATCTTCAGGATATTCTCACCAAGGAGATCATTGTGCGTGGCATTAAAAAGAGGAGACTATATTACTGGATGATTTCAGTATAGGTCAAGCACATCACATGCATCATTCAAATGATAACTAAGAGAGACATATTTGGCTTTAGCACCATCGGTTAGGACATCCGTCATTTGGTTTTATGAAACATTTGGCTCCTGATTTATTTTCTCACAAGTCGAATTTTGATTTCAATTGTG